>WEKX01015774.1:386547-397433 GCA_013390025.1 Pitta sordida | reverse complement strand
CCTTGGCTCTGTGCAAGCACTGCTCAATAGTAAGGAAAATATCCCTGAATTGTCAAGATGACTTCCAGCAAAACCCCAAAACAGGGCCCTATACTGCCTATTGAGAACAAAATTAACTCTACCTCAACCAAAGCCAGCACAAGGCATGATTTTTTCATACACAGTGCAAAGACTTTTGGAAAAAAATTATAAGGGTATGAGAAAATATAATTATAAAATTCAGGCTCAAATTTGCTATGTAAACTTACAAAGTCAAAGCAACAAACCCTGCAGATATTTTGCATATCCCTACAAATACCCACAGCAAATAATTACTTTGTCTAGAGACCACATCTCTGGATAGAAAGAAATAGTCCAACAGTTTTCTACTGGATGAATTTTACATCAAATAATTAATTTACAACATTTCTCAAGGTCTTTTCTGAAAAACTTGCAGCATTCCAACTTAGTGTTCAGTAAAAAAAAAACACCAATGTTACTCTATCACAGAATATGCTGAGTTGGAAGGGACCCACAGGGACCATCAAATCCATCTCTTCACTCTGCACAGGATCATCTCCAAGAGTCACACCATGTGCCCGAGAGTATCATCCAAACTCTGTCAGGCTTGGTGCTATGACCACTTGCCTGGGGAGCCTGTTCTAGCATCCAAGTACCCTCTGGGTGAAAAGCCTTTTCCAATATTCAACCTAAACCTCTCCTGACACAACTTCAGGCCATTCCTTCGGGGACTGTCACTGATCACCACAGAGAAGAGATCAGTGCCTGCCCCTCCTCTTCCCCTCATGAGGAAGTTGTAACTGCAATGAGGTCTCCCAGGGTGACCAAGTGACCTCAGCTGCTCCTCATATGGCTTCCTCTCAAGGCCCTTCACCATCTTCGTTGCCCTCCTTTGGACACTGACAACTTCATATCTTTCTAATTGTGACACCCAAAACTGCCATGATATTCCAGGTGAGGCCACACCAGTACAGAGGAGAGCAGGACAATCCCCTCCCTCAACCAACTGACAATACTTTGCCTGATAATCCCCAGGACACAGTTGTCTCTCCTGGTTGCCTGCTGACTCAGACTCAGCTTGCCATGGATCAGGACCCCCAGGTCCCTTTATGTGGCACTGCTTTCCAGCATCTCATTCCCCAGTCTGTACGTATATCTGGGGTTGCCCCATCCCACATGCAGAATACAGCACTTGCCCTTGTTAAACTTCATGTGATTGCTGATTGCCCAGTCCTCCAACTTGTCAAGGTCTGGTCCTTGACCAAGGTTTGGTCCCCTGTCTTCAAGGGAGCCAGTAGTTCCTCTCTCAGTAATACCACAAGTGTCATTATGATAAATCCTTTGTTTCTTTGCAATCTTACATTGAAAAGAGTTATCACAAACACAGATCTGCTTAGGAAAATTGTGGAAATAGACTAGTGTTGCAGGGTTTGCCTTTTCAGCAGTATTCAAAGCATTTCTGTAAGCTTTCATCGATTACAAATTATTACACAAAAGAGGAACCAGGTACTCTTGGTCAACAACTATCACGCCTCACCAAAGTCCTTTATAGAGTATTTCACTATCTCATTTAAAGAAAAAGTCCAAATTATTCCTATTTTCATTTTTTCCACATGATTTGTTTAGACTAATATGTATACGTTTTAGCAAAAAGGAAGACAAATTCTTACACTAAGAATAAAAATTGGGATCTGTCTTTTCAGAGATCAAAGCATTTGACTATCCTAAAGTCCAAATATTTATCTTGAGGTCAATGGCAAAAAATAATTGTAATAAATTTAACAATTTTAACCCAAAAGCATACTCAGCTGAAGATCAAACTTTGCAAAACAGTTGGATTCATCACCCCTAGGTTATAGCCAAAAATATTTCAAAGAAAGGCCACACCACCCACTAACAACAGTGGCTTAGCAACAGAACTGGGCACTTTATATCAGACACTTCCTCATTATCAGGTCACAGCATGCGTCAAAACCATCTTTGCTTACTGAAACAGCCTTGAAAGTCAGGCAACAGTGACATGGAGATGACCAACAAAGCCAAGGCCATTCACACAAGAGGCCCCTACAGCAGTGCTGGGTCAGGCTGGAGCCCATAGCCTGCAAATTATTCCCTGCAGACATGGGAAACAGATGCTACACTCATCTGTATGTAACCTAAACAAAATTGAAATGTAACAGCCATAAACCACACTGAGACAGATGAGAGCAGAGATAGACTGAACTCAATGATACTCACATTTTCCCTGGTGTCCAGCAGGCTGAATCTTCACCCACATCCTGAGCACTGCCGCTTCAGGTGTCAACTCCAAAACTCCCATCTCCTCTTTCAATAGTTAAACTTTCAGGTGCAGAGCACCAAAGAAAGATGAAAACTTGCCTAGAAGGATTGGAGTTGCCACTAAGGTTTTGGTTTTCAGGACATACTGTGTTGCTGAAGTAGAGAACCCAAGCTCTCTGAGCAAGATGTAAGAAGCTCAAACCCAACACCTCCTTCCAACAAGCAAATCCACCCCTTGTTTCTGTTGCTTTATAGAAATCACCTGTCTGTTTCCAAGCTGGGTCTGATTGCAAACAAAACCAGCTGGGTCCAAAGCCTCAAGCTCCACCTAGTCTGCTAAACAGGTCAATATCTACATTTATAAACTCTCATTAATGTATTTATAGATTTGAATGTGTGTTATTATGAACTGTAAGAGCTTTCCCTCATAAACACCCTCCAATAAGACTTCCTTTACTCTGCAAAGGTAGTTTCCTAAAAGTAACAGCAAGTCATCAAGGGTTAAAGTCCAAAGAAAGCAGAAGCTGAGCCTCACACAGATGTGCCAAGAGCAAGCTAATGAGCCACTGGTCCCTCCTATATCAAATAATAATAGATTTTGAAATACTACATATATCTATACATATACCCATATCTGTAAGATAATGGATGTGTCAGATGTCCTAATGGTATTTTACTATTCCCCATGTATATTCTAGGCTATTTTAAGATCGAAACAGGAGTAAGAAGCAAGAGCTACCCTTAGATCTATGAAAATGATTTTGATAGATTTTCCCTACTAAACGTTAACACTAAAGGTTTCGTTAAAGGTGGGGGGGGGCGTGGAATGAAGATTGAAAACAAGCCAAAAGTATGCAAATCACAGGACATAGAAGAACATGGCTCAGAAGGCATCTTGCTATGCTGAGGGAGAAGGTGAAGGTCTAATAGCTTCTTCAGAGAAAGGCAACTATCCCTAAAATATTTCCATCCATTGTAAATAACTGGAAGGTTGGATATAGTGAATCACCAAGGACCTTACGAGTGTCAGATCTTGGGGTTTTCATGAAACATGTAGCCAATCAACACAAATCTATGTTTGCTTATTATTTTTTTTTAGGAAACAAACTATCCACTAGTACTTCCCCATGACAATCTCACCATCACTTATAAAGTTATCCTTAAATATCTCTTGAAAAATAATTACATAATCTAAGGATTTATTTAAAAGATAACAAAAAAGAAACTTTGCCTATATTTTTCCAGCAGGACTTTTTAGAGTTTCAAATTCATCTGAACTTTGAAAGGGTATGTTTTTTCAGGAACAGAGGGAAACATAAAGATATACTAGTGGGAGTCCTAAAATATGGTTTATATTTTTACAAGTCAAGAAACTGAGAGGGGGAAAAAAAAAAGATAATCTTACACATTTCCAGAGCTGTGGCTTGGTGACAAATCTGCGTTTTAGAAAAGAATGACTTCTAAAATCTCAAACACATTCACCCCATAGTCTGTATGCAAAGGAATTCCACCAAGCTTTTGCCCAAAATAATCAGCCAGCAATACACTTCTCACTAATGATGCAAGTAGCTATTTCAGAGAGTGTGATCTTTAAAAGCAAACACTATCATGGAAAGATGCATTTATTTAGAAGCTATTACAATATTTGCCTCATCTATTCTTCCATCTCCTCACCTGAGTTCAGTTTCAGAACAACGCAATCATTCAAGCGGTTTAATAATGGAAAACCTCTTCAAAACCTCTTCAATAAATATGCCCCAGGCTATTTACTTTTCCAATGGAATTTTCAAAATATGAATCAAAGCAGCAGAAAACAATAAGACTCAGAGATATCTGATGAAACACTAATAATTTTAATTTAAATAAAATGTTATGAATTTTGTGCGATTTGTGGTCAATCAGGACCATACATAAAGATTTCTTTAAGAGAACCAGTAGCAGCTACTTAGTGGCAGGCTGCGTTGGAAATTTAGCAATATCTTTCTGGATGTGGTGGGTTGATGCCAGGTGCCCACCAAAGACACTCTATCACTCCCTTCCTTAGCTCGACAGGGGAAAGAAAATAAATCAAAAGATTCATGGATCAAGACAAGAACAGGGAGAGATCACTCATCAGGCACCATCATGGGCAAAATAGACTTGACTTGGAAAAATTACTTTATTACTAATAAAATTCCTTCTTCTCAGGCTAAACTTCACTCGTGATTTCCTCTACCTTCTCCCTACCAGCAGCACAGAGGGATGGGGAATGGAGGCCATGGTCAGTTCATCACATTTTACCACTCCTCCCTCCTCAGGGAGAGGACTCTTCATACCCTCTCCCTGCTCCCGCATGGGATCCCCCAAATTTCTGTAAGTTCCCATGGGCTGCAGTTGCTCATGAATGGCCTCAGCATAGGTCCCTCCCACAGGGTGCAGTCCTTCAGGAACAGGCTTCTCCAGAGTGGGACACCCACGGGGTCACAAGTCTTGCAAGCAAACCTGCTCCAGTGTGGGCTCCTCTCTCCATGCGTCCATAGGTCTCTGCCAGGAGTCTGTTCCAGGGTGGACCTCCCTCAAGGTCTCAGCCTTCTTTCAGGCATCCACCTGCTCCACCATGGGGTCAAACCTGGGCTGCAGAAGGGTCTCTGTTCCCCATGGCCCTCCATGGGCTGCAGGGGCACAGCTGCCTCACTGTAGTCTCATCACGCGGGCATCTCTGCTGTGGCACCTGGAGCACCTCCTGCACTGATGCTGAAGTTGGCAGAGGTGATTTTCTCAGATATTCACAGTATCACACAGTATCACAGTATAGAAAAGGCTGGAAAGGACCTTGAAGATCATCTAGTCCAACCTATAATCCAACTAACCTATCCTCTACATCTAGATCATATCACTCAGTACCTCATCCAGCCTCCCCTTGAACACATCCAGGGTTGGTGACTCAACCACCTCTGTGGGCAACCCATTCCACATCCGGATCACTCTTTCAGTAAAAAATCTTTTCCTAATATCTAGCCTAAACTTTCCCTGTTGAAGCTTAAGACTATGACCTCTCATCCTGTCCCCAGAGACCAAGGAGAAAAGACCAACCCCTGCCTGGCTACAACCTCCTTTTAGATAGTTATACACAGCAATAAGGTCACCCCTGAGCCTCCTCTTCCCTAAGCTAAACAGACCGAGCTCCCTCAACCTCTCCTCATAAGGCTTATCTTCAAGCCCCTTTATCATTCTCACTCCTCTCTCCAGCTGCAGGTCGTTGGGCAGGTTTTCCTCCCTCATCTTAAATATATTATCACAGGGGCACTTCCACTAACCCTGTTGGGCTCTGCCTTGGCCAGTGGCACGTCCGTCCTGGAGCTGACTGGCATCGGTCTGTCAGACATGGAGGCAGCTTCTGGCACCTTCTCACAGAAGACACCCATGTAACCTCTGCTACCAAAACCTTGTCATGCAAACCCAATACACTGAATTAAGAAAGACTAGGGAAAGGGGGAAGGATTTTTTTTAAGAAAAGGTCTTGCACTTTCTTTAGGCAGCCAGAACTTGGTTGAAGAAAACAGTGGCAAACACCGATCTAGCTGTAGAAAAGGCCTGATTGGTCTCATTCAGTCAAAAACATGACAAATGTCCATGATGTGTTAAAAAAAAAAAAAAGAGCAAGAGATGCTAGACTTGACAGCACTGAGACAAATGAAAATACACCATTTGGCCACCTTGGAAGACATGTTTTATTGCTCCTCTGGTGTTTGTCTCAGTTTTTCTGATCATTCTTCAACACGGATCCTAGGTTCATTTTGAATAAGGTTACACAGATACCTTCTCTGTCCCTCCTGATGACTGATGTTTGCAAGTCTTTCTTTTCTGAAAAAACAGATCTAAGTACTCATAAGATTTGGACTGTGAGATCCATTTTTTTCACATTGCAGGGAGGCAGTTCAAGGTCTCATTACTTTTGAAAATATTTTGAATATGATAAAGACTCACATTCTTACTGAACATGATTGAGACCCACAGACTTCAGTAAATCTTCAACAAATCTCAATCAGTACAAAATCAGCCCATTTACTTAATCAACACTTTAGGACAGAGATCAGAGTTGCTTGTTATCAAAATAATTCCAGTAGGCTACTGGAGGGAATGGAGATCTGATTTTCTAGACAGAAGTCTGAGCGAACAAAATGCTCTCAAATTATCCAAAGGGAAGGAGTGTTGTAATATCAGAATATGTTATGGGACATAGTTTACCTCTTCAGAGAATCATAGAATGGTTTGTGTTGTAAAGGACCTTAAAGATCATCCAGTTCTAACCCTCTTGCCATGGACAGGGACACCCTCCACTAGAACAGATTGCTCAAAGTCCCAAACAACTTGGCCTGTACATTATATATATTTTATCTCTATTGTTACTCCATTGCTTGGAACTTTCTCTCAATTAAAAAAGTAGGATTTTTTTTTAGGTAAATATGTGTGAGCTTCAACAACCAAAGCCATGGAGTTACCTCACCTGCCAGTGGTTTTGTTCTCTTGTATGCCCTTTCGTTGTTTTCTCTAACTAGATGGGAAGAAGAGATTGTTACCTGTCAATACACCTGCAGTAATTCTGCAGTGGACAATCCATCTTTGGTCAGGGCTTCCAAACACAATTTAAATTGAAAACATTCTAGAAAGAGAAACAAAACAAAACAAAAAAAACCAAAACAACAAAAAAACCAGATTATGTACAAAAGAAACAGAGACAAAGAAATACAGAAAAGACACAATATGATGGGGAAAAGCCCCACCCAATAAATACAGAGGAGAGAAAAAAAATTAGAGAAAAGGCAATGACTGTAGCAATTGAGAGAAAGCAGAGTCTAGTCCATACCCTTTTCTTGAACTAAAATTGCCTGGTTGTCATGAAGTGGAAAGAAATATGTTTTCTCTCAACTGAATGCTAGATTTCCCTCCTCAGAGTTGAATTCTGTTACTGGAACTTAGGCATGTATTTAAGCAGAAACTATGCTTTGTATTTTTTTGTCATTTTCAGGAGTCATCCCCATGCTACTGAGATTTTTATCAGCATTGACACATTTC
Organism: Pitta sordida; assembly: GCA_013390025.1. NCBI lineage: Eukaryota > Metazoa > Chordata > Aves > Passeriformes > Pittidae > Pitta > Pitta sordida. The sequence goes on along the minus strand of WEKX01015774.1, from coordinate 390,098 downwards.
TAGAAGCACTTCTGACATCAATAATTTTCATGCTGAGTATTTAGGCAAAGCATTCCTCCTGGGGGAAGAAGGGATAGTCATTTTTTTTCATTACTGAGCCGAGGTCTGAAGTTGTTTATATTACTAGTCTATATGCTACAGCAAGCCTTCTAGCTTCAGGTATTTAAAGGACTTAATGATGTGCTATAAGGGCACGATTACTTGTAGCTATCAGCACACCGTACACTATTTTGCTCTGTAATTAGTGCTTTTTCCTTTTGCTTGCCAAACTCATTCACTTCCAATTGCATATTGCCCTGATACCAGGCTCTGTGTGTTTGTGCATGTGTGTGCGCATGTGTGCAAACGTGATCACAGCAGCTGACAGAACAACAGCACCTAGCCAAGTGGAAAACACGATTTCCAGAAGATAAAAACATGCATTCCCAGAGACAAAAAATCAGTCTAAATAAGTAATCTGTTAAATGTAGTTACCCAGTAATTCAGTAGTGAAAATGATCAAGATTTCTCTATCTTATCTAAAGGGTCTCTCCAACTCTTATGTTCTTTGTTATACATATTAGAAATACATTTCATATAAGCATAGAATGACTAAGGTCAGAAAAGACCTCCAAGGTCACTGAGTCCAATCTTTGACCAAACACCACCATATCTGATAAGGGCTGACATTCACACCTAATCCCTTGGGCAGTTATTGCTTTGACTGAATAATTGTACTTCATAGAATCTGAACTTCAGAAATACGTATGTGAAATATAGAGGACATCTTCACTTTTGAGAGAAGCACAGGGCTTTTGCCACCTTCTGTAGCTCTTTCCAGTATGTGAATTATGCTGGCATGAAGGAAGCCACTAAAGTCCCAGTAGACAACTGGAATGGAAGTTACTAAATCTAAGAAAGAGATATTAAACTTCTTGCTGACATAACCTAGTTGTAAATCAGGACATAAGCACCCTTGTCCTCTGTCTCTGCTGTATGCCATATTCAGTTTCCACATTATGAAAATTCTAATGAACTCTTCTTGTAACACTGTGACTCGTGGTTTTTTTCTAAGTGATTTCCCATTGCGTTCTTCTTTTCCTGTCTATCATATCTTATCCTGTCTATCTAAAAAATCCAGTTTAGTACAGTGGTAAGTGTCCCCACCTGGCGTGTGAGAGACCCGGGTTCAATTCCCGCCAGGGAAACAGTGTAAAGAGTTGGACTCGATGATCCTTGTGGGTCCCTTCCAACTCAGAATATTCTGTGTGTGTGAAAAATCAAGAGCTCCATGGCTAACCCTGTACAACTGAAGGGTCTCACATTATCTTTCACAGAGAGAGTGATTGCATATTGGAATGGGCTGCCCAGGGAGGTGGTGGAGTCGCCGTCTCTGGAGGTGTTTAAAAGAAGACTGGACGAGGAGCTTAGTGACATGGTCTAGCTGGGGGGTGTAGGGCTGGATGACACTGGGCCCCTTCCGGCTCGGAGTGGCCTGCTAGACTGTGAGGGATCTAGGTTAGTGTTACCGCACTGGGATGTGCTCTCGGTCTCTGTACGGGTGTTAGATGGTGAGTTGGACTAGATGATCCTTGGGGTCCCTTCCAACTCATAATATTCTGTGATTCTGTGATCATGAGGCAACATTCATGCTTTTTAAACTTCCAGTCTTTTCCTTCAGTTACCAACTGCTGCACATTTCCTTTCCCACCCTCTGACACAGATGTTGTGGCATTGCCTTTTTCCAAGAGGCAGTTCAAAAAGAGTAACACACCATGCCCTGCCCCATATCCCACGCTAAATGGCCTGGAGGGCACACTTGAGCTTAATGCAATGGCCACTGTGATGAGAGCAGGTTTGAATTCATGGAGTGTAAGTATTATTTACAGGGGACAAAAATGTTCACGTTTTCCCTCTCTAGATAGGCAGCAATGAGACACACACATTTCATTAAGCAAAAATTATTATCTGTTTTCTTAAGCAGCAATCTTCATTCTCGCTTAATAATCAGACTACAAGTGAACTAAGAGTGTTTTAATTAAAGGATGCAAACAAATAGTCTGATTCTGAGAGATGCTGAGCACCGGGTATTGCAAGCTGCAGATGGTCTGTCACTGCCCCTGCTGACCTGCTCCTCTGGCCCTCATTAAGAGCACACCACAGCACATTATTGTGGTAGCTGTGCAAGACAGAGTCAACAAGGCCACGCTCTTGACTCTTCAGACATCACAATGTAAATAATAACATCATAACCCCTGGCATCTGCATATCATATTTTATCCCAAGTGTGTAGGTATTTATAGTAAAGAAGAAAATGCAAGAACTGTGAGGCATCAGTTCCTGGGTCATCCTGGGACTCCGCAACCGCTCCTAGAGATGGGTCTGACACCAAACGTTCAGCAAGCTCCTTCTCACCTCTCCTGCCCATAAAGCCACTCAATGAGACCCCTCAAACTGCCCTGAGGGGGTTTTGTCCTTGAGCTGAATCTGTTCCAGATCTCTGTGTCACACTGATTCAGACTCCCTTCATACCATACAAGCTAGCCAGGATATGTACAAGACAGATACGCTCAGAATGGAGAGCAAGAGAGTAGAGGGATTTTAAAAAGTGGTCAGCTAGAGTTCTTCTAAGAGCCGAGCAGTAAAAATCTAAAACACATGTGTCTCCCCTGTGATGGTGCTATTTCCCTGATAAATGCCACTGCCAAGGAGGAACTTCTTCCACAAGACAGTGTGGCCCAAGAGACTAAATAGCAACTTTTATACTTACCTTTAATAAACTCAGTGGGGAACAACAGAAGCAGCAAATGTGTACCAAGATACAACATGTAGCAGACTGCCACCACAGGTAGCTAGTTTTCAAAATGGTTTTTCCTCGGGATGTGGAGAGGGTGTTCAGCAGGGTGAAATAGTTCACAGAGCTCCCATACTTTTAGGCACCAGCACTTTAGCCCACATTGAGGATTTTACTGCTATCCCCAAGAGGATGGGTATGTGGCAACTTAGGCTGAGCATGACAAGATGTAAGTGAGACAAAAGCCACAAATGTCCTTCACAAGGTAATGTCTATTTTTTGGTTTTGTTGTTTTCTGCTACATAAATGCTCTTGTCCTCTTAGCATTATCTTGGTAATGGACAACCCATACTGTTCTTACTGCTTGCTGATAAATATTCTGCTGAAATCCTCCCAGATAAAATACATTAAAGAAGGCACTGAGAATATCTATACACAACTAACTTTAAATCCACCCCAGTCTGTTGTACTACAGTGCCCAAGAGAAAAAGCCCTTGGCCCGTGGTCTCATCTGACCTAGGCTTGGCCTCACCTCAGAGTTAGCACAGGCTGCCATCACACTCATGAATGTGACACAAATCAAGCAGGATGTTCATGCTCAAGTCCTCACTCAGGTCCTAGTTTGGTTTCTGGAAAGACATGGCTCTGTTAAGCAGCACAACCATACCCTGAGCAGAGGACAGAGAAGGGGTCCCCATTAGCCGCCTCCTCCTCCATCAGCAACATGAAAGTGGAAGCTTTACCACAGTCATCACCAGCGTGCTATTAAGCTCTTCCA
>WEKX01015774.1:187647-386493 GCA_013390025.1 Pitta sordida | reverse complement strand
TTTATTTTCTCAAACTACGCCTGGAAAGGAGGAAGTATATGAGGAAAACACTTCAGCATCCCAATTTGATAAATCTCCAGACCTGTGGATAAAAGCCAGGCAGAGAGGAAAGGTGTCTGTCAGCAAACCTCAGCCACCAGATTTACATTAGTGAATAGAAAAGGATGAAGCAGCAGGGAATAAGTAAGCTTCTTAACACACCTGGAAAGAAAGATCCCAGAAAGAAAAATAGCCTGTAAACAAAAGTATGCCACACAGGAAATACAAATTATCCACCTGATTATTACACAAGGAGGATTTAAATGTGATGGAAATGCCTCAAATTTTCAGATGTATCAAGTTTAGAGCGTCAAGAAGGGGGTTGAGTTTATAAACGACAGTGGCTTACAAACAAGCTCCAATCCTTCTTTCCCTCCATACTGGCATGAGGCAGAGTTTGCAGAAAGACAAAGAGGAAAGCAACCAAGGCTTCATGGCTGGATACGGGGATTTCAAATACTGTGCTAAAACAAGGGTTCTCTGTCCCACTCCTTTCCAACACCAGCTTTACACAGCAGCTCATTATCATCTATCTCACCATCTATATCAACTTGTGAAAGGAGACTGGGATGACAGAGAGGCCCCTAGCTGGCACACTGAGGGAATAAATTACTCCAGAAGTCACATCTCTTGCTGAGGCTCTGGATGTGCTGCAGAGCAGTGCTGCTTTTTCTGATGCCTCCCCAAGGTGCTAAATGCAAGCTGCTGGGAAGGGTTGTCTTTTGAATGGCAGGGTGACTGTGACTCATGCCAATCTTCCATAGCCTTATTGATGTCTTCAGATCCAGGTTTTCTGACTTAGCTTGTGGAAAGTTCACAGTAACAGGCAGAAAACTCTCTTGTGGTTCTCCTGGCCACAGACATATGTGGGGAATGGTCTCTAAACAATTTCTGAGATGCTGGCAACTACCTCTGTCAGCTTAAGGAAGAAGCTGGGACTAACATCATCACCAGTGATGAACTCTGTCAGGAAACAACAGATAGGGAATGTATTCCTGAATTCAAGAAACCCAGTTATTTTATTGTTCATCTAAGAAAATGTTTCTCTTTATAATAGGTCACTGAGAAAGAGACTGAAACGTATATCACAAAAATCAACAGTTTTCTGCATCCACAGACCAGCCATCATGCCACTTTTTATTTGCTTGTTCTTTATAATGCAAAGAATCCATTGTTATCATTTTGGTATCATAGTGTTTTGGAGCCTGTGTCTAGGATCTAGACTTTAATGAAGTAGATGGTGTGCAAACTCAGGGCAAAAAGACTGTCTCAGAAAACTTGAGATGTAAGTACAGTACATAGAAGTGTGGGCATTCTTCCTAGAAAAAACCCTGTATGCAGCTATTACAGGTTCACTGATTTTTTTAATTTGTTTCTTTATATCAGGGTATTAAATAGCTTTATCTAAATTAATGCAAATATCATTTAAGGTAAGTAAAACTTTCCCACCATTTCTTGACTTTGTTTGACACTTTCTTGAAACAGAATTTTAAAACAATCAAGAAATCTTTTTCCAAAAGCCCAATGGTTAGTTGCTACAAAACAACTTGCTGGAGTGCCAGAGTGGATACCAAAAGTATAAATGTGTTCAAAATCATCTGTAGACACTTTGATAAAATAAGATGTCTCAAGGTGATTAGATACAAAGGCACAGCCAGTGCTTCAAACTTGCATTGCCCAAGCTACAGCAAGATGACACAGTGTTCTGGGACAAGGATCTCTGTATTTGCCCAGGTCTCATACTCCTAAGTACCCACTTCCAGCTCTCCTCAGAGAGGAAATAATGGACTTAGAGAGAATTTCTGCCTGACTCAGTACGACTTTTCCTATGTAAAAGAACACAACAAAAAACATACTCTGAAAAATAACCTTTAAATTGCTACCTGTTTTGATTGTAACAGAAAATCTGCTTCTTGCTACCATCAAATCTATTTCCATGGGGCACACCAACTGAACAAGATGCCACTACACTGAGCAGGGCACAATCTGAGGATGAGCCACAGCATGAAACCATAACAACACACAAAATAGCAAGGAGTAAACCCATAGAAAACACCACAGGAAGCAAGAAGTCCTAAGGAGATATTTGAACAAGGAGATGAAGAGACTACTTACTTGCACTGTGACATCTAATGCCCTTGCACATTGTTCTGGGAATTACTCTATAGTTTCTGCCGCCATCAATGTCACTCAAGCAGTTTCATCTAGGAGAAAATATTTTTTAAGGTTTATAGATCTTTTTTTAAGGTTTTTTAAGGTTTGTGGGAAAATAACATACTAAATTGTCAGTTCTAGACAGGGACTTTCACATTCCTGTTAGACTGAGTGTAACGGCATCAATCTAAAGCCACATGCAGACTATAGTGCAAACACGGTTTAATCATAAAAAAGTTGACTCTTACTGGTAAGCAGCAATGGATAGACAAGCAAAACTGTTTTGCTGTTATTTCTGCTATTTCTAAGGTCGCTTGTGGTATAATACATTAATTCAAACAAGAGCAAGTAATACATGTAACTGAGAGAAGACTGTATTCATCAGTGCCAAAACCCGCAAAAGATATTTTCAGCTCATATAAAACTGGAATTTTAAAAGCTTGTAAAAGAGAAGTCCTAAGCAGCCACTTCAGAATCTGGCAGGCACAAAATGACCCAGGGAAATTGCATCTAATTAGGCTGATGAAACTACAGTGTAGCTGTGTGATGCAGACCTTCTAGCCACAAAGACTTTCCTTTGTCTTTTTTAATGAACAGCTATAAATTAAGTTCGAGTACTTTCGACTCTTTTAAGCTTTTGTGGAATAAACATTTGCAGTGATATGTAGGGGCTGGTTTCACTGAAATACGTTTTGGGTTGCTTCAAAAACTTGTATATATTAAGGTCCAAGCAAACAACAAACATCATGAACTAAAGGAAAGGTCCTTGAAATCTACTTTAGTATAGTGGTGAGTGTCCCTGTCTCTCATGACAGAGTCTGGGGGTTCGATTCTCGACAGAGAGGCAGTGATGCTGTTTAAGAATTGGAGTCAATGATCCTTGTGGGTCCCTTCCGACTCAGAATATTCTGTGATTCTGTGATTAGCACTCTGGATTACTTGGTACCAAGATAAAAGGTGCATCATGGAAGTGAATTGCAAAGAGCATGCAAAGAAGAGCTCAAAGCACTGCTTGCAGGTAGGCTGTGTGGTACTCAGCCTTCTCAGATGATGGAGGCCGAGTGCTGCGTGTAGAGAAGAGAGAAGGGACAAGGCACTGAGTAGATCTGCCCCTGTTGGGTTCTGAAGAGCCTGGGGCTCCGCCCAGGGGCAGCAGGTCAGTAACATCCCAGGCATGTCTGAGCTCCTCAGCAAGGTATCACTCGCATCAGATTCTGCTAGTCCAAATACATGACCGACAGCCCTGCCTGCAGAACACCTGAGCACATGCTCCTTCACCTCTGTACCACTTTACATGCACTCTGGCACCTCTTCCGCACAGCGCGGTCATAACATTTTGGAGGAGGCTGACAGTCTCACCAACGAGCACGCACTTGCGAAGCTCCACAATCCTACACAAGCCGAGCTCTTGAGACAGACCTCCCCCTTCGTGCCCACACCAGGCACAGATTGAGAAGACAAGGACTAGGCAACAGCAGACCTTCCACACAATTTAGGATACACCAGGACCCGCGCGGCTCCTCCCAGCCCGCGTCCGGCTCGGGGAGCCGGGGAGGGGCACAACCGAGGAGCACAACCGCAGGGCAGCCCCCGCCGGGCACCGCTGCCGCTCCCCGCCCGCCCCGCCGAGCGCCAGGCGGAGCAGCTCCGGGCATCCTCCCGGGCATCCTCCCGGAGCCCGCCCCCGGCGCCCGCCCCGCCCCGGCGGATCCCTCGCCGCGCACAAGTTGGGGAGCGACGGAGGAGCCTCGCCCGCAGCCCGGGCTGGAGTTTGCTCAGCCGGCTGCCGCCTCCCCGCCCCTCGCCGCTGTTTTCTTGTTTTATTTTTGGCGGGGGGAGCGGCGGCTTAGGAAGGAAACGCTTCGCTCCCCCGGCCGGAGCCGGCGCCTGCTGCGGTGTGGATGCGTATGGAGGAGTCCTCGTGAAAACAGCTCCCGACGTTTCCCCCCCCAAAAAATAAAAAAAAAACCAAACCAAACCCAAACAAACCGCCCACTTGGACAATTAAAACGGTAAATCTAGCTAACTTTTTATTATTTTGCTTGCTGTCTGCTTCTATATGTAGATATTTTTGGCTTATCTGGCTTCGTTCTGTCATTCCTTTGGTTTTTGTTAATTAGCTCATCGTGTGCTGCCGGAGAACTTGAAATACGGTTTGGAACAGAGTAGGACTCTGTTTCTGCTTTTCCCTGAAGTTGGACTGAGGAATTAAAACCTTCCTAGTTCATTTCAGCATTGCGAATAATGTTTGCTTGTTTAATCAACCTGTACGTAGATGAGATTTCCTGTGGCAGCATCCCCTTGAGTTTGCTATCCTCTAGTTTAATTTTTGCCGATGATACCTAATACAGCAGTGATGTGTGTATACTACACTCATGCAATCCCGGATGCCAATTGATTCAGTATGCTGGCATCCTCCAGATCTGAAATTCCAAGTAGGCTTTGAATCTCTGTAGTTTATAACGTTAACAAGGGAACTGTCTTCTGTTTTCATCCTAATTCAACTTGTGGATTCTGCCAAAAGAAGGTCACACAAACCCAAATCAAGTGGTATTTATTAGCCTGGTAATTATTTCCTTTTCAGTGACAGAAGTGTGGTATGATTTGTACAGTTCTTGCAATTTGTAGAGCTTCATAATCCAAAGGGCTTTTGTTTGAGAGGTTATTAATTTTATACAGTTACTGTATTAGTTGGGTGCTTAATGAGACTGGGCAACCCCAGGCTTTCTGCACATTATGAAAACCAGCTTTAGGAGATTATATGTCTTTGCTTTGTTCGATATAATTTCACAGACATTTGTGCTCTCTACTGTTAACTAGTCTTCTTGGAGTATTAATACAGCAGACATTTGCCTGAGGAAAATAAAAATGAGAGTCCAGTTAAAAAAAAAAAAAATCAGCGTATACAAGACTATCTCATTCTCATAAAATCAGAAAAAATGAGTGTACTAGTTGCATAGTTGGTAAAATTTACTGACCGGGACTTTGCTGTAAAATATGAGCTAAACTTTCAAGTCTGACTTAGGAAAAACTTAGCTCAGTGTAGACTTTGTTGCTCTTCATAGATTTTATGGACTTCTGAGAAAGAAAAGAAATCATGTATTGATCTACCTACCCATAAATGCATGTGCATGTACACTAGCACAGGCATACACAGGACTTGTGATTTAAATTTTTCAGCCAGAAAGGACTACAAACAATGCAGGGGAAAGGAAAAGAAAAGGAGGAGGGATTTACATTTGCTGTATTTTAGGGACCTTACCTTGGGAACTGATCTCAGTAGTCAGAGCAGAGAGGCAGAACCCTACATGCTTTTCAAAGTGCCTGGAATATGCTCCTGCTCTGAACTGCTGCTTGCTGTGGTTGCATCTCTGTTTGAATTAATCTTTAAAAAACTTTCCTTCATGCACCGTTTGCCTTATTAGTGTTGAAAATGGGATAAAAATATACCTTTGTTCATTATTTTTAGTCTGCTAAATTCTAAGATCTGTTGACCCAAGTGACAAGTATTTTTCTTAGGTGCTAAAAAAAAAAATCTTTGCTCATGACAACACAAAGTCTGCTGACACTGCACACTTTGCTTTTTGCAGTGTTGCATGAAACAGGAAGAGAGAAGTAGGGGTTGTTATTTCTCCTGCACATAGGACACGAAGGGGTTCAATCACTGGTCAGCAGAGCTGCTCAAAGCATTAGTAACTGAAGGGAATATTACTTTGTGAAAACTGCACCTCTGCCTCTTCACAGTTGGCAGTCATACGTTCTCTCTTTGGTGGGTTGTCTACCAAGTTCAGATTTCCACCAAGCCTGTCATAAATATCTGCAAGTTTCTTCTTTTTGATTGTGGAGACTGAAGCACTTGGAGTGTCAAAGGAGGGAAAAAGGTCATCAGCTCGAAGACGTTGTGAGATGTTAACACAACAAACAAAATAGACTTTTAGGTAAGTCAGAAATCCTGCTTTCTTGAGAAGAGATTGATCAAGCCTCTGATGGTGTGGGATTTTTTTATTTTTCCCAGAAGTTTTGGACTCTGCAGTTCATACTGCCTCCAATGAAACCTGCGAGTAAGCAACTTTGCTTGCATATTTCCTCCTCCTCCTTCCTTCCTCCCTCTCTCTGAGCTCCAGATTACCTGTTTTTTCATCCAGGCAGCAAATCAAAGGACTTAGAGAATACACTCAGTCAGGAGGCACTCGCGCCTTGCAAAATCTGGCTTTTCAATACCAGAATTCGTCTTGAGCTGGGGTTACAGGCAAAAAGGACTTGTGCTGCCCAGGACGTCTCTCAGGTGCTCACGGCATTTTGTGCGAATTCTGCATTTGAGGATGATATACCACTATTTTAGTGTTTGAGAGAGCATAAGTGTTTGAAATTCAGTTTAATAACTTAGTAATGCACAGGTGTTAGAAGTGACAACTGAGTTCATTGTATCTGAAAGAGTAATACCTTTTTATCCCAATTTCCTCTAAGTTACTAATCGGACAAAGCCTTATATGCTCCCAGATTCAGTGGTTTGTCCTAGTATCAGCCCCTCACCCAGAAACAGGGAAAAAAAGCATAGCTTCAAAATTGCAAGAAAAAATTACTTTCAGACAGCTTTAATAGTTGAAATCAGGTTTCATACCTTTGTCTTTTAAGTGACTAATCTCTGTCTGTGGGAGTCCATTTAACCTGTGATATAACTTTAGAAAATGCTGGAGGTAATTTGTACTTGAGGATCTCAAGTGATTAATGTTAGGTACACAATAAAATGCATTTCAGTATTTGATGGGTGGTATCTCTCAGCTTTGGATTCCTTTTGGGGTTTTTTAATGTTATATTCTCATCTACAGGGTAATTTATGAGCACAGACAAAGGTTACAGACTCCCTAATTCAAGCTGCAAGTGTTATAGCATTTTTATAAAAATGTTCATTTACTTTGTCATGCCATTTACCAAAAAGGATCAATGTGATCCATTATCCTGCAACTGTTCCGTGAAAAAGTTATTCTGTCAAAACTTTGTCTCTTGGTTATACCTTTTTGCAAATTAATTACATATGTCAGACCTAATATTGCCCTCACTGCAACACTATGTTTCAAAATGTACATTGGAGAAGTTTCAATCCAAGAGCAAAATAAAGTATTTTTTCGGTTGGCATTTGATGTCTATGTGGGAAAGTTGCTCCTGGCAGAGGAACAAGTCCTTCAGTTCTACATTTCACATTTTAATTAAAACCAGGGCACATCGCAGAAAATGTTGTAAATGTATATTATATATATTGAATTTCAAGTGTTATTTTCTTGATGGTTCATCTTAAAAATTAGTGATGGAGTAAGAAAATGGAATTGGCAGTCATTTCCTCCATGCTCTTTATGTCCTCAGTCCTCCTGTGGTTCCTGGAGGAAGAAAAGCACATGGGAGTACAGTAAAATATGCAGACCTAGACATCCTAAGAATCGATGAAACACTTTTGAGTTTCCCTTGCCTACACTTGGATTGCATCACATGGTAATCTGAGAGGCTTACTTGGAAATGGAAGAGTTATGAAACTTGGTTTGACTCTTACAGCTGTGCATCTGTGTGTGTGCATGTGCAGGTTTTCTGTAGGGGAGAGCTAGAAAGTTCCAGTTCTCCTGGAACTAAAGGCAGGATTGCTCATCTTAAATAGCAACCATGGCTTGGTCCACCTTCTCAGCCCCACAACAAGCCCAACTTAAGGACTCCCACATCACCGGCTTCTTTAAAAAATGAAAGAATTTGAAAAACTCAATCAGAATATGAGCAAGTAGCCTTGTTGAAAATGTTAAAGCATTGTTTCTTCTTGTCAAAATACAAGCTGAGTTTCGGAAGTTCTGAGTGGCAAGCACCCTCAAATTTAAGATAGGGCTTGTCCAAGTGATAAAATGTCTGCCTAAGTTAACTTTTTGCTTGATTTATTGCCCCTCTAGAATCTTGTACCTAATTCAATGTATTTTGTAAGAAACCATTACTACACTATGCTAAATGGCAGCGTTACTTTTTCAGGCTTTGACTGAACTTGATTTTTGTTGATGGTAAAAGATAGAAGGGTTTGGTGGCAAAAACATCCAAAAAGAATCATCCCGGGAGTTGGCTCATATACAAACACCGCAGTTATGCCTTTGGTGCTAAACTTTTTTGAAGTCATTTTCTGCTATAGGGAATATTGGATTGCATAGTGACAATCCTCCTAGTAAACTGTCTACAAAGTACAGAGAGCCTAAGGTGATCTAGCTACCTGCTCATATAGTATATTTAAGTGTACATGCTTACATGCATGTGTACACAAACACACATACTTATTTCATGGAAGTCAATATAAAACCCACATGAATGAACAAAAACATTGCCATGAACTATGGAGGAGCATTGGCAGTATGACTTGCTGGAGAAAGAGGAAAGGAAAGCAGAAATGAACACTGAAAATCAGAGAAATGCATGTTCCAGCATGGAGATTCTTGAAAGAGTAGGTGAGAAGGACCAGAACTGGCTACCTCACCCAGAAAAGTTACTGGTTATGCAGTAATGAGAGGTGATTATAATTTGATGGAATTCTTCCAAAGGTAGTTTGTACCTATTGAAGTGTGGTTGGATTTGGCAGCTTCTCCTGATTTGAGGGGAACTTTTGAACTCTGCTGCTATAAGTTACAATCAAAAATATGACAATTTTAGAAACTTTTGACCTTCAAAATAGAATTTGAGAACATTGAATTGTTCTACCTGTAACTGCATAGTTATGTGTGCTATAACAATTAGGGTCAAAAAGACAACGGTCAGATTCATCTTCCCCCTTTTTCACAGTAATGGAAATAAAAGTTCATTTTAATCAAGTTTCACTTCTTTTCCCACTTTCTTCCTAAAGCTGTGTGTAATTGGTTTCTGCAGCAGCGGAATGAGCAGAGCAGAACAGTTGGCTTGGGTCTTTCCATGGACAGGAGTGCCAAATCTTCCCTGCTTATTGCTTCCTACCTCTGACAGAGGACACAGTGTTCAGTGAATCACTCCTGCGGTCACCAGCAAAACATGACTCCAGCATCACTTTGCATCTTCTCTCCTTCCTCTTTATCTCAGTCCCACTGCTCTCCTTACCTCACAGCAGCAAAGTTTCATGCAAACCATCTTTCCTCATCCTCTGCTGTTTGAGTTTCCTGGTTTCTAACTTCCTGAATTGCTACTAATAGCACTCCCATGGAAGCACTGACACTGGCCTGACTGGAAAACTTTGTGTGTGGGCAGCAATAATCATTGTAGATGTTGTTTCTCCCTGAACCCAGAAGCCAATGTGCATGGCACTTACTTTAGGGCTGCTGTAATATGTGAAACCAAGCATTTTTCAGGTGTAAGTGCAGATGATTTCTTTGTATTATAAACACATTTATAAGTCTCTAGAGGCATACATTTGAGCCATAATTGGATTGTTTGCTGAAAAAGAGTGATCCTTCCTCTGGGAGAAAAGAAACATGCCTGTTATTTTACTGAGCACTGTTGATTTGATAGCATTAAATCTATTCAGTTTATTTGTACTAAGTGAAAGATTCTAAATTCAATATGGTAAAAAAAATACCTCTCAATAGTAATTTTCTTATCCTTCGCTTTGTACCAGATTATAAAAGATCAGCCCAGCTTGGAGAAACCACTGCAGTAGGCAGTGATGGAGCCCACGTAGTACAAGTTTGCTATCTCACTGTGATGACTGTGGTTCACTGAGTCACTGACGAGAAGGGGAGTGCTCTGAAACCTAAAGAGAAAATTGAAACAGAGAGGTCCATAATCAAAAGATGATCTTTGGGAGAGATTTCAGGTCATGGATTTTGGGTAACTCAAACACTAGAGGATTTAGGCAAATTTAAACCACATCTATATTGCTTAGGGAGGCAGTTGTCATAGTATCTTCCTCAGCTGGTGTTATAGTAAGTCCTAGTAAATACAGCACAAGCTTCTAACATAGCCACAAGCACAAAGCAAAACGTGTCTTGGGTGGAAATACAAGGAAGAGTATGTTCCACTGTCTGGAAAACTTTAATCAGAAAAAAGGTCTTAGTAGCTCGTTATAACAACTATTGTCAAGTTATAAAGCTTCCACTGGTTGTGATTGTTCAGGAGACACTGCTGGGTATCATGTAATGTTTTAATTAATAGTTTAATAAAAATTAGTGTTTAATTATTCATTAACAGTTGAGCTGAGGGAATAACCTGTACACTTTGTGAGTGTGCAGGTGATAAAAGGTTGAAGAGGAATGCAAATGGGTGAAACAATTGAGTTGGAATTAAGGTTGTTTTAAGACATGTAGATGAATAGAATGAGTGTCGAGGATACTCTTGGGCAGGAACAGCCAAGAATGCCAGCAGAAATGACTGAGCAGGCAGAGATGTACATCCCAATATATGTCAGCAATATCACAGAGCTGACTCATGTCCAGATGATGTAACTGTTGGATCCTTTTTCCAAAAAGTGATCCATGGCCATCCACATCCTGAACCCAGGCAGATGGGGAACAGAGAGAGCAGGGCTGCTCGAGAAGGGTAGACATGCTGAGAGCTGAGGTGAGCCCAAGACAGGCACTGCCTCACTGAGAGGGCACAGCCAAGAACAGACAGGTAGAGCCAAGTGACAGCCCCAGCTCAGTGAGGGGATGAACCAGGGCCAGGGGCCACCCAAGGGAGCAGCCAGGAGCAAAAAAAAAATGACAATGACGTTACTTAATAGCATAGAAAATTTTCAAATGTACCAGAGGAGAAAAAGCAAATAATGTAATTATCTGCTCAAGAAAACAGGGAAGTCAAACTTTAGAAGTCTAATAGCATTTTGGTCTCTGTAAAAGATGCATTTAAGGCTGTTGATTTCTTTCCTAGGGAAATGACTTCCATCCTATCCTCTCTAACGCTTGTATCTACATAAACAATCTTCTGTATTGGGCTTGCCCAACATAATGGCATCATTACCATCTCTTTTACACGAAGACTGCTTACATTAGGGTCATAAATCAAGCTCATTCACACCCCGCCTTTTATGGAAGTCATTTAACTTTTTTCTTCCAACCAAGTCTCATTCTTCTCTAAGTCTTGTCTAAGACTGTACTGCAGGTCTTATGAAATTACCTGAGAACTAACAGTTGCCTGTGGCAAAAAGGGCCTGTGCTGTCTTGGAGAAGACAAAACGTGTTTCTTTTCATCTAGACCAAAAACTTGGTGTGATTATGGGGTTTTGGCTTTTTAAAAAATTATTATTAATATTGCAGGATGTGTATATCTAGAACGAAAAACCATTTTCTATGAATAATGAGTTTCTTTGTCTACACTGTCACTTTGATTTGCTATTAAGTCCCTGTCTCCTGATCATCCAAACTGTATCAATTTTAGTTTCTTTGGACCCAGTTATGCAGCTCACCAGTTTCCTCCAAGACAACAGACGTGCATTTAGAGGTGACTTGTTGAAAAGACTGTTTCAAATAAGCAGAATACTCAAGACCATATCCAGACTGGGATCTTTCTGTCCTGCATAGTAACATCCAGCACACTTTGAGCAGACCTGTTGCCCTTAAGGTCTCACAAGCCCTCATGCCATCTCCAGGGATATGCAACTTTTCTCCCCTTTGGTATTGGGCTATCAAACTACCATTCCATTGGGTCAGCCCTCCTGTCAATTTAGATATTTTGAAATATAAAATCTTTTTTGAATAGTAATGATGTCTTTCAGCCACATGGACCTGTGTTAGATGCCGTGCAGTGTCAGCAGAGCTGTTTGTTCACATTGCTCTAAATGGAACATTGTCAGCACCTGCCAAACTTCTAGGGAGCAGAGATCTCAGCAACAGAGACAGTTTTTCTGTTTGTTTCAGATATTCGTGGTTCAGGATTTTTGTCTGCATTTCAGATTTTGACAATGGCCTAGTAACACTGAGTTTTCTCCTTGTGGAAAACAGACAAGGTTCTCGTCAGCCCAGGGCAAGTCAGCTACCACTAGACAGATGATAAAATGAAACAGCAAGATGAGCAGCCTGGGATGCCTCCACTAGTTTATGGCACAGAAGTCTAGAAAATACCCATGTTTGGATACAGCTACTAAAGAAAGATAAGTAAAGAGGGTGTAAGTGGGGAACCTGCTCACAACTGTTTGTAGTGGCAGCAAGCACCTGTGAGTGGTAGACCATCCAGATTCCCAGGTAACAGCAAATAATGGGAGCCTTCCAAATGCTGAGCATTTTCCAGAAAATTACTTACTCTTTGGTGAAGCAGTTGCACAGTCCTTAGTGAACAACAGTCTGAGCCATGTGTATGTGGTACTGTGACACAATCTGATATTCACACTGGAATTCTCAATCTGCTGTAGTCACCCAAAAGCCAAGAATGTCATCTGCACTCAGATGTGTGGTCTTTAATCAGCAGTAACAGCTCTGGGTGTGTGTCTTGTTTTTAAGATGACCTATTAAGCTGTCATCTGTAGCTGCTTGACCTGTAACAGATAACGCCATCAGGAGAAACAAGCAGTGAAATGAAAAATAGCTTTGCTTGCTTTCGCTGACATTGATCTGACGCTCCAAAAGGCTGCAGCTGGGCAGCACAGCTGGACACAGGGTGCAAGTTCACTATGATGGTACACCTTAATTACTTCTTTCTAGTGGGTGTATGTTTTTTCTCTCAGTTCTCAGGTGTTTTTTTCAATTCTCAAGTATTCTCAACTCTGCTGCTCATTAGCCCTATCCTTGATCTTGTACTGAAGTTATTTACTAGCTCTCCTGGTAGTTAGACATATGGCATTCATTTCTTGTTATATATATATAGCTACACATAAGAAATAGGCAAACCACATTTAGTAATTTCAGTCATTTCAAACTAGTGAATCTCCCTAATAGTACAAAGAAAAGGAGTGCACAGGTAGACTAAAACTTCATCTATTTTTTAGTATTAAAGGCTTAATTCAAAAAAGGTACCAGAGAAGTGTAAAAGATATTAATTAGGAAAACCTGGCATTAGATTTACAGTGAGATTCTTTGGGGGTTTTTAGACATGATCCTTTGGAAGCAGCTGCCGTCTCAGTGTCACACATCACTGGTTACATGAAAGATTTCTGTCTAAAGCACAGCATTTAATTTCAGAAAAGCAGTCATTAATTTCTAGCTTCAAAAGTCTGTAAAGTGTGTCAGTCATTAATGACAATCAACAAATTCTGAATGTAACAATAGTTAAATCTCTAAAAATAAAAGAGAATAAATGTGTCTTGCGCATTTTCAGGGCTATACGTATAATAGAGCATTCTGCCATGAACAGTGTACCTCTGAATATTTAAACATGGTTTCCTCTTTGGGTACTGGTGGGAAAAGGAGAATGCAGAAGGCAAAGACTAGGTTGTGAAACCAAAGAGGAGGGGAAGGAAGAAGAGTGGGAGGATCTGTCACTCAAAAGAGTAGCCATCTAACTACAGAGACTCAATAAGAGAATATCATTTAGGAGCAAAATATGAAATGCATGTTGACACTCAAAAACTGGAAAATAGAAAATATTAACAGAGGGATAGTAAACCACAGAGTAGAACTACAGAGTTTTGTCAACACATTTAGCCTTCAACATCAAAATATTTCTTATTTCTGAAGAGCTAATGTTAAAGAATAACTAAGTAATGGAGCTGAGCAAACTTGTAGTGAACCATATACCCACCAAAGTTATGCCATTTAAAGCAGTAAAATATTTATGAATACACCCAAAGTTTTACTGGAGCAAACTTTAACCAAATGCTATTGACCACAGAGACTTTTTTTTTTTTTAATAGTTTTGATATAGCAGTAAAGGAAGATAGTTGCAGCAGGATGGCAGTATTTGGTTCCCTTAGTTCAGTAACTGGAAAGCACAATCCAGACACAACTTCTTGCTCTTTGACGGCTTNTTTTTTTTTTAATAGTTTTGATATGGCAGTAAAGGAAGATAGTTGCAGCAGGATGGCAGTATTTGTTTCCCTTAGTTCAGTAACTGGAAAGCACAATCCAGGCACAACTTCTTGCTCTTTGGCGGCTTCTCATTTTGCAGCAATTTTAACCTTACAAAGGACCATACTCTCTGGCTCTCCTGCACCTCACAGGCTGTTTTCCAACAGGCTTGGAGCCACACAGCAGCAGCAAGAACAGCTCTCTGAACAGCTTTTATGGCAGTCTTGAAGATATAAGGATGCCTTGGCTCCGAGTACTTTTTCCTCCATCTAAGAGGAAGGCCTGAAATGGGCTTTGGTTACTGCTGTGTAAGGACAGTACGAAGAAAGCAGCACTTTTGTGATGCTCTGTACCCACACTTTGAACGGCTTTGCTTTTCCCCAGCACAGGCAGAGCTGACCTCTGCTGGAAAAAAAGTGTATAGAAAGAAAATTAAGGCGTTTGATTTATATCCCCATGAAGCGAGGAATATATTTTTGGCAAACTCCTCGTTTCTTTTCAATACACATTTGCAGAAAAGCCCATTACATTCTTCCTTCTCAAGACCTACTTGTGAAGGCTAGTTGATGCAACACATGATAAATGGCAAAAACAGTACACAAAAAGCACTGTGTCTGTTTTGGATCCATGTAAATCACTTGTAACTATGGGCTGTATCTGCTATATTTAGACATATCCTGAGGCGAGGATGGAGAAGGAGGAGGAGGATTCCTGATTCTCTGTGGAAAATGCTTTCCACTGCAGACCCACAGAGATGGTTCTCTTCCTTTAAGGACTCATGTGGTCTCCACTACTGCAGTATCACCTGGATTTTACTGAATATCCCAATAAAGTCTGTGAGGCGGAAATGTGGCTATTCCATTAATTTTATTGATTCAGAGAGAAAGAGAGAGAGGCAGAGCCCTGCCTATGGACAAAACTAGAGATGACATAATAGGTCACAGAGTTTGCCTCTCATTTTCCCAAGTAACACAACAGTAATGCTAACTAACTTCTTAGGTGTGTGTGGTGAGGATAAACTGGTGACAGTCTGCACAATTACCAGGACCATTGCAACCTAATCAGCTTGTAACAGCCAAAAGGAGTTCCAGCTAGTTTTTTAGAAATTGCTCATCTCAGTTCCATCAGAAAAGTCATAAGAAAAAGCTTTTTATGAAATACTGAAAAATCAGATTTGGCCAGAATTTATCTGATAAAAAATTAGAAATACTATAAAGGATTTCAAATGCAGAGAGATGACAAAGCAACTGTTTTTCTGACCTGGATACATCTGTCTGCTGAAATATGACTTCCGGCATGTATCAAGGATGTATGTAACGAAGCAAGCATGGGAACACTACATGTATCTTTACTTCTCTCATAAATCTGTGAGGTACCTTGGCAGAAGTGGCAGAGAAATCTAGATTGAAATTCATTGCAACAGCATAGAGTCTAAGGTAAAGGTAGGCTGACAGAGAGGTACACTGAAAATACATACAGGGTGAAGCACTATTTACATAGGAAGAGGCACAGGAAACTTCAGGACTTCACTTCAAAATGTGACTGACTTTTTTACTGTCTATTCTTTTCACAAAAGCAGCACATTTTCTAGGTGTGACCAACTCTTTTGTTCCCTTTACTGTTATTGAGAAACTACTTATGCGATGACATAATTTAGTGGTGCCTTTTCTGCATATCTGATGTGCAGTACACCTGTGACTGATTGAAACTTTCTCATTTGTTATTGAGACAATGTTGTGCAGATTTCTTTAGCAGTGACCTAACGTAAAGCTTTGTCTGTTGAGCCTAAACACATTTGCTTTCTGGAAACTCATTCATTTAATCTAGAGAAGCATAGATCATTTGAAAAATGATAAAATTACATGATCAGCCTGAAAATTAAGCCATTTATATGAAGAGGTTTGCTCTTGTGCAGCTGTAGGTATGAGTCACTGACCTAAGAAG
This sequence comes from Pitta sordida, assembly GCA_013390025.1. NCBI lineage: Eukaryota > Metazoa > Chordata > Aves > Passeriformes > Pittidae > Pitta > Pitta sordida. The sequence continues at coordinate 370,438 of WEKX01015774.1, read as the reverse complement.
TTAAAGCATTGCAGGGATATTAAGAATATAAAAATAAAGATTCTAATAAATTGGTGAAGTAATAAAAGAAGACAGGAAATAAAAGGTTTGTTCATCCTGACTGAAACAGAAAGATTCTTTCTGTGATGAGAACAGATTATACCCCTCATATTTCCCATTAGAAATCTTTTGGACCAACACCTGTCAAGTGCTTTTGCTGCCCTTTAAAGAGTTGTAGACATCAGTGACAGTAACAATCAAGAAGTATTGCTCTTGCTTTTTGATAAGAAAGACTTTGTCACCCTGTCTCTTTTCTTCAGACTTCTCTCACTGTCTGCAACAGCTGCCATCTCAGAAACAGCTGAGTTGCCACAAGCAAATATCCTGGAGGGGTGGAGGGACTCTGTGGACTGAACTGGTTTTCTCAGACACAGCTACCTCCCAGCCGTGGAAGAGAAGATAGTTTTGATCAAGGGTGGAGAGGGGGAAAGAAAGGGAGAAAAATACCTTTCTTCATTTCTTTGCATTCTCACCTCCTTCTAAAACCTATCCTAAAAGTGGGAATCGGTTTTTCTACTGTCTCAGTAGTGGAGGGAACTACAAGAATCTGTTCTCACCTCTGGTTTAGTGCCTTTGAGAATGAGCAGTATCACTCCAAGCTTTCAGGCAAGAGCCTCATCTCCAGCATCTACAGGGGAGCAGCTCATACATTGCAATAAACTGGCTTGGAGTCAATTCAATTTAGATCAAAGTGATGATAATGTGTTAAAGCAAGGAACTAAAGAGGCAATTCAAAAGATGTTTCTGCCTTCTGGAAGGTTATCCAGCTAGCTACTCTTATCCCTTATGTTTGTGTGCAATTTAGATTCCAAATTACTTCTAAGTACCCATTGCCCAGACACAATGTTTTTTGTGTGCAAACGCTTGTCTGTTTTTTACCCTGTTTTATCTGTGTCACTGCAGGAGCCAGTCCAAGGTAGAAGAAGGGTCCCTGTCAGAACTAAGGAAATACATTAACTAATAAATCAAGAAGATTTCTAGCACAGTCTCTGTGCTTTCAGATTCAGATTCTCTGTGATAAGGAGGAGGCTGTACCACAGCCTGTGTCTGATTTAAAAAAAGCAAATCCTTTTTTGAACAGGGTGCCATACTCTCAACTTGCTGCCTCTCAGGCACATGCACAAGCCACCAACATCCCTTTATGCTCATAGTCAGAGACTTTTGAAGGAAGGAGGTTTGTTTTGGAGAACTAAGCTTGGACCACACTGTCTGAGAAGCCTTTCCTGCTTGCACTGTGCTGAGGAAACCAAGCTAATGGAGGTATCAAAGCTGCTGGTACTTTAAGCCTCGCATAGGCTGGTTCTAGAGCTTCCTCCCTTTTCTGGTTCCTCTGAATGATGTTCATGGAGCCAGTCTTGCCCTGCAGAATGTGCTCCATGCCAGCATTTACAAGTGGACTGCAGGGTGCATCTTCCTTGGCAAGAGGCGGGAGTTTGGCTGGCCCCTGGGATAGTGCCTGCTTGTCTGGAGTAGGAAAACAGTGAAGTCATTTCTGAGGAAAAAAAAAGATTCATGGATTGCAAAAGTGCAGCAAGTCTGAAGTAGGCAGTCTGATAAAAGTTGTATTCAAAATGTAAATACACATATTAAACATGATCTTAGACTCCTAAATCAAAACGCAATAAGATAAACACAAATGAGAAAGAGATGGAATGATTGCGAGTGAGATACTGAAACATACCTTCTGTTATATCATCTACTCTCACTAGACCTTTCTGAATCACAATATACTATCAGTTCAGAGCTGGGGATAAGGCACCTTGATTCAACCCTCACAGACACTGTAACAGAATAAATAAAATTATGTAAGTAGCTAATTTTCATAATTTGGAATTAGTTATTGTTTATGAAGTCTTCATCCCAGTCTAGGCCATTAGCAACTACTTTGGACTATTTCTGGACATAGTTTATGAATGCTGTAAGGGAACACTGCAAGCGATTTCTGTAAGCAAGTTTTTAACACATAGTCAGTCTGTTCTCTAGGTACTGGAACAGGCAAAATACACCTGCAAAGAAGTTTTAAGCAAGAAATGCTTTACCAGAGGCCTTCACATATGAGATGTGCCTCTGATTTTATCTACAGCCAGCCCTATGTTCAAAGGACAAGAATTAGCAAATGGTGGTTCAGTCTTAGAGCTCTCCCCTCCCTCCAAGCTAGCAGAAGGTTTTCACAGCTGGTTCTGCAGACCTTCACAAGACCTTTCCACCACCCTTGCACGCAGCAATGTCAACTGAACATTGATTTTCAATGTGGTTTTTCATCAAACATTGACACTTTAATTACCCAGAGGCCCTGCACAGGTTGGAATTAAAAAAATTAAGAGTACTTCTATCATAGAGCTTAGTATAGCAACTCTCCACAAGTTATCTGAACAGTGGAACTTTTGAAGCTTGCCTTCTAGTTTTTGCTCTTATAAGTTTTCAGTCCTTCTGTTCCCTCATACCACTTCTCTAATGTCTAATAATAAGTAGAATGCATGCTGTGGCCTTTCCATTAACTGGAGCTTGCCTTGGGTTTACTTGGCCGTGTGTTTTCATCAAACGTATCAGCTCTTGATCTCCCTGCAAGTTTAGCTGAAACTGGGCAATGAATTCAAAAAGAACTCATGGGGACTGACAGTTACAACCTTGTAATTGTTATTTTGCAAGGAAACTGGATTAAAAGATTAGTATCTGGCTATGTGGTAGGCTAATTCAAGCCATTTTTTTTCCAGTTAAAAAAAAGTGAGAAAATATATTTTTCACAATATTTATTAGCAGAGTTGCAGTCAGAAGGAAACTGCTCAAATTATTTTTTTCTCATTAATGGGTCTTGAAGAAAGACAGTCCTATTAGGTCTTTCTATAACTAGAAGAAATTACTCTTTTAAAATGCCCTCTTTTATTAATTACTAGCAATTTGCTTTGTCAGGGATTTCCACAGCATGATGTCTCCTGTGAAATAATTGCAAAATCATTGCAACCTCTTTAAGGTTGTTTTGAGCAACATGATGGAAGCTTACCATAGCCTGGTTTCCTACTGGAATTTTTATCCTTCTTGATTATAGGCTGTGTTCCTATGACAATTCCTGTACTCATGCATCCCAGAATTAGCTCCTAACACGTTCCAGACTGATGGTACATTAAGCCCACTCAGTGCTCTACAAACTACTTGTACGCAATAGGCTCGGCTCTGAATATGTGGGGAAAGCAAGGTCTCTAATTTGGGTATTTAGACTGTGAAAGATGGGAAAAGGAATGGACAGAAGGTGGTAGAGGAAATAAAAGATGTTTAGAATTATTACTTTTTTTTTTTCAATTGAAACTGCTTATGTCTCTAGGCTATATAATACATACATATATACTTCTGGTGAGATGGGACACTTGCTTGAAAATGACATCACTGTCTTCAGAGTCAGCTGACAAGGAAAGCAATTCTGTGTTTTGAGATAACTTTACTGCAGCTTTCCTTCATTGCACCCTCGGTTTACCTGGATGCTCACTGTTTCTATGAGGTGCCTGTGTGGAATTCCCACTTCAAGTGCCTCTACATAGCTGGGTGTGTTCCAGCCACAGAACTGTGTGCTACTCAAGATTTCAACATCTTCAGCATCTTAGTCACAACCTGAGGAATCCTAGTAGAGACCTCAGAGGAATAGCTCTGTGCTCAATTCTAGATGCCAGAATAGTGCCAGACCTGATAGTAACATCCAGCAGTGACAGTAGCTGGCAAAGGAGTGTCTGGATACTCCACCAGTGTAAGCTAAGTCAAGGTCCATTGACAAAATAGCTCCCAGTGGTTGTTGGTTTGGCTCCAGATGGTGCTGGTGTTTTGCTATGCAGATCATGATCGCATTCCCATGTTTTGTGGACAGTGTTAGTGTTTCCCAGCCAAGCCACAATGAATTTCTGCCAGGACGCCTGATAGATCTTCATGGATATCTAACACTGCTAACAGAACATGTTCAGCTGCTACAGCTGCCTGGAGAGCTGAGAGCTGACTTTTTTCTGCCGGCAGTTAAAGTTCATGGATTAAAGGCATTCTGAGGCTTTCTGTATGTTTTTGTCCCCAGCCTGTTCTCAAGAAGCTGTCCAGACTGAAGAAATAAAGTTCTTCAACATGTTCCATCAGAGAACAGCTTACCATCTCTCCATCTGCCCCTACAGCATTTTCTAACATTTTCTTCTCCCCCTTGGTGTTTCTTATGCACCTTTTCTAAGTTTGCCCTCTGGCATTCCCAAAATGGCACAGCAGTGTTAAGCAGTGAAATACACACCTTGGGGCATTTGCATTTGTGGAATATCAAAAAGTCTCCTTCCTCCCAGCTAACCACCTTTTCTCACTTAGTGTGATAGTATCATGAGGGTTAATAAAAAAACCAAGCTTATTATAGTGCAAGTGTGGTTACCAAGATAGCAGGTATAGGAGAAAATGCGATTGAGATAGTAGTTTGCTTTACTGTTTGAAAGATACTCTGAGCTACCTCCACCGTTTATAAGATCTGTTACCTCAAGTAAGATATTTAAAGATGCATACATTTAAATATACTCAGTTTGCATTAATTGCAGTCTCACACTATTGATTACTTGATTTCAGAAAAATTAGTGTAAAAGTCTATTTTTTGCTGTGCCATTTGTGCAGACCTTTGGATGACCTAAACCCAAATTTCAAGGATAATACATTCAAAGGCAAGAGTGTCAATCTGAGGGGTCACTTGTAAAAGCAACATTGACCTCTCATCCTCACAGAACCTCTGTGAGAAGCCTTCCAATAAAATAATTGCTGCCTACTGCACCAACTGCCGTCACCAAAACTCTTTTTATTGCTTGGTGGAAAACCACCTGATTTTATCTGTCCCACACCAACAAGGGTAGCACACACTGATGCAGAAGGTTACTACTTATCTCCCCAATGCTCATCAGTTTCCTAGCAGCCCTTCCACCAGTTTAAAACCATACAGGCACCATCCAGGTCCCTGTGCTGGGGCTGGTCTCCAGGCGGAGCCTAAGGCTCAGCTCAGCCCAGGAGGAGACCATAGGAGGGGAATTCCAGGAGTGAAGGAAAAGCATCGCATTAGTGTTGCTATGGAGATGAAAATTAGCACAATAACTATTGTGCTCTATTTCAAAGCTTCCCAGTCTTCAGTTTTAACTCCTTCCCCTATTCTACCACTAAAAACATTCCAGCTCACCGTGCAGATTTCTGGATCAGGAACTGGAAAAAGAATGGCAGAACTTAAGACTGAAGTCTGTCCAGGGACCAGAAATGGAAGGGAGAAAAGTCAGGGAAGGCATTGTAGAACGAGGAGANAAGGAAGCTGGCAGGAACACGGAAAAACAGCTTTTGAAGATGGCACAGAAATCAGAGAATATTTTGATACCATATGGTTACATGGTATGTAAATTACACTTGCTTCTGAGAGGAAGACCGTGAGCTAGAAGTAATTTGATAATTTTAAACAGTTTTCTGCAAGGCATGATTATACTCAATTAGAGAAGGCCGTTTCTGATGGGGTTTGTGTTTCAGGTCCTAGAGCTTGCACTGCTTATGTACGAGTTGTTGTTGACCTGGGTTCAATACCCTTCCATAAAATCACCCATGCTGTGAACGTAGTTCCCTGTCCTTCCGCAGAAACACTGGACAGTTTGTGTATGAAAATTAGGAAGACAAGCCATTTATGGTCCACTGGGTTTCACAATTACCCACAGTTGCTAGAGGCAGCATCACCCGCTGTGTGAAGTGTCTCTGAAAAGCCCTTTCACCTGCAGTAGAAGTTGTCACTTGCTGCCACAGTCATTGTGCAGTGAACAAGCCTCACTCCACTACCTCTGGCCCTGCAACACAATCTTCTAAAGACACATTCCTCTGCAGCCACCAGGGTACAGCTGGACTTTTATTTTGCCCAGCTAGCAAAAGACATCACAAACCAGTCATTAAGGAGAGGATAGAATATGCCTCCCAGGAGAGCAGCAGAATGCTGCAGGGCTCCAGCCACAGGGAAAAGGGACTGCAAAAAGGGCCTATGTGACTGGGGGGTATTCACGCTTATGCCATTGTTAGATATCCTCATCCTACATCACATCCATTCCTAAAAATGATTACTGATTATCTGAGCCCAGAAACTGAGCTATTGGAAGTTTGTTTAGTACAGGCAGAGCTCACGAAAACGATCCCTTAGATTTAATCCTCTTTTATCCAAAATGACATAGCAACTGGGTATTCATGCCACTCATCTGTGCGATAGCACATGCAGACAGCAGCATCCCCATGGCAATGATGGGATCTCACTGCGCCACTTTCCTTCCCTACTGGATGACAACAACTCTACTTCTCTTCAGTCCCAGCATTCCCAAAACTTCTTATATGATTTCTAACTGCTCTGAGGGGGGAAAAAGCCCACAACAAATTGCTTCCAGCACCACAAAGAGAGAGAGCATCATGAGACTAACCTTTGGTGGGATGCTGCGGTGTCAAAAATGCGCTGCTCCTGGGATGTCAAAGAGTAATGGGAAACAATCAATCTTGGCTATTAGTTGCTCCGTAAAAATTTTCAAATAAAACCATACATTCTCCTGACTTTGGCCTTGTAGGGAAGCCTTCAAAAGCAGGGACCTTCCAAAGTTTAAAGAGAAGGGAAAACCTTCACTCATTTATTGATCTGTAAAGCATATTTTGGGGAAGCTTGAGAAAGTCCTAAACCAGAATAAGATTCAGTGGAATGCTCAGGCCAACTATAATTCCACAAGTACCATTTCATTTCCATCTCCCTTCCCTCCTCCAGCCTTGCAAAAGAAAATACCTGCAGACTAAAATTCTGTTACTTCTGAAGATTCATTGTAGTGAAGAACTGCAGTTGGGATTTTTCTTGCTTTTTTTTTAAAGCACAGATAAGGAAGCACCTTTCTGAGAACATGTAATACCAGACATGAAACACAGAAAAACTGCTCTTTCAAGATCAGAAAGTTAAGGAAAAGACCATTCCAAATCAAGCCATTAATTTAAAGTTTGTCCTGTCAACAAAACATCTGACTATCTTTTTATATATGCTTGTTATTAAAAGGTTATCTTACTAACAAATAATCAGTTTAAACTTGAAGCTCGGATGAACTACAGAATGGCTAAAGTCTGCAAATACAGGAATTATAGGGATAAGCTAGTATACTACTATTTACACCTTTCCCCAAAAGTCTCATTTATTTTTTAGAAATATAATATATAAAATTATGACAAATAACTATGGTTTTCTAATGAAGAAAGTATCAGGAACAGGAGAAGCAGCACAGGATGGATTTTGCTCACATGCCAAAAGCACGGTATGTGACAATGTCACTGTGAAGCTCCAAAGCCACAGTTAAGAGACTTACTCAGCAGCTGCTTACTTAGATACTTTAATCTGTTTAACTCTCAGGTAGTGCTGAAACTCTAAGCGCAATTTGAAGTCACCTTTCTACTACATTTCCCTGTTACTCTTTTGGAGGATGGTTTAATGAAATCCTTTATATTGTGAACGAACCTTAAAGAAAGAGAAGCTTACCAAGAGATATTTTTTACCTTCTGTACCCTAACCTTTCTGCATTTCTGAAAAGCTCTGCATTTAGGATGATTTACTTATCTTTATTCCTGGATTTCTGTGTACCACACATAAAATGCAATTTTTTAATTACAGAGTACATGCTCATGCTTGTCTTCAGGGGTCCTTTCACAGGTAAAACACTTGAATGAATGCCTAAATTTATTCTCAGTCATACTGAAATAAACCAATTACCCCAAATACAAAGATGGTTTTAGAAAATGCTGTGTTAGGCTGGGGTCATACCATCTTAATCTAGATAGTCACAACCAGATGACGTCACTGAGAGGATTGGTTTTGCAAGGATGATTAATTTCATTTTCCCTGTAACATCATGAATGGTACTAACCCCTCCATATACTTTTGTTCAGTGTTGGTATTAGTTAGTATCATGTTGCAAATACAACTTAGCTAGGCATCACCCATATTAGTAAATCCTTCTTAGACAAGATTTATGCCTTTTTAAAGCCTTAATGCAATATGATCAGTGTCAAGGCACAGGGAACTTTCCCATCTTTTAATGAGGGCCAGTGTGGACTAGTTGCTACGTCATGAAATGCAGCTCAGACTGGTCCCAGTGATGGTTTGTTAAATGCAAAGCCATGCCTGGATCTTTGACTCTGAACAATATCTGAATGACAAGCAGTGTTCCTTTGCCTCTGGTACAAATGACATCTGATGGAGAATGCAAATGTCCAGGGTGATGTGAAAGAACAGTAATCAAACCTGAGCAACACTAGTTTGAATCTTGAAGAGGCAGAGTGGTGCTGCACCATCCAGCGGAGAGATGCTGTTTGGTGACGGCTGCTTCCCTCCTCCAAGGAGTGCAGTGCACTTGGCAAAAGGAGTTAAACCTTTTGTACAGAATGGCATGTAGGGCATAAAGTATTGCTGGGTCTCTGCACTGTCATGTAAAAATCAAATGTTGCACCAAATGCTGTGCTTTGATTGCAGTGTTTTTCAAGCCCATTTTCCCTTTGCCTTATGCTTGCCTTTTCAGCTTTGATCACAATGTCGTACAGCTAAAGGCACCTGAGAAACAGATTGCTAGGCAACAGATGCTGCAAAGGACAGCTTCCCCTCCCCTCACACCGAGGTGGCAAGAGCCCTTACAGTGCTCCAAGTTGTCCATTACAAAATATTCAAGGCAAAATTTCATAATGCTTAATTTTCTGAAGGCAGTCAGTTGAAGCCAGAAATTACTTTGAAAGTAGGAGGTGAAAACAAACAGCTATAGGAAAAAAGAGTCAATTCAAGCAAATGAAAGAGACACATGATGGGAGACAACAAAAGGCAACATTAAATAAGGAGCTACTACTTGTGTGGGAGTAGTTAGAGAATATGAGGAATGAAATTAGCAACACACAGGTACAAAGCAGATTTGAAAACTTGTGCAACAGCATAAACATAGATAAACTTAATTTACTGTCATTATTATAAAAAATTATTTGTTGCTAAAATTCTGGTTAGTGCTCATTTTACACCACCGTATCAAAAATTATGTCTACCATGAGGAAACCAATACTAATTGTGAACTTTTCTTCTGAATTACCAGAGTACTTTACATCCTTTTTCCTCAGTCCATAAATGTCATCCGCAGAGTAAATAGAAAAGTTTAATTTGATCGCCATTTAGGAGCAAATGTAGAAGCTACAAAAAGCTACATAAATCTTTATAGAACTCAAATTAGTCTTTCACCCAGAATACAACTTGAAAGCCACATATAAACACAAAATGGTACAAACTAAGCAAAGGGAAGGTCTAATGAGAGTTTGCTCTAGGACAACAAAATAAATCTGCTACAGTAACCTGACCTGGAAGTTGTGAAGCACAGTGCAGTAGCACTTTTAGGAAACATGTTTTCGTCATTTTAGTCCTTAACTGCTATTTTAAATTCATAAATAGGCTTGCCCAGTAGTGTGAACAGTGGCAACGAAAAGAGATGCTGGGTATGCAGAACCAACAAGAAAGTCCTGAGCAGCAAAGCAAAATGAGTGTTGGAAATTAAGAAATGCAGACGCACAGTGAAAATTAGACTTTGCCAAGGATATTAGAGCAGATAGGGAGGGAAATGGAGTTACTATGCAGGAAGAATGGGTCAGAGATTAAAGATAATCTAGATGCAGCCCAAAAACTAAGTAAATACTCTGTGCCTCATTTCAATCAGGCAGACGATGTTGAACATGGAAAAAACAGGCAGAATGGCTAAAGGGAATCAGGTTAGGGAAATTGCTAAGGAGCTTATTTGGTCTTTGGAGACCAAGTAATCATCACAGCAGAATTCTGAAAGAAGAGGATGCAAAATAGCAGGTAGAGCAACTAGTCTTTTCAATAATTCTGCTGGGTCAATCCTTTCTTAAATGACCATACAATTGCAAAGAGGTTGCTGAAAGACTGAGCTTGCCAAAGTAACAGCTGAGATGAGGATAAGGGTTCTGTTTACAAACATATAATTGAAGTAAAAACCAGAAAGGGGAAGACAATTATTTTACCTAAAGAGTAATGTTGACATGAGACCAACACATCCTGAAGTTAGGAAAACATATCTAACCTTCAATGCAATGAAGTCGGGAAACAATGTTCTAAGGTAACTAGCACAGAAATATTCGGAAATGGAGATTGATTTGTTTGTAAAATTTAGTTAGTTACAAATGTACCTGAGGCAGGTAGAAGAGAGACCATTCTAAGTCTTTTTTTCTACATCTTTCTTTGTAGTCAAGTTTCTGTGATTCCTCCATGGTTTCCTAGACATTTGACTAGATAATAATCCAGCATTCAATAATAATACATTGCCTTATTACAAGTATATGTACTTGCAGTCAGCTTAACTGTCATCCTTCTTGCTTACCTCTCACTCCAGCAATAAACAGGGTACCTGTATTCTCTCATGAGGGAAATTTTTCTGTTCAGTGTGCTAACATGGCCCAGACTGAGTTCTGCCAGTTGTTCTTTGAGCTGAGGGAAAAAAACCAGAAACGTCAAGCCCAGCCTACTGTCACAGGGGTCGAAACCCATAGATGGCTCGCCCTCTACTCGTGCAATTGTACCCATGCTGCCCAGGTAAGAGGCACACTTATGGAAAAGAAACCAAGTATTACCCCCCAATCAATTACTTTGAAACTTTAACAGAGTTTGTGCCAAATTTGTGAAAGCTAGGCTGAACTATTGACAGTGTTGAAATATGAGGATAAAAAGGAAGGCACAAATCTCTGCCAGTAATTTATGCTTTATGCTTTTCAAGTTTCAAGTATATGGGATATTCCCTCCAAGGGCTGAACCAAACTTAAGTGTGTTTTACTTGTGAACTCTTCAGCCAGCTTTTTTGTCACTGACACATCACCTTGACAAATCCCTTTTTACGTTTGCTTCAACATTGCCCAGTTAAAATATCTGACTCATTTCAGAAATGCACTTTAAGGGTTCTTACTAAAAAGCTTCGCAATTGTCTAAAAGAAAATAAAGAATAACATTAACTATTCTATTTTTGGAAAATGAGTGCAGTGCCAGTTAGCCTGCAGCAGTCTGAAGGCAAAATTCCCCATCCCCTACCAGGCAAGGTCACTAGAGTTGTGTGTGCATGTTGACACAACCTCTTAATGCATATACCCATTTGAAATAATTATTTTGCATGTCAAGGCATATCTTCTTCTTCTAAGTTCATTTCCACTGTGTAATGGATGGCTTGAAATCCAATTTACCTCATTTACGTGATGCAATTTTCTTCCATGTCTACTATTTTCTCTGCATATTACATCTTCACTACTTCTGAATATCTTACTAAGTAATAATTGCAAATATATATACCATAAATTTCAATTCTGTAATTTCTCCTTTTAGTCAACTGTAATGTCTGTGATTTATGAAAGCTCAAAAAAAATTTCTGTAGAATAAACATGGGCTTCAGCTCTATTCTGTATCTTAGTCACTGAACAAAGATATTTCATAGCTAACCTGTATTTATTTCTAAAAGTAATTCCTTTTTCTATTAAATATTCTTAATATATTTTGCCTTTATAATAACTGATGTGCAATTATGCAATTCAGTTGTATCACAGACGTTTTCCAAAGCTGAAAATGAAATTTGCAAGGATCTTTTTTCTCATCCTCAAAAGACCAGTCTGTGATATCTGAAACACTGCTGCAAACCAAAGTAAAGAGAAAAACGAGGGAACTGAGGATTGTGGGAAGGTCCAGAGAATCTGCTCCCCTTCTAACTCAGCTGAAGCATGGAAGGGATCTGGAGGGATGCCGGGACAGTGTTACCCTTACATCACACATGGAGGAGGGTTTGAGGATTGTATTTTGGGCAAGAGATATTTTGTTTCTTTTGCAATCTTCACACAAAGTTCTTCCTGCTTATGCAAGACCAGGTCTTTCAAAAGATTCAACTGTGAGAAGAAAATTTATCTATTTTAAAACAACTTCCTTCCACCCCCCTACAACAACAATCAGACAAACAAATGCTTTCTTAAATCTGGCTACTTCACAAACACTAAACTTCACAGATCCTTCTATTAAAGCGGTTTCTTTCTGCAATTCTGTTTCACAGATGGGGCAGGCTGTTTATCAACAGGTGTTTTTACATTGCCTTTGAAGGGGTTCTAGACTTGGCTGTTCCATTCTAAATAGATTTATCTTGATCCGAATGAAACCTTCAAGAGAGGGTGGTAGTCCTTTCTACTTCCATATATAAAGGATAGTTCTGGCTGCAAAGTGGCCACAGAAGCAGCAGGCAGGAACTTTTTAAGCTGTTTTCTATCAGTTATTTCCATGTAAAGTACACAGTATTCTCGAGTTAAATTTAGGTTGGTTTCCCCAATCTGTCAGTTCTACCAACTTAAGCTGACAGTCAAGCAAAGTTCTTCTCATGCATAATTATCTTTAATGAAGACTCCTCTGGCCCAATTGGTTCATTGACACTTGAGCATTGTTTGCTGTGAGCATTTTTTGCACAGCCGGTGCAGACCAGAACTTACCAATGCAGATGATACACAAGAAAATGTTGAACCTGGTTCACTGTCAGCACATCTCCTCTGCTGGGCTTGCACACCAACGAAAATAGTTAAAACATCAGTTTGAAAAGCAAGGTAGTAGCTGTGCCTTTGAATACACATAAATAACATCCTGAGTAGGTGGTAATTTTACATTGGAATGGGATATGTTAAATAAAATCTCTTCTCAGTGCAGCTTTTTGAATACCCAGGACTGAGTGCTGCTGTCTTTCACATTTATTTCATTCTGCCCTTTGCTTTACACTGGCACCTTCTTTTTACCCAACCCCATGGAAAAAATGTCCAGGGCAAGTAAGTTTTCAAGACTTAGGAAGAAATAATTTGCCAATTAATTCAGTCTTCTTCTTTAAGCAAGAAGTATATTTTAGTGCCTGAGTGTCTCGCTTTTGTTTTCATCCACTTCGGGGCTTAGAAAGTTGAAAAGTTTTATATGCATTGTGCGTAGGTAATAGCACGACCTGAACAACAGAAGGAGCTTCTCTAGCTTTATTTCAAATTGAAAGCAACAAACTGATAACTGCTTCTTAAAGAATGAAAAACGTATTTTAGAAAACACCCTTTACCACATAATATTTGTCTTATATCTGAATCAGTAGACCAAGCAAATGTAAATTTCCATTTGAAACACAGGTCAGGTATCTCTGCCAGTCTCAAATCAGTATTCAAGCTCTCGTCAACAGGAGTGAGCTGATCTCCCCATTTTTTAGTTTGTTTACGGTGGGTAACATACACTTGTTCCTACAATTGATATTTACTTCTATTGTACTGCTGTTTGCTTTTCACAATAACTTGTGGAATCATATTACACACTACTCATCTCGTAGCTAGGAAACACCCCATAAATTCTGCTTTGATGAAAGACCACTATGCCACACGTGACACCCACAAGACATTTATGTTGTACCCACTCACATCCAGAAGTCAGTGAGTCCTTAATGCCTAAATGATTGCTTTCAGGGGCAGATGAAACTGTCTTCCATACTTCTCCAGATGCATAAATTTTTCAGCTTAGTGCTTTTTTTCACAAAAGGGGATCAAAGTAAAGATGATGATAAATCTCCCTAACGCCATCCATATCAACATCTTCAGACGTAAAGATGAAGAGCTTTAAATATGTTTGCACAAAGATTCATTCAGCATTACACTGATCTGGAAGAAATGATATATTTACTCATGTCAACACTGCAGAAGTTCGTAAATATACTCAAAGATGAAATTGTCAGTTAATAGCAAATAATCCTAACATTTGCTAACATAGTCAACAGGAGACTGTGTAAAGCAGACAGATTGTTATTTACAGCTGTGCCAGATGGGACAGTTTGAAAAATATTTAACTGCTCTTTGGTTAACATTTAAAATATATTCCTTAATATCATCCAAATATTTTTAAATTGCTGAGATTTTTATTTTTTGAGAAAAATTTATCTGCAAATATTTTTATGTTCCTGCTGCTGACTACAATTATATGTGCCCGTAAGTAAAAGACAAATTACCTACAGAAAACTATTACCAGAGCTTACACAGTGGAAGCATTAAATATTAATAAATTAATACATCAGTTTTTGTACAGTGTGACTGAACTTTCTGGGAAACTTGCACGTCATTTAATACATTATTTTAACATGACATTTATACTGCACTCTGTGTTGGAGGGGAATTAGTGCCATCTGTGTGTCTGGATCTCAGTGGTACATAAGGAGACTGATAAAGAAGGGGCACTGAAGTAGTACTGTTTTGATTCAGACCCTAAAGAAATGTCTCTGCTTTTTTCTTCCACCCTTTTGCACTATTCTCTAAGAAATGGAAAATCACTTTAACAAAAGATTTTAGCAGAATGTCTGCACTGATGGGGCAGAAACACCATGGCATGTAGAGTTGGATACAGCTTTCTGGCTTGAAACTAAAAGAAGTGTTAGTTTTTCTACAAAGCCAGAAGCAATCAGTAAAATACAATTGCAGAGATCTCATCAGACCTTCAGAGAAACACTAAATAGCTAGTCCATATTTAAACAGCAAGCTATACTGTTCACAAGCCTTTAATGATTTTGTTAACATTGGTTGTGTACATTTCGTGTGCCTGGTGAATATGCCTGGGAATGTGTCTATTTAAAGTAAAGCACCTGAACGCCGTAATTACCTTCCACTGCCCCTTGGACATGATTCAGCTCAGATCTTTGGTAACATCTCTGGGGACATCATGACTTCAGTCTTTTGGTTATCTGCTAGGACTTCTAACAGTGCTATCATTTTTTTTTTTTAATTTGTGCCTGTGATCCACTGAAACAGGTAATAGGTGATAGGTTGGACTCGATGATCTCTAAGGTCTTTTCCAACCTTACTGATTCTGTGATTCTGTGAAACCTGGGGAAAACTAATTTTACATATACTGAACTAGTCGTTGTTAGCCCAACCTGGATCTGAAGCATTAGCTTCCTGATTTCCGGCTCCCTGCAGCCTAGGGACAAGAAAAAAACCCACAGATAAAGGAGGAGATACAGGGAATTAACTTACCCTTCCCTATGGTACATCAGGACATGATTTTTCTGCAGTTGCTTGGGTCGTGCAAGGACTGCCCCAAGCACAGGGGTCAGACCCTGAGCCAGCCCCATCCTTCATGTCTAACCTCACAAAACCGTGAGGAAACTCTTTCTCCCTTTGGCAGGCCTGTCTCTCCTCCTCTTGGACTCACCGGTTCAAAGAAAAGATAAAGCAGATTTTGGGTTCAGATCCACATAACACTTTATTACGGTGCATCAATGTGCATAAATAAAAGTTCTGAAAGTTTCATTTTGATGCACACTGGCAGCTTGTATTTCTCTCACGGCATTGCCTAAAGCATGAATTTTAGCACAGGTGCAGAATAAATTTGAATTTACATTGGTATTTTAAATACTCTGTCTTCCCTACACAAATTCTTATTGCAGTTGTATGCATTTTGAATGTATGTCTAAAAAAACCCAGTGAGAACTTGGTCTAACCTTTTATTTGTACTAAATATGTAGTTTGGGCATAGTCACTATTTTATTAGCTGTTACATCATTTCACATCAGCATTATTTCTACTATTATGCCTGGAAACACAAATTACAAGGTTCTTGTAAGAGAAAAGTGGTATTTATTCAGTTTTAGTTTTCCATGGGGCAGGGGAAGGACTTCGTACTGTTAGTCACAGCTTGGTAACCTGCGGTTACCAAAAGTGGTTCAATTGGGTGACTGGATTTTTTTATGGTTTGGGGGGGGGGGTGTTTTTATGGTTTGGGGGGGTGTTTTGATTCTGGATTTTTTGGTTTTTGTTTTGGTGGGAGTTTTGGTTTGGGAGGGAGTTTTGAGAGGGTGTGTTTATTTGCTTTGAAAGTATAAAAATAGAAGTAGTCTCTACCACTCAGGAAGAATATGAAGTCAGAAAATATAGTATTCCAACTGGAGAAATTTAAGGAAAGTATTTCACAGTAGTTCTAATGGCAATGGTAGAAGCATTAACACATTAGATCAATATCCAAATGAAATCTACTGTTCTGGTCCTTTTTTCACTCTTTCGTAGATGAACAAGGAAAAGGAAGAACAGAGAACAAAAAGGGGGGAAAAAAGTCCTCAGAGACCTGGAAGCTGAGTTTAAGTTCTCTTGTTCTAATTTTAAAATTAAATTTGCAAGGTGATAAACCCATAGTGGTTTAGTCTTGGTAATTTCAGATTTGGCACAGTCCTTTGTGTGCTGCGCAGAGATCAGGAAAGGTCTGTATTCTGGTATTGAAAGTTTTCCCTTGACATATAAAATGCAAAATATATGCTATTTAGTCAGTCTATCTTAACATACATCTTAAAAAAATATGTACTAATAGAGAATGGATGTTTTCCAGGACTGTGAAAACTGCAGCAAATTACAGCAACTGCAGACTTTTGAAACAGTTAAAAGCCCTCAAAAGATTTCATTTATAGTGGCCTCTGGTAGCTGTGAAGAGCTCTGATCTTTACTCTTTGGTCAGAGCTGTGGAAATCTAACTGACCCCAAGGAGGAACCTCAGATATTTGATTGCTGTAAGAAGTTTCAGGGTAAGGACATACAAAAGCTACCCAGCACTTCCTCTGTCAAGTGTGGTCTGGACTCTGTTTAAGAATTGCCTTATCACGGCTTTCTCAGTAGAAAAAAAATCCTAGCTGGCTTAGGAGGTGAGATTTTTTTAAGTGGTATTGCTGATCCACTTTAAAGCACACTGGATTTATCATAGTCTATTTTCAGCGTAGCCAGACATTCATACAAAAGATAGTAATTCATCAAGGGTGTGTTTTCTATAAACCTATTTTTTCTATGAAACTGTATCAATGAGTGCCATTGAGACAAGATTTAGAAATTTAGAAACCTGTCCAGTCAGATCATCCTGTACTCTCTTTGTAGCCAATGAAGAGAAGAAGACAGAATGCAAATCCCCTCATCTGTTTCAGATACTTTCTTTTCAGATATAAGCACTGCACCCTGGAAGGGCTACTGAACATGAACAAAATGCGAAGAACCCTTAGTTTATAGATGTTTATATTACGTGTGTCCAAAGAGGAACAACAGAGTTGGGGAAGAGTTCAGAACATAAGTGTTTTGAGAAGCAGCTGAGGGAACAGGTTGTTCAACCTGAAGAAGAGAAGGTGTCAGGGGGGACCTTATCGCTCTCTACAACTGCCTGAAAGGAGGGTGGGGGGTGATCTCTTCTCCCAAGTAACAAGTGACAGGGCAAGAGGAAATGGCCTGAAGTTTTGCCAGGGGAGGCTTGGGTTGGATATTGGGGAAAATTTCTTCATAGAAAGGGTTGTTAAGCCCTGGAACAGACAGCTCAGGGAAGTGCTGGAGTCACTGTCT
This sequence comes from Pitta sordida, assembly GCA_013390025.1. NCBI lineage: Eukaryota > Metazoa > Chordata > Aves > Passeriformes > Pittidae > Pitta > Pitta sordida. The sequence goes on along the minus strand of WEKX01015774.1, from coordinate 352,993 downwards.
CTGGAAGTTCGTAACAGATATGTAGACTTGGTGCTTAGGGACATGGTTTAGTGATGGACTTGTAGCGGATTGATGGTTGGACTCAATCTTACAGGACTTTTACAACCTCAACAGTTATATGTGTCTTCATTTAACCAAATACATCTCTTCCCTCAAAGTTTTCAGTCTTCTGCAGAATTTAATAACATTTGAAGTAGAAACGACATCTCTTCTTTTAAATGGGTGGATTAAAATTGTATAAAAATCCTGCTCCTCTCAGAATTGTGTCACTGAAATGCTGTGTTAAGTTCCCAAAGTAAAGGGACTTTCTTACAGTAAAAATATTCTCAGTCGCAGATTGAGCTGACATGGGATGCTTAAAGCAGAGTAGAGATCTTTATAGCTGATTCACAGAATATCTATTCACACTAAATAACATTATAAAAAAAAATCAAACCAAAGAGCTGGTTTCAGGGAAGCATAATATGAGAGATGAACACTATGATGAGCATAAAGGATGTGAAAAACTTTTAATTTTGCCATTAGTTGCCTTTCAGATGTAAAGCTAGCTCACCCATGCTGCTGTCTGTGATTTCTTTAGAGTCCAGCATTACGAGATTAATTAACTGCTCGTCAACCAAGATGCATATAAAGCATACTTCCAGAAAGATGATATGCTACTATTACAGCTTTTAAATAAATTTCTGGCATTTGATATCTCTTGATTACTTAGCTTCCTTGGAATTGAACAAATAGTCTTTACTTACATTACTCCTTCAACAACTCCTATAAGAAATTCTCAACACACTAACCAATTCTACACAGCATTTCTCTTCATTATAAGCATTTTATTTCAGTACTTCAGATTTTAATTTTCTGTGCAACAATTGATTCTTTAGCTTCCTGTGCATTTGAACTTGTAATGCTTTGGTAAAACTCTAGAATTTTCAGATAAACTTTTCTTCACAAGGCTCTGTTTGCCTGGTACACAGAGCTGCCCACCTCCTCCTATTATCAATGCATTTACGTGTAGATGCCCCAGTGGCAGANCCGCTCCCCATAGGGCTTGTTCTCCACTGCTTTCTTGGTGTTCTCTTCAATCATCAAAACACATTGCAAACATTGTCTTTAGAAACTAGATGGATAAGATTTTGGAATATCATTAGTGCTTTTCACTACAGAAATACTGAGTAAAGTAGATGGAGTAAAGTTTCCGAAGGAGGAAAAGGTTGTGATTAGATCACACATTCCTCTCTATTCAGACTCTGTTTGAACCGCTTCTTTCCTTGCTCTGCTTTGGTGATGTACATCAGATGTAGTTACAACCCTTTTCTAAAGCATTTTTAAAATACGTAGGTACTGAAAATATGTTGGTGTAAGATTGGGCTCTTTGGCTTTTATGTGTCTCATAAGGGAGAGAAGAATATCATCTGCTTTTCCCTCCATCCTCCCATGCCTCCTCCATTCCACAATCTTTTCAGCATCACTCACAGCTCAGTATTCTCTGAAATCTGTGTTTGGTCCCTGCAAGCTTATCAGATGTAGACTTGTGGGAGGCATAGAATGTAATTTTTTGTAATCTGTCACTATTAGGAAAAAGAACAGTGGCTTTTTGGTTTAGAAATAGTCCACTTTAAACATTATGAATACTTTCAAGTTTTTGAAATTAAATGTGTTTTGTTCAATTGTGCCATTTGAATGTTTACATCCTTGTTCCCCATAACTAAATGAGTACCTGATAATAAATAGTCTAGTTATAGACAGGATATTGGAGCAAAGCCTGGAATATTTGACTACAAAGCTATAGGAAAACTTCAAGGTCATCCTGTAATATGGCAACTTGGACTGGTTTTAACAATGATCTTGTTTCCGAAAGCATCTGTTAAAAAAAACCCGACAACAATGAAGTCATGTCTGTACAAACAGAATCCACTCACTTTATTTTACCATGTTTATACTATATTCAAATTTGCACTTGTTTTGGCTTTTACACATTTCAAACTCACGGAAGTTTCATAAGTGTGAGTATTTTGTCCAGCTTTAAATATGTTAGCTCTGCTTTTTTATTTATGACTTTAATCCAAAATAGTGAATTTGGCAACCAAAACCATGTCAGGGCTATTGTAACCAGCGCAAAACTGCATGGACCACATTAATACTCTGGGCCACATTTTAGGCTGGGGATAATTACAGGAATTCTTAGTGTTTCCATAGAGGTTATGTGATGGAGAATGCTAAAAGGAGGAAAACCAGGATGCACTGGTCAATCAGCTGTGAGCTGTTAGTGTGATGCAGGTGTGGAAAGAGCTACTGACATCTGAAAATGCTTTAGGCAAGATAATTTTGGAAGAGAAAAAGACTGTGGTTTGGAAAGACCTCATTGAGACACTATTTGGACTGCATTTCTGGTGAATTACATTCTGAAAAAAAAATAATGTAAGCTAGAAAGAGTACAGAGGAAGAACAAAAAGATAATTAAAAGGAATGAATTATTCAACGGAGAAGTTGCAAGAGCTGGAACAGTTTTGTTGTCCTGAAGTTTAGAGGGTGCAAACAGGAAGATAAGAGATCTGTTTCAAACATAACAATAACAATTAAAAAAAAAAATCTGCATCAGAATTTCTTCTGATTATCTTCCAAGAGCAAGTTCTTTTCACGTATGACACATCATTTGTTTTTCTTCTCCTTCCTCTGAGCCTTGTGAGATTAAGTCTAGGGTGTATTTCAGCATTCAGCTTTATTACCCCAAAGTTGGCCTCATTGACTTGCTGCAGATAGAAACAAGTTGCAAGCAGCATATGCCAGCTTGCTTGCCAGAACCCAATTTGCAGGTCTAGGGCAGCGACTTCTCTCCACTTCCCTCAGGCTAAGCCAAACAACTTCAAGTCCAAGCCGAGCCAAGCCAAGCTGAGAAAAGCAAAAAGCTGAGCCTAAATAACTAAATAAATGAAGCTCATCTTTAGCATCAGACACAATTTTTTGGACCTCTGAACATTTCTTGCATCATATTACCTACTACTGCAAGTACTCTGGCTTTTGCAATACTCTTATTTGTCTGTGGCTTCTGTCTTTTTACCACATATGGCCTGTCTTTGTAACAGCATTATCAAGCAATTTGTTCCTGGACTGCTTGCAAACATGCAAAGTAGATGTTTTGCAGACCTGCTAAATCAGACACCTGTGGTCAAACAGCCTGTGCATGCAGGAGGCCGGCATAAGTCTTCCAAATCATTAATAACATTTAAAAGAAATTTAACCATAATTGCCTGTGTGGAACGTATGTTTATGAAAGTTCTCTGAAAAAGCAGTTGAGCTCTTTTGCAATTGACGGTATATACCTCAGGCAGAAGCATTTTTCAAGCTCCAAAATAATTGGCAGCAATCCCTATAAATCTTACTCTGAAAATTAGGTTGCTAAAACGCAGTAAAATGCCCACATCAATTTCCTAATACCCTTCCAGCTCAGCATCTAATTTTAACACCTCCTCCCTGACCAGCAGCTCTGGCTGACAATAAACTCCTGAGACCAGCCTCTTCCTACTTATGATAATGAATTCAAATACTTAGTGCACAGAGAGCCCAGATGGTTCTTTCCACTAAAGGTTGTTTGCTGGTTTAGCCTCTCCCCTGCTTCATTTTGAAACTTCCCCTTCCCCTGCTGACCTCCAAAAACCAGCTGGCCCCAGCCAGTCCCTGACCTCCCCTCCCAGCCCATTCTGTGACCTTTCTCTGCACTTCCCAGAGGGCCCAGTTTGATTCAGCTGGGTGTGATCTACACCATCATGCTCTTTAACTGAGTCAAGCATGTGGAGCAGAAGGGATGGCATTCAGCATGCTATTTTATCATGCTATGAATAATTAGAATTGTTTTTACTGTACAAAATACGCTGCAAAACGGGTAGGCAGTAATGCTAACTATTGTCATTTGCACTGTTCATGTGCAGTGACAAGGCAGTGTGACCTAACTGCAACTTTCCTTTAGTTCAGCTCTTGTAAATATCACAGCTGTGCTTTTCAAGAATGGCCTTGGCAGTTTGGACATGCTGCTGACAAAAATAATATGTGATTTTTAAATTCAGTGTCATAGCCAAGTTTAAAGATTAATTCGTCCTCTGGTTTTGTTTACTAAGATCTAAGATCTCTGCTTCTGCTTTTTTATAATCACAATATTTGCTGAAAGAGAAAGGGAATCTCTGGGATGTGTGCAGGAGGATCTTCCTTTTCAAAATAGAAATGTACCAAAAATGAAATCACTCTGCCATATAAACACAGTATATAAAAGCAGAATCAATATGCTGATTGAAAGCAAACTGTGTGGGGGAAAAAAAATCTATATCCCTTATTTGATAATGATTTTTCCTTATAGTTTTCAAAAGCATGCTCTCCTCTAGTGACATATTATTTTGAAGGGTTTAAAACATGTGGTGGAAGTTCCAGGTGTGGGAAATAATATATAGATAGACAGATACATACAAATCAAAAAAGATGATCTGTTTAGTCATGTACATAGTGCTGTAGTACATTATGACTTCTCCTGAATACCACTCATTGTAACATCAGAGATTAATTTTCCCTGTAGAATAGTACTTTTAGAGACAATCATGTACCAATTAGTATTAATTAAGATCGTAAAAGATGAAGTATTGTATAGGAAGCAACTCTCCAGGGTGAGAAATGGTTTAACATTAGGTCTATAAAGCATCTGTCTGCTTAATGGGTTGAATCATGTCTAAACACTCAAACACACTCTCCTACATAGGAAGCTGTCAGGATCCACACACTCAACCTGGTCCTTTTCCTGCTTCCTTGGAGTTTAGCAATGGAGTCTGAAACACTGGTTTCAGACATGCCACTGTAAGAATTTGGACCATGTTATGCAATGGATCTCCTGTTTCTAAGTGTTGCTGGTTACTTTTGACTTCAAGATCTAAAAATGAAGGGGAATCTGAAGGAAGTTGTGAGCTAGATATACATATAGGGGTGTGTGTATATATGTATATATCACATGTATAGACATATTCTGACCCCTTTCAACAGTCACATCGAGGATGGTCCCTGCATACAGCAAGTATGTTCTTGCTACACTGTCATCAGGAAAAGAAAAAAAAAAGAGGAAACTGGAAAATGAAACTGGGAAATCTGTAGGTCATAATCAGTGATAACAGTAGGGAAGGAGATTAAGCAGGATCCCTGTTAGGGGAAATTGGTCAACCACCAGCCCCAGAGATAACATCCAGTAAGTAACAAATAGCTGATAAAAGATGTCATGGCCTGAGCCCAGACAGTTAAACTCTTCTAAGTGAGAGGTGACAAAAGGTGTTCATACACTCAATATCCTTATGGTGATAGAAAGTATCCTTCTGAGGATAGAAAGTCAGGTCAGGAAGGGAGAGCAAAAGAAAGACAGTTCTCATATATACATATGTTGGAATGGGGTGAAAAGATGAATCTGTTGATTTGGGAAAGATTCGAGTGTCAAAAACACTAATTTGCAAGAACATCAGCCAGCAGGTTGGCCTGCATGCTGTGTGGAAAGCAATGAGGAAGATGAAAGGGAACAGTAATGACAAAAAGAAGCAGCAGCTAATGGAATAAGCTTCTGTGAAAAGAAGACCAAAGAGTTAGATGTATGCCCTGCCATGGGATGATAGGAGGATAGTGGGAATTCATGCAGGAAAAATCTGACATCAAATGCTGATTCTGTCTATTGTCTAAAGCTATTGAAACTCCATCCTAAAGAAAACATGCTTTTACAGACATGGTCTTATAATGATTTCTTCACTTCAAACTGAACCAAAGAAATTCAGGAAGAAACTTTTTAAAATCACAATAGAAGTAAACACTTGCATCATTAAAAGGTAACTCTTAAAGTAGGTATCAATTTAGATTATTTTCACTTGCTAAATTCAAGAAACAGTATGAAACAGAATATAAAATGCTTGAGAGAAAGAGCTCTTTGCTAGAAGGTCATTTAAACAAGGAACTTCTTCAAAGATGTAAAGCCACTTCACTATTATGTAGTCCCAGTCACTCAGCAGGAGATCAGCAGTGAGAGACCTATTCTATTAAAAGATATCCCTCCAGAGTATTCCAATATACTGAAAAACACTTATTTATGCTTTCAGATTTTACGGTGATCACAAAGAAAAGCCTTTCCTGGTTTCTAGGTCTTAGGCACCAAATTTCATCCAGTTTTATATGGAGATCTCTCCTGCAGATGCTGTAGTGAACCTGCAGAGCAGAGTAACAAACACTGGGCCTTATTTACAGCCATGTAATCCTATTGCTTCCTGAAGAGAAAGTGACACGTACAATGGAGATCAAAAGCACTTTGCAGCAGAGACCCAGATCCCTAGAGACAAATGAATAGCAGAATAAACACTGTGAGTCATGAAATAGCCGAAAGTACAGCTTCTGAAACTAGGTAAAGCCAAAGTCGAACAGAGTTTGGGAGTTTTTTGGCATTAATGAAGAGGTTAAACTGTCAAAAGAAATCTTGTTAAACACCTGGCGTTCCTTGTGTTTCCTGCTGTTGCATCCAAATGTTATTTCAATTCTGTTCTCTCCTTAATTAGTTTTCAGGTTACGCTATTGTATCACCCTCACAGTCAGTATTTTGCAACTCTCCTTTTATTGAGAGCTGGCTACTCTTGGTTTTCCAGTCCTTCACTTATATATAAATCCACGCATAAATATAAATACATGCAATAGCCTGTCACACGTTTTCTTCATGATCTAGAGTAGCTGGATAGTTCTTTAACACACTATTTGTGTTCTTGTGAATGATGAGGACCAATATACAGAAATCTGAACACACACGATATGAAAAGTATTTGCTTAAAAGACTCTAAACAAAGGACCTCTCTTTAAAAAAAAATCAGCTAAGTCTTGCCTTCTGTTAAAAAGCATAGGAGAAAAGGAGGCAGAAGCTGCACTGATCTCAGAATGCCAAACGTAGGCAGGTCACTAAATCAGACATCAGATCATTTACTGTAAACGTAAGGGAGTGCTGTAGCTTGTAGCGTGTTCAGTTTTTGAGAGAGCATGCGTTAAGTCAGGGCATACCTAGAAAACATGAAGGAGGACAAGGATGAAGAGAGAAGCCTGAGGAAATTGCCTTTGGCTTATGTCTCTTCTCTCACACTTTCTCCTTCACGTTTTCTTCTTCCATTCATGCTTGTTTTCCTCACTCCCAGCAGCCTCCCTTGAAACTCTGCTCTTACTGGTAGTATCCAGCATTCACCCTTGCTTGCACCTACCTTCCTCCTAATCTTTCTTGCACATCTGGAGCCACCTGCTCTACTTTGTCATCAGCTGTTTCCTGAACCTGCCAAGCAAACATGTTAGGAGGCAAAAATAAATGTAATTATTGAAATCCCATTACCAAGCTCCTTAGCTGGAATCTTTGCCTGAAATGCAGCCTGCATCAGAGTCCAGTAATACCTTCCTCTTGCAAAAGCACCCATATGCTAGTGCGTTTTATCAGGAGTCCTAAACATCCTGCACCAACCAGCAGTAAATCTTAGTCTTCAGATCAGTTTCAGCTATAGGCATTCACTAAGTGGGAATTACAGGTTATATGCTCAGCTTCCAAGTCTGCCAGCACTGGAACCGTGTAAATTCCATTTGACTTCCCCAACAGTTCAGATTCACAATGTGCAGGGAGTCACTGTCCTCCCTCCTATTTCTCGTGCAATAGCCAGAGCAGAAAATGCAGCTCCTCGCACCCCACCTTCCTTCCTGCTCCACCATCCTCTCTCCCATATCTTGGCCAGACTAGTCCATCATCCTTGGGATCAAAGATTTCAACTTCATCTCCCCCACTAAAACACCTTAAGCATATTCTGTCACAGCTCTTACTGTCTCCGGTACTAAACAAGGCATTAGTCACTTCAGAGATTTTTCTGAACAGCAGAAATCCCCTCTGGCAGTAGCCTTCAACTAGCCACATGGGTCCTGTGGTATTCAGGATTAAATCTAATTCCTCAGGCTCTTTGAGCACAAATCATAAAGCCAGTACCAACATTAACCACATCCTCAGCAACATGCTTAGCAGTCTGTGGCCAGTTATGAGCCATTTACCTCATCTCCAGCATTCCTTATCCACACTCCTCTTCTGCAGAATCCTCCATAACCTGACAATTATGGTTAAGATGAGGGCTAGCAGAATTCCCCTACCCTGTCCAACTCTGTCCCATCACTGCCTTGCTCTGCCCTCTGTGCTATGGCAAAGTAGCTTGAGAAGAACAAGCCCAACAGGATAGGAGAGAATCTTGGCTCATGTCACTCCTTCTGGCCAAATAAAACCAGCCGTGGGTGCATTTTTCCAAGTCTACTTCATGTTACAGTCCCCACAAGCAGATCAGAAGCTGTCAGAGGTGGAGATGACTGCAGCTGCTAGGAGCAGTCGCAGTCTTCACAGGAGCCACCCTGGGGCCAGTGTCAGACCTCCTTTGCATGACGTGAGGTGATGCACAATAGCAACTATCAGGTCACCCATCTTTGTAAACACACAGTAGGGTGTTCAAGCCTTGACAGGTGCCACATTGGCTAAGAGAGGCTTCAAACCACAGGGTCTGTCTTAAAACCATAGGATCATTCCTGTTTAAATTTCCTTGTTTATGAGATCTGATATTTTAAGACTGCTGTTTTCCTCCTGGCTACCTGGGCTTGCAGTGCTTCCTTAATTCTCCAGTGAGGATAATGAGACATTTGGTTAGACCTTACTGGCTGAAGTTGTACCATGCTCCAACATTGAAAACTATTTTAAGAGGTGGGAGAAAGGTTTCTGAGAAAGGGAAGCATTACTCATGACTGACAAGAAAGCACGTTGTGTTTTCAGAAGCCAAGGGGGAGGATATGAGCCTGAGGCTTAAGACAGGAAAATAATGAGCTGAAACGCTTATCTGCCTTTTCATTATACATCCAGTTTTCTTAAAAATGTTTTTTCTCTGTAGAATTCTGAATATGAAACTCTGAGATGTTCTGCACATTGCCCTCTTACCTCGCAGCTTTTATCTGAAATTTTGCAGCATCAAGTCTTGGCTTCAAATTCTTGAACTGTTTATAAACAATAGCGGAAAAGTTACGGTGGAGCAAGCACAATAGAATTCTCAGAAAAATATAAAAGAAAATATTCCTCTACTCCCCCAAATAATGCTCTATGGGCTCTTACACACTTTTTAATTGATTACCTGATCTTCTGCATGACCTGGTTACTTAAAATTAAGTCCATTTTTCGATTTTAAAATATTCAGATTCTGAAGACTGATTTTCCTTCTACCCGTACATTCCTGTCATTTGCCATGTAAAGGAATGCTGATGACAATGAAAAATTTGTTTTCTCTGTGCTGCTGTGAAAAATCTTGTTTCAATTACAGTTACAGTAGCTTTGCCTACCTCTATCCCCTCCCCTGCATGCTTCATTGGAGCCTCTTGTCCTCTTCTGACCTCTCCTTTCTCTCTGTCCTTGCCCATCGCAGGCGCTTGGCACTAGATGAGCTTTAAGTTCCCTTCCAACCCAAGCCATTCTATGAGTCTCCTTAATGTCTTATTCATTAATGGATATGGCAGGAAATGTCATGTCAACAGTGTTGTATTTGTCTACTTTGAAGAACATCTACCACTATTTCACAGATTGTGTGGATTCTTCCATTAAGAAATAACAGATTTACTCACTTTAAATAATGAGTTTAACCTGTTGTTACTACTTATATCTTCTTCAAGGTAGGTACTTAAATACTAATAATTCTTAAGTCCTACAAGTTTCTAACAACCTGAAAGACCTTCTGCAGGTCTTGTAGTCAGATTAGTATCTCCCTCTCTCTCTTCCCTTTCCTAACTGTTAGATGCTGAGTTTCTTGGATATGTTTTACATGGTAAATTGATGAGATATATCTTAAAATTCCTGACTTTTATGTAATATATATCTTCCCCAGAGAACTGGCAAGCCTAAAAAGTTCAGCTGCAAATACATCAGCCTGAACCAAAAAAGTGCAGATTGAAGCAGTGACTCACCAGTTCACGATGGAGCAGCTTTGTGCAGTCAACTTTTTCCTACATTAAACAGTTCTAGGAGAAAAATCTGTGAAGCTTGCGGCTGGTTTGGGGTTTTTGGTTATGTGTAGAATTCCATTCCCTATTAGCCTCTGGTTTTGTATAAAATGAAGTAAGTGTAGCTTCCTTAGCAATTGGGGATAACCTTCAGAAAAGATATTTAATAGACTCCTCAGCCTACCATCCATTATTTCTTGGAATTTTCCAAGATAGGCTCAAGTGTGCATAGACACTCCCATCAACTCCAAGAAGGTAAAAAGAAAATGTCTATAGAGAGACGGAGCTGATGTACGTGTGCTTTTATTTAAGCAGGAAGAAACTGGATGAAGTGCAAGTAACCATTCTTAACATTAAAAAGTTATCTGTTTTCTGATCCATACTGAATGGGAGCATTGGAAAATTTCAAAGCTTTCCACAGAGAATGGACAGTGAATTAGGGCACCAGATAGTGCAGCTACCTCAGCAGCTGGAGCAAGAGAAATAACATGGTTTTACTCACAGCAGAAGTCTAGCTCTTAAGAATTTGTTACCTGTTAGTTTGAGGTGGGGGGAATTCATGTTGTTGTCTGGGAATAAATAATAACAGCAATGGTCTGTGACTTACACTGGAATGTAGTAATTACCATACTGGATCAGATTTGCCCCTTGTCTTTAATCAAAAGCAGGCAGAATGCTAAGCTGGCCACCCTTGGCTGGAAAAGGACAAGGAAGAGAAGGGCATTTTTCACATTTGGCACCAGAGAGTGAACTGCATGTTTTTTGTACTCTAAAGCATCATTTTTAAACTAAACCATACCGTGAAGCATAGGCACTTTTAATGGTTAGAAATATACAGTTTAGTGCACAATTTGGTAAAAGACTTTGGAAAGCTTGTCTCTGAAAATACTTTAGTTCTGGCAAAATCTAGACATCTTTACCTAAATCTCTAGTCTCTCTATTTGGTAAATTTTCTGTCCTTAGTGTAAAAGGACCTGTCTTAAAGAGAAATACAATTGCTTTTGTGCTACTTTCAGGTACAAAGGAAAAATAACCAATGTGCAGGATTTTCAGAATTCACTGGTTTCCACAGCATTAAAAATTGATTTCATCATAAAAGAATTACTCCTTCCTCATTTAATTACAAACATATCTACAAGAAAATATGCAGAACGAAGTGATTTATCACTGCATATGAAAATGATGTGCTTGAGATGTAAGCTCAGCCAGGCTGCTGATGAATTTTTCTAAACTGATGCAGCTTTTGGGTACGACTTCAAGATTGAAGCCCGGAAACGAAATATAATTTAGGAGAACAAAGCGCAATTCTTTGACTGCACATCACCATTAAACACATCTGTTTCAAAAAGTACCTCTGATAATGGCATGCTTTGGCATTGTATTCACCAGGGCCTCACAAACACCAGTCAATTTTTAAAAATATTGAGTAAAAACTAAGATTTTAAAATTGCCCAAGTCAAATCTTATCTTTCTTTTACAGCAGTACTTACCCTTACAGAAATCCATTCTCTGTATGTCTGGCAGTGGTGAGTCTTTATGGTATGTTCTTGCAACTTTGAAGAAGCTCTGGTGAGAAATTGCCTTGGCTGAGGGGTAGCTTTCACTCCAGTCACATCCTGCTCGTGTACTCCTCCCTACCGCTCTCAACATTTGCTCCGATGCCAACACACCATTGCTGAAAAACAGATCAAACCCAATGGAAATACATCTCATAAACTCGGATGACCAAGGACCAGCATGTGACATGAAGAAGTCTATTAGCACAACTGGAAATGTTATTTTCCTTTCGTCGTGAGAAGACTGAGGCTTTTACTTATTTGCTTAACTAAATCACAGATTGTTTTACAAATGACTTTAAGGAAAATATTCCTATTCCCTAAATGAGAACCCAAAAAATTGGCATGGGAGAGACAGACAGACATGTGGAATTCTGGTCACAATTTTCTTGGCAAAAAAAAAAAGATATAATTCTTCTGCATATTTTTGTATCTTTAATAATGAAGAAGCATCCTTTGTCCTTGAAAATGAAGTCCATGGTTTTTTCTCAGTCTTAAACAAGAAATCATCCTTTTCAGTTTCCTGATCTGAAAGACACGTCCTGAAAATTTTGACAAGACTCTGTGGTTTTCATTTTATATATGAAGATAATTAAACTCACTCTGGCTCAGCTTTACCATTTTTTAGAACTTTTGAAGCACTTGTTGCAGGCCCTGAAGTATGCAGACTCTGAACGAGAAGAATAGGTTTTGAAGGCCAATGAAGAGGCATTTATGTTAGCGTCCTTCCTCTGTATATGCAATTCACTGAGGAACAATCCATATGGAAAAGGGTAAAGCAACTCTGACTACTTAGTCTTGCTTATTGTGTCTTATCTCCTTAGACTTCAATCCATCAAAAAGCGGTAGGGCTAGAGTAAAGTGTCCTTCCAAGTAGTTCATGGCCTTACATGGGAACTTTCAGGTTCTTTATGATATAACATTCATCTTCATGAGGGAATGCTCTCTTAGTAATGGCTAATCAATGCCTGGGAGCCTAAATTGTTATAAATATTGTATCCATTACTTGGATTTATGTTTCATAATTGATTCTCTCTGAAGCCAAAGAAGGGGAAATGCATGCTGACATAATTTTGTTCTACTATTGCAACTCAAGTTATGTAATTCCTTAACCTTATTAGTCAAATTGCTACCCGTTGTTGATGTTGAGTAATGGCTATCTTCACAGATGGTTAGGGCTTATGTACAGTACTATTTCCACATTCAAGGCACATACCATTTTATGGTATATGTGACGATACAATGACTGTACTCAGAAGTTTACTTTTTAACAAAAACAACAAAAAATTGTTGAGAAAAACAATTGAGATACAATCCCACAACTACAATCATCTGGCTTTTCTTTGCTTCTTTTTTTTTTTTTAGTTTAGAAGTCATTCCTCTTTGCAACTGCACCTTTCCTTTTGCTTTTATGAGCGAATTATCTCTGTGTAGTTCTCATGACAGAAATGGATTTTGAGGGACAATGTACAGTGAAGAAATCAGTCTTTCATCCTGTTCAACAGCAAACAATTTTCCCTTGCCTTAATATGAGGACAGATATGGAAGGCAAACGAACTTCCTGGAGCAACAGAGGTAGGCACAAAGTATCCACACAGTCTGCATCAAGACAGGCCATACAATCTCATCTTTCTGCTTCTCCTGCCCATCCCTGCTTTAAATCCTTGTCTGCAATTGGTGATGACATGTTTTAATCCTCTTCATACAACTATTCAGGGGATTGTAACTTCATATGGGAAATGTCAGGGGAAGAAAAATACGGAGCAAAAATCCTTTCTTCTTACAAAAGCATTCAATAATAAAGAAGAAAAACTAAAAACAAACAAAAAAAACCCCAGACAGACTACACAGGAAGTCTGTTTAAATAACTCCAGAAAAACAACTGTTTTTTTGCAAATTATTGATGCTTCTTTGTGGGATTGAGGTCGTATTTGAGGGTGCAATTTACACCTGCAGAATTTCATCCTGAAGCAGTTGCACTTGTTAGTAGATACTATCCTCTCTCGGTAATGAAAGGAATAATTATAACAATCAGATTTGTTGCTAGAATTGAACAGTAGATTAAAAATTGTCTACAAAAATCCCTCTCAAAACAATCATCCTACATATTTAAATGTTCTTTTTTGGTGCCACTTCTTCATCATTAGATGGCAAAGATTCTTTTTATTTCATGGCAGGGAACACTGGAAAGGAATAATTTACTTATACATGGATGATATTTTATAATTCTTCATCCTCAGCTTCAAGCTCAGAAATATTTATTGTACTGTTATTACTAATTTTATTGTTATTGTTATCATCATCATTTCTACACAGAGAAAGCAGATCTTCAGCATTTTTTTTTTCATTTGTGGCGGGGAGTTTTTGACATTTGAGCATAGACTCTTCCTTCTTATTTTATGCATTTGCCCTCTGGTCATTGTCATCCCTTGCAGAAAGAATAATGAATTCCTCTTTATTACACTGTCAGTATGTGTCATTATTGTGGACTTTTTCTTCTCTGCAAGGCTTTTATTTTGGTAAGTTATTTCTGAAAAGGTATACTACATATGTGTTTGGGATTTATAGGACTGTACTGATCCATGTTTTCTGGAACATCTCATGCAGCCGCTGTAAATTTAAAGAAAAAGAGAACTCTCATCCAGCTATGGATGTCAAGACACTCCAGGGAGTATTATCTGCTTCTAACTCCTTGCCACTTTTATACAGGAAACACAAACTCAGCTCAAGATCACAGAGAGATTTCTGTTTGCCCTTGTTGTAAGGCTGTCATTTTCTTTATACCACCTACACTTCCTGCTGGCTTTTGAGGAGAAAAAAATTTGTATGTAATTTTGTACCTAGATTTTCTGCATGATAGCTAATGATGCTGCCATTTGAGCTTTTAAAACACCTGTTAGATGCATGTAAAGTTGTTTTCCTCTCATAATTATCTCAGCACAAGATATCATTTTAGAGAGTCTTATTTAGCATCCTCCACACAGCAAGGAAGTCACTTTTGATCTCAAAATTATTACAGATGCTACTTTTAAACACAAAAAAGCTTGCCTTCGTATTCCACAGATTTCATGAGCCCTCATAATATCAATGTCTTTGCTAGGAAAGGAGGGCAGTAATTAGTAGTTCTACTTTTGCTGGCAGGCTTCAACATGATATGATAAATATTCAGACTTGAAGCAGTAGTACCCTGAGGCTTGAGAAGTGATGGAAGCAATGTTCTTCAGAGATGAAGGCAGGTCTAGAATTACTTCTGCTGGACGTTTCTAAAGGAAGTTGCTGCCACACGTAAACTGACATTAGTGGGACTTTGAACAGATGTGAAATGATTTTATATTGAGTAAAATATGGGGAGGTTTATGTTTAGAAGTATTAAGTTCTCCTAGGTATGTAACAGCCCTGCTGAGCTGTTAAAAACCTGTCGTCCATCTATTAAACAAAATAGTGAGTTCATAGCATTTTGGGTAATTTGCTAATTTTTCCCTTTACCTGGTGATATTCTGCCATAGCAAAAATTACTCTGACTGTGAATTACTTATCAGCAGTTCCCAAAGGTTTGTAATGTTTTCCTCTGTGTCCTCAGTTCATGGGAATCGCTATTCTAAGGTCAGGCTCAATTACTCATTGAATATTACCTATTTTTTGTCAGATGTCCTTAGAAAGTTAAAAGAAATCATCATTCCATATGAACTTTACTTGCCAGCTGTGTAGGATTCACCTTGGAGATGTCTGTTCAACTCCTGTGCTGAACTCCTATGTCCATTTTAATTAAGTGAAAATGTTAAAGTAATAATAGTGAAACAATAATGATAAATGGTGAGGTAAAACAGCTACATCCACACTGTTGTACCATCAACAAAAACTCCCACATCCATCCTCTCTTCCCATGCAGACAAGGTCTTAACAAGAGCGTGCAGGCAGCTTGCAAATCTGCCTGCACAGGAACGCCTGGCAGCACTCCAGGATAGATAACAAGGAGCAAATAGTGATCTAAGCACCCAGGTGGCCTCCAAATCCCCTTCAGAGGACATTCTCTCCCCATTCAGACAAGAATGAAGTAATTGGATGGCAATGTCAACAGTGGAATTCTTGAATAAATAAGCACATACATTTCAGAAATATTCCTTTTTGTATTATAGGACCAGGAGAGAAAACGGGAATGCAACTAGGAATTGCCTGAGTACAAACAGCCAAGTGCTTGCATGCAGGTGAAAATGTGAAGATGCAGAAGCAGAAAGGCAGGGAGGATTGGAAAAGGATAAACTGTAGGCATGTACAAAGAGGACCTCAAGTTTGTGAAGAAACAGAGGCTTCTGGTTTGGATAGAAAATCCAAACAAAGTCTCTGAGGTGTGTAGGTGCTATCTAGATGTTCTGATATTTGTAAATTCTTACCTGGGAACAAAACATAGCATGCAAGATCTCAAACTAAAGCCAGATTGCCCTCCTTCCACCCTTTAAGATGGAAATCCTTTGGAGCATTTTAATATCACCCTAAAATTATCCCAGCTCTTGTGCACTCTTGCACTCTCATACTTAACATATTTGGCAACATCTGATGTATTGTGGTGAGAGTAAAGGATGGAGACAACAACTACACTAACAACTTCTAAGCAAAACCAAACAAAAGGGCTACTCTGCCTCTACCTGGATCAGTTATTGATGGTAATCTGTTGGACACTTGATGAGATACAGCAAAGTAGACCATTATGTCTTGAGTGCTACATATTCCCCTAGTAGGTCATGCTGCCCCCTCTACATTCTGTCCTTCCTGGCCTTGTGTAGAGAGAGAGAAATCTGAATTACAAAGGAGAGCAGGGAGAGAGCATAGGCACTCAATTTTTCTTTTTAAACTCTATTATTATTGCCAATAAGTTACATTTTGAAGGTTAATACTCTGTACTGAGCAGGAGAATAAGTTTTGAAAAATGTAAATATTTATATTATACCAGTGGCATGGGTACAAAAGTACTAAGAGCTTTTACTTGTACAAGTCTTTCCAGCACACACAGCACTGATATTACAAGTCATGATTTGCCAGGTGCCTCCCTGGCAGGGAGGTTCTTGCACTTCTTTTAGCAATAATGAAATCTGGATTTCCCAGAGTTCCACTGGCAACCTTGAGAAACCATATCCCGTACTATCCTAGCCTACCCCATAGAATCAAAAAAAGGTTGGAAAAGACTTCCAAGACCATCAGGTCTAACCTTTGACCATGTCAACGAAACCACAGCACTAAGTGCCACATCCAGTTTTTTCTTGAGCACCTCCCAGGATTGTGGTCTTAATGCCAAGTAGACAGTACAACAAACGGGTCTGTAACTGTCCTCAAAATCTGCCCCAGAGCACTTTTGAGCTGTAAGAATTCATCTGATGCCAAGTCACAGCCAAATATTAATATAATTATATTCTGGATAAATTACTGTGTTATTTGATAACGTGTGAAAAATTATTATTTTTTATCCTTTTTTCAACAGGCAATCAATGATAGTTCCTTGTTTCTTTTGTCACTTTGTCTTCTTTTTATTCATTTTTATCCCTGACTGCTCTTTTGCTTTGAAACAAGAACTGCTTTTGTTATCTGATTTTCTACATTTTAAGAACATTAGCCATTTAAAGATTTTATATTTAAAATTAAATCAGCCTACTCTTGGTAGAATGATTTATTTCTGCTTTTCCTGGCGCAGACTTTACAGTGCATATTCTTTTGCATTATATTTCTTCTTTAGGCAGTTGCTTACTGTGAGATACTGCTAACTTGAAGGAAAAAAAGTAACCTTAATATTTTGAGAATGCAGGAAACAATGCCTTTCAGTTCAAACAGCACATACTCTGGCATGTTTCTGTCTTTAGCTTAATAACAGCAGCTTAATAATGCAAAATGCTGAGTGCCCTGGGCTCCTACCACAGTCAGTGGGAGTTGACAATTAGCACCTGACAGATGCACTCGGGTGCTAAGAGCCTGAGACACGAAAACTGCTGCCTCTGCTAAACAGCACAGGCTTTCTCCGCCTTCTCCTTTAACTGATCATTTATCTTCCAAAAAGTAGAGGTCAGGTTTTTCGATTTCTTGAGCTCCTCAAGTGGAGTCGATTTCTGGAGTGTCAAATCCTGCAAGGCTCTTGCTGGTCATTATCTCATTACAAAGAATTTCAGATGGCACCAGCTATGCTCTTAAATGAACTCTGTGGGGATTTCCTCATACTGGCCTCAGCTTTTAAAGAATCATTCTCAGTTATTTGAAGAGATCCTGAAAATTACAGTTTAGACCTTCTCAAAAATTTTTTCCTTCCTCTGAAGGAGTCATCGTTCATTGCCATTTACAGAGTCTGTATTATGATTGTTTTGTTTTGTTGCAGGTTTTGGGCAGTATCCAGTGTTGCTAAAGGTGATTTAATTACTGCTTCCAATTCAATTCCCAGAGGCAGCTTTTCCAAGGTGATTCCAAACACAGGAGATGGTGAGTTACTTTCTACCCTCATACATAGAAACTCTACATGTTTCTGATGTACCTGCTTTAAAGATCAGATTCATTTAGTTGGGTCTTCCAGAGTGATTCAGCAAAGCATGTTGAACATAGAGTTTTGCTGACCTCTATGAGATTGACCTTTCCTTGAAGTAGTGCAGAAGGTGTGAAAAGTCTACGCTGCAAAAACACTGAAGTAATAAAGTAGGAAAGCACAGTCAGGTGAGTGTTGACATACTGCAGGCTTAACTGGGCAATCTGAGCACAGTGCACTGTGCAGTGAAGTGGAAAACTGAAGACCAGCCAAGAAAAAGGTGTCCAAGAGGACAATCGGTTTGAGAAAAGGAGAGCAGTGGCCAATGGAGAGATGACTGAATAAATGAAGAATGTCCAGTCCAGTGAAAAACTCAAGCACTGAAAAAGAAGCTTAGTCTGCAGTCCTACATCTGACCGGGCTTCTTCACGGCCTTGGACATTTAAACACTCAACATCTACTTTAACTGAGGAGAAAAAAAACCCAATGGTGCCAATATAACGCTTCATTTCACAGATATATTTTAAAGGCTTAACCTTTGGAAGACATTTTGAAGATGAAAAGCACAGAAGTACTCGTTACCTTGCTTAACCATATTTTTTGGTGCCAAGCTGAACCTAAATTCTTTTGATGGTAGCTCATCACACGTATTTTGTGAAAAGACACCTCTCAATTTCTGTGTCAGCCCGTAGCCATTTCATGTCATTGTGATTTTATTTCTGGTTTTGCCGTGTGCGGTTTTGCCAAAAAATAATTACTTATTTCATAGCACCTAATTGTAGATTTTTAACAACAAAGATGAAATCCCACCTTGTTTCCCATAGTCATTCAAGTACAACATGTTAATGATAACATTTCAGAAAGCACTTAAAATTGGTTTGAATACAAAAATGTTTAAAAGCAGAAGAGTAAAGCTTCCTACACACCGTATCAGGAGACAAAACTATCATTTAGTTTTGATACAGCTGGATAATAAAGTAACAAGAAAATCAATTAATTGCCTAAGAAAATGCACATGAAGTGTGATTGCTCATAAGTTTACCTGAAAATTGCACATGTTGAGACAGAGTAGAGCCACGTGCCACCATTCAACTTTCCAGGAGTCTTCTTAAGGTACTTAATCTCATTACCTTTTTTCTAGAGAAAGATAAAGAGCCTCAATGCTGATGTTCATCTGTGTTCAGCACTCCTTACTCTCACCTTTATCTACACAAGTTCAGAGCCCTGCCATCTCAGGATTTGTCCACACTCTGGATATATGAAAGATATGGCAGATTGCACTTTAAAAGTCTTAGACTGAGAGAGAGAGAAAGAAACAATTGCTATGTACTTGTAATAATAGAACTGAAGCGTCACTAGGTTACTGTAAAATCGACTAAAGTCACCTAATTTTTTCATGGTAACATTAATTAAACATACTGGCTTTAGTGAAAAATAGGTCATGAGACTAGCAAGTTTCAGCCTTTACAAGCGTACAGAAAGACAAAGTTCTCAAAATTTCTCAAACTGCCAAATTAGAGGATGAATCAATCAGCGACTGGAGGTAAGAGTAAAATGGGAGTACTTCTGATCTGTGACTTCATCCCAGTGCTGCCTAATTTAACTTTCAAAATGGAGACTAAAGAATGCATCATAAACCAGGAGAAATTCATTGTACCTCTCTAAGATGATTCACATAGCAAGACAGAAGGAAGAATACTCAAGTCTTCAGGAAGATAGCAAGGTTGACAATGCACTTTTACTCTAATCTGATGTGCTAGACTGCATGAAATGTGTGCTCTGGTCCATACTGAGCTCAGCTATGAAGGTTGACCCAGCTCCAGGTATGGGGTTAATGCCTCTCAGCATATCTGTAAACCATAACAGAGAAAAGGAGTTTCACACTGTATCTGGAAAGTTCAGCAGATTCAGTTGTGGGGAATGCTTGGTTTGAAAGCTTCTCTTTCCTTTTCTCTTCCCATTCTTGCTACTTTTGCTCTTACTATTTATTGTTTTGTACCTAGTGTGAAAGATATTTTGGTTATTAATTAATTCTACTATAATACCTGTGGTGACATTATGGAGAGAAATTACCTGGTGGGAGAAAATGGAAGTGAAGTATAAACAGGGCTTTTTTTCTGGTTTTGATGGAAATGGGTTTGCTGGCTGCATGTTAGTTTCTAAAAGACAATGACAGACTGACAGCTTGAAAAAAACAGGTCTTGACAGCCACTTTGGTGAGCCAAACGTTTTCTAACACCTTATGTCATATAAAACACTTTCATACCATCTGTGCTCCAGCAGCAAAGGATTGTTCTGTCCCAGGCACAACCTTTTGTCTTTGCACCATCACAAGAGTCAATGGAGCCAGCTACCGAATTTATAAAACTTGTCTGAGGTTGGACGTTTGCAAGGTGTCAGCTTTTCCTGTAAACCCTCTCTGTGCTCCTAACTTCCCACAGCCTGTCAAGAGCAGCAGCACAGCTCAGCAGACAGGCAGGGGTGCAGAGAAAACTCAGACAGGTACTAGTGTTCTTGCTTAACACTGCCTTGACTTGCTGAAGAAAAGAAATAGCATAAGAAAAAGAGGAAGACAAATGCAATTGAAAGGCGAGTATGGGTTTTATTAGTCTTCACTATGTGATTCCTTATACTCTGGGGAAAGTAAAAGTATTTTAATGAGTAAAGCAGCACCTTTTCAAATACTATTTCTTTCTAAAAATGACTTTATAAGGATAATTTATTTCTAAGATAAGAATAGGTAACACACCTACAATCTGCAACTTAAACAGAGATCAGGAGGCTAAGGAGAAAGCATAATATCTTGATTGTATTAAAATACCCTCTTTGAGCAGTGGTATTCATAATTATTAAATTGTATGTTTCTTAGTATTGGAAGAAGAGAAATCAGTAATACTTACACATAAGTTAAATTGTTCCTTATGTCACTATTAGGCACAGGGTTTGTGCTAGTAATTGAGTTGCCAAAATTTTATTTGATTTCTCAGAACTAAAAAAATAAAAGAAAAAAAAAAAAAAGGCAAAATCTCTAGAAAAGCACCTGCCGTGCAGTAAGCCCTAAATGCAGCAGCCTCTGCTTTCAGTAGTCATCTTTGAGCTTCAATATTTTTCTCATTATCATGACTGCTTCATGGATTTTTTTCTTACTTTCATGAATTTCTGTGTTCAGGCACATAGCTATTGTTTTGGCTACCTTGCTTCATTTTGCTGATGGAAGCAGTCTCTTAATTTAAAACATTATTATTGAAAGTAATGCATGAAAGGATTATCTGAAAGATACATTGTATTGGCAGTAGATGCAAATCAAAATGCAACTGTCTAGGTACTCAATTACATATTCTAATGGAAGACTTTGAGTAAAGCTTAAGCAGCAAGGAGAAAAAGTTCTTATCAGCATTTATCATTTAAATTACCAGCATATTGGTAGACTATTCATGTATTTTATATACCTCCATAAAGTCAAGACTGAAGTTAGTTCAGTGGACAGCAGTTAGCTTGTGAAGTCTCCGTCCTTGAAATATATTGAAATACAGCAGTATTCCAAAAGTTCAAGATATTCTTGCAATTTTTTTCCCCACTGCATTAAGTACTTGCATCTTTCAACATCTGGTAGGCTACTTTTTCTTTTGTAATCCACATAAATATTTTCCATCTATTTGCCTTTGAATGTACTCCAAACTTTGTTGATTTGTGATCTGGGGAGATGATCACTATGACTTAGGCTAAGGGCGGTCCAGAAGAATGCACGCTGGATAATGCCTTCACTGAAATACACACATCTGACATTAAACTGTCCAAATTACATTTGGGCTTACTTTTACGTTTCAATCTTGCAGGGGGGTTTTCTCACTTCAATACAAGACAACTGACTGAAGTTTACTGAATAGTGGTTGGAGCATCCTGCAGGCTCATGCTGACCAGCAAACTCACATGCTATGAGTTCTTCTGTACATCAGCTCTGTCTGCCATGGAGTTTAACCCCTGCAGTGCTCTGTGTAACTCAACCCTTAGGTCTTTGGAGTTGAGGTGTTTACTGCTCGTTCTCCTGGAAGCCGCCTCAATCCCGAGACCTTTGCAGTGCTGCAGAGGTTGCAGTGAGCTCTGTAAGCCTGGGGTCAGGGATAAAGCATCCCAAACAAGTACAAGGTCAGGAAATCATTTTGGCACACAGAATCTTCTGAAATATAAATGAAGACTGTCTGATTCCTTAGACCTTCTGAAAGGGGAATGTAATGCAAATTTTGAGAGCCAGCCTATCAAGATCACACATTGCTGCTCGTGTAAGAAGAGCAGGTATGCTCTGGTAGACCTCAAGATCATGAAATACTTCTTTTTCCTGTAGAAAGATCCCCACAAGGACAGAGACATGATGTTGTCATATCACTGGGTAACTGATTTATACAGCTTTTCTCTCTATGTTTTTTTAACTGCTCTCCATCTTTTTGTTTTATGGCAGCCTGTCTGCTGAAAACTAGTTACAAGGATGTTCATACAAAATGTCACCATGTAAATATTAGCATTTTGCTCTTTGTAGATGGCTCAATTATGCAACAGTTTCTGGAGTTTGTAGGCAGCAACAATAATGGTAGTTGTAAGTTTTGACCTCATCAGTGAGCTAAAGTTCATTACAACTTCTGGACCACGTATTTTTATTTCTGAGCTCTGTACCTACCCTCTTGTAATATATGCACTGACCTAGTCTTTTAACAGCAGCTTAACAAGGAGTCATCACATTAGACAAAAGTTAGGATTTAAAATGGAAAACTGAAATAAAGGTAGGCCCTGCTTACAGAGGGTTTTCATTTAGGGATAGTATTTGCTTCCATTAACATAGAGTAATAGCTTCGGTTGGGCTTTTTTGTTCAAATGTTTAGGAATTTGCCTGATATTGGCTCAAATCTTAGCACCCGTAGCTACATTCAGAAAGAAAAATAATTTAAAAATTGTTTTACTTTCATACAATAGAGTTCATTCAAAGAGTTTTATCAAAATTCTTACCTGCTAAATTTGACTTTGAGGTTATTTTAATTATACTGGAACCTTCAAACTTGAAGTTAACAAGGTCACTGAGATGCTGCACTTCAATCAGAAATTCAGGACAATTGGTAGAGGAAGAGGACCTATCAGAAGATTGCACTTAATGAGATTTCCACAAGACATCTGAAAAGCTGACCTTTGCCAAGTGCTTCTTTTATCATGCATTGCCAGAAATATGTTACTTCTTTACATTCTATATCTGCAGTAGAGTCTATCAGCTGAAGTCATGCAAGTTGTAATTCTACTGAAGCCAGTGCACTCTAGGCAGGACAATTTTAGCTACAAATGAATAGGATCATTTACACTTGAGATAAGGGAAGGCAAGTTACTGCTATTTCAGTAAAATACATTCACTTACAATAATAGGGAGAAGAAAATGATCAGACTTTTAAAATGTGTTTATAAAAGTTTTGGTAGCTACAATGTGTGATAAGTTTGTATCACGTTTTGAGCGTGGTACTATCATCACCTGTACATGTTTTGTTGAATTAGACTAAGCTCTGTTAATGCAGATAGGTTTGGTACAGCAAAGCTCAGCAGATTCACTTCTGAAAGGTTCAGCAGATAAATGAGATAAATGCTCAAATTTCAGATTTCATTCAGGATCTAAGATACAGTAATGAAGGGGGTATTTCTGTTCCACTTCAGTCTACTTCAGGGGAGAGAGACATCTCTTTTCCTTTCCAAAATGTCAGATTCACTGGACACTAAACACCTGGATGATGCTCTGTTAGGGACAAGTAGAATATATTAGAATCTCTTCCTGCTGACAACAGCACCTACAAATTTCCCAGCAAAAAATCATCATGCAATTATTATTGTTCTCAGTCAAAGCTTAAACACTTCATACCTGCAAATTTAGGGTGGGAGTTGGTGACTTCAGGAAGAACAGAAGTTTACCAGAAACACAGGGAAGAAAAGCTAAAAAAATGTTTAAATTCATAGACTAGATGAACATATGTAAATACCTTTTGCAGTGCCCCAACTCAGGGGAACAGGTAGCATGATCTGTATGAGAAAAGCTGGTAAACTTTACTTTAGTAACTAGCAAATCCCATGGGTTCTTCTGTGTGATAGCTGTTGCATGCTTTAAGGTCCCTGCTGCAGAATTTTTGAAAAGGTCTGTGCTGTTGTAAGCCCTGTCTCACATGCCAGCTGAGGGCTATAAGGCATAAAATCCAAAGCTTGCATGTAAATGTTGTCCTGAAAGTGTCTGTTGGGTTTTATTTGAACCTGTCATTAGAAATTCTTCCCCTGAGGTCTTTCAGGTCCTTGGAAAGAAAGATCAATATCCCTACAGAGAAAAAGGCAAGGCAACGAAATGAAATTATTACTTCTTCTGAATATAGGATTTCTTGATATGCCTCTAACCCTCAGCAGCTTGCAAAGATAAATCTGCTAACAAAGAGTTATTTGATGAAGGAGGATACTTTGGAATCACACCACTGACATGTCAGAGATGATGGAGCACCTCAGAGGCTGCTTATGCTCTGGAAACGGAATGGAAATACACTGCCTTGTATTTTTCCTATGAGTAAACAAAACTGGTATTCTTTTAGAATTCAGTTGTCAAAAATCTACAGAGTCTGTACTAAGCCTGTACACATTGTGATATTTTGTTTTTTCAGTAACTCAGATTTAATTCAGCTTCCACAAATATGTTATGTCCTTGTGTTTCACCAACAAGGTCATCCCATGTCAAATGTCAAGGTCATAAAAGTCTGCTAGAATTCCTCAGTCAAGAAAAATATTCATAGATGTTTTACTTTTGCAAGACAACTTTTTTATGTCTGTCTCTGGAAAAATGGCTGCTGGAAAATTTTCTATGTATTTCCTGTAAAGGTTTCTTACTACTACTACTGAAAAAAATTAACCTAAGAAAAACTGAAATGTCAACTAGCTGTTTAAGGTTAGTTTAGAGAGAAGAGAGCAGTATAGAAACAGGGCTTTGGAATGGAAATTTTCAGATAGTGTTCAGCTGATCTCTGCCTATCCCTGCACCAAGCTGGAAATTTAGATTTAATTCTGTACTCCCTTCAGGGAGTTGACTAGGTAAACAAATTTCCAGTTCTCTGAGGTCAGTTATGAGAATAGTATTTCCTTTACTTTGGGACAGGATTTGTTTTTTAAATTACAAATACGTATACGTACTGCTAAGCTGGACAGACAAACACATTATCCCTAAAACAGTAGCAGCAGAACAGGGAAAAAACAAATCAGAAATTGCCTGCTTAAATATTATTAAAATTAAGTGCATCAGTAAGCAGTTCATGGGGTTTTATTGCAACTAACAAGAAGGCAACCCTAAAAGACAAAAATTCTATATTTGACCAGGACATTAAATCTTAATTTGAACTTCATGTCCTCAATTTTTGTGGTCATTTCCTCCAAAGTTTAGTAATTAGCAGTTATTGCACTGATCAATTACATAAAATAAGGAAGCAGTTGAGCAAGATGGTGTGGATGCAAATAGATGTTTAAAATAACAAAAACTAACCAGTTGGCAACAAGGCTGACAACTAGATGCTGAAATGCTGCTTAGGAAGATGGATTTTGAACTGACCCATAAGAAGAAATGACAGAAAAATTGACAGTTTTGCTGCTCTTATTCACCACTGTGGATATGCTGCTGTTTCTGGACTTTTTAATCTACTTTCTCCCCCACCGCTTTTAGGACAAACATAAGCTCCAATATTTGACACTTTCAATTTATGTTTCAAAAAGATAAAATGGTTTCATGTCTTGGAGACGTGTTATGAACAGGCTCAGACCCTCAGCGTGGCCCCTGTAACTCAGTGGCTGTAACCAGTAGCTTAATTAATTGATGCCTGCATAAGCTGTGGCTGTATCTGAAATACAAAACATGAGTATGAAGGTCTGTATAGAACTACCCTGGAGTGGTTATTTGTTCATAATTGTATATTACTGCAGTAGTGCCTGAAAGCCATCTTGTACTGAACAAAAATACAGGAGTAAGTGGTCCATTTGCTAAAGAGCTTTCAGTATAAATAGGCAGAATAAAAGCTTGGGGAAAACTAGTTTTGAAAATTATTGTGCTCCTTCTAAGCTAGACAAATTTTAACAGTTAACTAAGGTCCTTCAGAAGCTGAAGCTATGCCAGGCAATTGAAATCGACATAGGGGTTTAATAGTTTACATCTGCCATCCATCAAATGCAGCCTTAAAAATATATCTGCACACAACTGGTTTATTCTATCCATAACATGTGTATCCTATGTCCTTAGGTCATAACTATTGACCTGAAGTAGGTTAAATAGTGTAGTTTACAACCCTTTAAAAACAATATGGCTGTGCAACAACATCACTTCAGGCAGGCCAGCCCTCTCTGCTAACACCAAGCTGTGGTTTCAGCTCTTAGTAACTCTTCCATCAAGAATGGCAGCTTTGCACCTTCACCAGCTTCTGAGGTTGGGGGGGGGGGGGGGGGAGAAAAAAAACCAAACCACAAACGCCAGACAAAATAAAAACTTTGCATGGATTCGAAGGAACCCTGTACTCTCCATATTTTGTTTGCAACCTCTGAAAGAGGAAAGCAAGTCCAAGTGGGGGGTTGTGTTTCAGGGTTTGGTGCCTTGCTGATGGTGCCTGTTCTGTGTGACTGAATTATAGTCACTCATGTTGTAAACACAAAGGTGCACAGCCTAGGAGGAGGACAGAGAATAGTCACGCTTGTTTCAAACAAATCGGACTTCAGCAAAATACTGAAAGCAACATTTCTTGGTGTCTTAGGTGCTTCACTGCTAGGTTAACAGGATATCCTACAGAAAGTCATAATTTCATGGGAAATAGGGAAGCATCCACATTCCTGAACTTCTTTTATGATCTAACAAGGAAAAACAGGGCATAGAAAGAAAACCTAAGGAAGTCAAACTAACTAGAAGCTTCTCTACTTTGAAGTGCTTTATTAACTTACAGACTCTTGTACCCCTCTCCAGTTGTTCATGCTTGAGGTTTACACACAAAATGACTTATGATAAGTGACAGCTTTTATACCTTAGTGTGGTACAAGCTCTGGTACAGCACAGCGCTCACATTCTCAACTGAAAAAAGGCAAAGCTTACAGCAGAAGCAAATGAAACAAATGATTATGCTGCAGGATGGAAATGACTGAGACTTCTGGCTAATCACAGCACAGAATCCATCACTAAATGGGAAGCTGCTACTGTCACAGTTGTGTGATTACAACTTGCAGCTGATACTTTTGAATTCTCAATTATAACTACTCTTTTCATTTTCCCAACTATGACAATGCTTCTGGGTTCAGTCTTTCACTGTCCCAAGCCACACTATTTGTTTCTTGCAGAACAAATCAATGAGAAAAAGAAAACTTTTCAGCCTACTTCTCCAGGGCAAGAAACATTCTTTCAGTCAATTAACCAGCTGGCAAAAGCTTTCCAGCTTGCATGGAAGCATCCCAGGGCTCTAAACACAACATTGTCCCTGTTAAATTCTTTACATTTCACTGCTATGAACAAACAGAAATAAGATCTTCTGTGTCACTGTACAGGCATTTTTCAGTAAAGTACAAAAAAGCCATTCTGGTAGTGGGTCAGACCTTTGTGACAACTTCTAGACATGGTCACACCTGAACAGTCCTACTCAAAATAGCCTAGAAGTTCCGGAGACGAGGGTTACATGTAGGATCACCATATTAGAGCAACAGTGGTTAACTGTGATCTGTTTTCAGTCTATTCAGAGCAGAAGACTAGCACTTACATGAATTTATTATCTGCTTCAAAACAATTTATTCAGAAGCAGTGGAACAGACACAAATTAAAATGTGCCTTTAGATTTCACTCAGGAAATATATTCTTTTACAGGTCTTTGACTCCAGCCTTCTGACAGATAAAATTAACTTCGCATTACTGAAACAGATAAGGTGCTGTCACTTATTCTATTCAGAGATAATGCAGTAAATACTGATTAGTTTTAACACAGGAGGCTTACAACAGAAACATTTCTGAATTTATATTGATTTGTATTTGTGAATGATGCCTAGCTGTCCTTTAGGCTTCACTATTTCCAGACTTTATCTAAAACTGACATGTCAGCTTTAGGAGCTTTTTGTTGTGCCTTTTTATTTTTTTAAATACAGTAATGCCTCGAATTTCGTGGAGGTTTGGGACCAGGGGAGTGCCGTAAAAGCTGAAATCCGTGAAGAGTGGCAGATCATACATATGCAAATAAGCCACGCCTTTTGCCACACCCCCTCAGCCCTGCTGCGCTGAGGGCATTCTCGACACCTCCCTGTGCTGTGTGATGGGACAGAGGAGTGAAGGGGTTCTTCTCTGCCCCTCCCTGGCATGGCAGGTAGGGACAGGGGAGCAGAGGGGAGGTCGCTTTCATGCCCCAACAAAAGAGGATCCTATCCACCCCTTCCCTCCCCTGCTGAGGTGAGCACATCTTCCCGAGGCTGCCTTGGACAGCAGCAGTTGCTTGGTGTCACCCCAAGACTACAAAGAGTGGCAGCCCCAAGACTTCATAGGGCAACAGAGCTTGCTCGGTGCTGCCCCAAGACTGCACAGGGTGGCAGAGTGTGCTTGGTGCAGCCCTGAGACTCTGGCGCGGCACTCCACTGAGCCCCAGTCTTTCCATGGCCCTGGGGGGGAGCTACTCTGGGCAGTCCCGAAGTGAGCGAGAGGCGCTGCCCCCCACCCCATGGGGCGAGCCAGTTCTGCCCCCTGGTGTGGCAGAGACACTCTGCGCATGTACAGCCATTGGCTGCTAACGGGACATGGAAAATGCTGCAAAGAATTGAGGGAAGTCCATGATGCCTTTGTGGGGGAAAAAAACATGAAGAGGTGAAGCCGTGAAATTTGAGATGCAAAGAAATGAGGGATTACTGTACTTCACAGAATCACAGAATATTCTGAATTGGAAAGGACCCACAAGGTTCATCAAGTTCAACTCTTAAACGGCACCACAGCCTCCCTGGCAGGAATCAAATCTCCGGTCTCCTGCGTGAAAGGCGGGAACACTCACCACTGTACTGAAGTGGATTTGACTTCTATGTATATATACATTTACACATATTTTACTTTAAATCACTACAACTTAACAGTAAACATACTCCTTATCTCCTGCTGCCTGCCAGACAGCTTGCTTGTACAGGAAAAAAACCCGCACCCTATTTCATATTAAGTGTTGTGTATGGGCTGGTGAGAGATGTGGTGGTCAGAGCCTGTCTGGGGTACAGTGACCATGAAATTATGGAGATTTCAATACTCAGTGAAGTAAGGAAGGGTATCAACAAAGCCTTGGAATTCCGGAGGGCAGTCTTTGGCCTATTAAGGAGGCTGGTTCAGAGAGCACCTTGGGAAACAGTCCTTAAAAACAAAGGGATCCAGGAAGGATGGAAATATTTCAAGGAAGAAATGTTGAAGCAGCAGGCTGTCCCAGCGTGCCAAAAGGTGAGCCAGCAGGGAAAACGACAGCATGGCTGGACAGGGATCCTTTGCAGAAACTTAGGGGGAAAAAAGAGAGTTTATCACCTTCGGAAAAAAGGGCAGGCAACTCATGAAATGTTTAAGAATATCATTAGGGCATGTAGAAAGAAAATTAGAGAGGAAAAAGCACCGTGTGAACTTGATCTGGCCAATTCTGCTAAGGATAAGAAAAAGTCTTTTTACAAATACATCAGTAGTAAAAGGAGGGGCAAGGAAAACCTTCATTCCTTGTTGAACATGTAGGAGAACATAGTTAACCAAAGACTAGGAAATTACTGAGGTACTTAACGTCTTCATTGCCTCAGTTTTCAACAATAAGACAGGTCATCCTTAGCTAGGAGATAGGGATGGGGAGCCAAATAGTCCCCCTGCAATACAGGAAGACTCAGTTAGTGACCTCCTGAGTCATGTAGATCCTCATAAGTCTATGTGACCAGATGGGAACCATGCAGTGATGAGGGAGCTGGTGGACGAGATCACCAAGCTGCTCTTTATGCAGCGCTACAGTCTGGGGACAGAGTGGCTGGAGAGCAGCCAGGCAGAAAGGGACCTGAGGGTACTGATTGACAGGAAACTGAACATGAGCCAACAGTGTGCCCAGGTGGCCAAGAAGGCCAATGACATCCTGGCCTCTGTCAGAAACAGGTTGGCCAGCAAGACCAGGAAAGTGATGCTTCCCCTGTATTTGACACTGGTGATGCCACAGCTTGAGTGCTGTGTCCAGTTCTGGGCCCCTCAAAATTTAGGAAGGACACTGAGGTGCTGGAGTGTGTCCAAAAAAGGGCAATGAGGCTGGTGAAGGATCTGGAGCGCAAGTCCTAAGAGGAGTGGCTGAGGGAGTTGGGGTTGTTTAGCCTGGAGAAGACAAGGCTCAGGGAAGACCTTATTGCTCTCTACAACTACCTGAAAGGAGGTTGTAGCCAGGTGATAATCAGTCTCTTCTCCCAGGCAACCAGCAGTAGGACAAGAGGACACAGTCTTAAGCTATGCCAGATTTAGGTTTAGTTAGACATTAGAAAGAAATTCTTTACAGAGAGAGTGGCTGGGCATTAGAAGAGGCTGCCCAAGGAGGGGGTGGAGTCACTGTCACTGGAGGTATTTAAGAAGAGGTTGAAAGTGCACTAGTTGACAAGGTGGTGTTAGGTAAAAGGTTGGACTTGATGATCTCAGAGGTCTTTTCCAATCTAGTTCATTCTGTGATTCTGCATTTTCAGGGAATATAATAATCTTCATTCTTCATACTGTAGCAGAAATGTGTACAGGAAGATGGTTATTTTATAAAGCTACAAAATCTGTCCTTTTCTCAGGATTTTCGAGACTGCAATATGTGATTCAATCAAAACCCAACTACACAATGTACCTCACAGTGATGAGAATGACGTAAAACTACCATGTGCATTATATATGAACTGTATGATTTGGTCGGTTCTTTTTAAGACAGCTCAGGCAGTGCACAAATTTTTAAGCCCCTGCCATTTCCCACAGCCCACTTGTCCAACACCTTTAACTACCCCATTTATTCCAAAGGCTCTGATATATTTCTTAATTAAATATTGACAGTTAAATTATAGTATATGGAAACAATCTGTGGTGGTTTGCAAGCCAGTGTCTGTGCATATTAAACCAGCACTTGACCAGATTGAGATTTTTACAGTTCAGTCAGGTATGCCTTGAAACCATTATCCAGGATAAGTGGTAGGTATTTGAATAATAAGTACCCTATGTCTGCCTCTGGGATGAAATACAAAGCTTCTCAGGCTGTCTGCAGTGCTGTAAAGCACAATCAGAATGTCTGGTGTTTTGTTTTGCTGCAGGAATCTACAGTTCAGTTGAGACACCAGGCTATTTTTCTGATCCTTTTTCCCTGGCAGCAGTGATGTCTCACCAGCCCGTGTAGCCAGAGGTGTTATTATTCCTGTCCTCTTTAACTCCCCTCTATGCCCTATATTCACTCATCTGGTTGTTAGTCTTTCACTTACAAATAGAAATTAAATGTTATGGTGTGACTTCAAACTTATGTTAATAAGTAACACCACCCACTCCTACTAGATAGAAATACTATTTTTCACCAATTTACAAGTTTAGAGCCATAATTCAGATAAACTTGAAGCACACTTTAAACATCTCAGTCCAAATGCATGCACATTTCAGAAGTGCTCTTATTTATAACTTGGTAATAATTATTTTCTTACTTCTTACAGTTACAGAGGTGAATTTTATTCCTGAAAAACAGTTAATGTTGCTTTTCAAAGAACAAGTGTTAATCTCCTCTATTTGACATTCAGTTTTTCATTTGGAAGAGTGACAGTTTTGACCCTGCTTGCTCTGTGGTGACTCCTTTACAAATCCAAATGCATCACTAACAGTGTAAGAGCAGGCACAGCAAACAAATGTTCGGCAGCAAGTAAGAAGCCGAAGGGATAGCAACTGTAGTACCTCAGTTAAAAATTGTCGAAACAACATGGAAGCCACTTTAGGGAAACCCGGAATCCCCATTCCAATTTAAGGTATTCCCAGAGAGCTATACATCATTTTCCACACAGAAGGAGAAGACATCTAGAATTTAATCTATTTTTTAGGAGAAAAAAAAGAAAATTGTAAAATAGACACTTTAAACTGCATTGAAGTTGTCTTTGTGTAGCAAAAGAAACCAGCCGCCAAAACAGCTGATGTAGGTGTTCTCATGTGCATGCTGCTCACACCTTGCATCCTCTGGGGTAAACATGATTTGACAAAGATTAATTTTTTTTAAAGAAATTCCTGGAAAATTGCTGCATGGCCAGAGAGATCCTGAAATGTCAGAAGAAAATGTGATAGAAAAGTTCCAGGAAAGTTCCTGTGGGAAGTGCTCCCTGCACTATGTTCATACAATTTTTCGTAGAAATACACTTTGGACACTTCTCTGCCCTTTAGTTATACAGAATTACACAGAATTACTATTTTGGTTGAAAAAGATGATAAAGGTCATCCAGTCCAACCACAGTCTAACCTACCCAACTAACACACCTATCCTAAAGCCTAAAACCTAACCTAACGCCTAATACCCAGCCTCTGTAACCTGATATCAACATACCACAACCCCTGTCCTGTTATCAAGTCAGACTACTAAGTGCATCATCCAACCTCTTCTTAAACAGCTCCAGAGACGCCGCCTCCACCACCTCCCTAGGGAGCCCATTCCAATGAGAGGACACTCTCTGTAAAGAAATGCTTTCTAATATTAAGTCTAAATCTCCCCTGATGCAGCTTTAAACAATGACCTCTTGTTCTATCACAAGTAACCGGAGAGAAGAGACTGACCCCCTCCTGTATACAACTCCCTTTCAGGTAGTTGTAAAGAGCTATAAGATCACCTATCAGTCTCCTCCAGGCTGAACAGTCCCAGCTCTCTCAGTCGTTCCTCATAGGGCTTATGTTCCAGCCCCTTGACCACCCTCATTGCCCTTCTCTGGACATCTTCGAGGATTTCAATATCCCTTTTATACTGAGGAGCCCAGAACTGTACCCAATACTCAAGATGAGGTCTCATCAGTGCTGTGTAGAGCGGGAGAATAATCTCCTTATTCCTACTGGCCATGCTGTTCCTGATACATGCCAGGACTCCACTGGCTTTTCTGGCAGCCTGGGCACACTGGTGGCTCATGTTAAGCTTTCTATCCACCAGCACTCCCAGATCCCTTTCCACCTGCTCGTTCTGGAGCCACTCATCTCCCAGACTGTAGCTTTGCATGGGGTTATTGTAACCAAAGTGCAGGACCCGACACTTAGACTTGTTAAACCCCATGCCATTAGATTCAGCCCACTTGTCCAGCCTATCAGCGTCGCTCTGCAGAGCTCTCCTGCCCTCTGTAAGATCTACATTAATCCCAAGCTTGGTATCATCTGCAAACATGTTCTTATCATCCACGTATTAGCAACAAGTGAGAACAGACATAAAATAAAGATAGTCATACTGACAGTTGCTTACAGAACCATAGCTGGAATGAGATGATGCTCTAGGAAGGCACATCACAGCAACTCATTTTGCACATAATATCATGGTCAGCACAAGAGTTGAAGTGAACAAGTTCTCCAAATTTCAACCATGGGCCAGTCTTTGGTGTTCTTCCCATGGAGCACCTGCATATCTGGCCACAGACATTGCTGTGAACAGTGCCAGACTTTGCACCTGCTGGGTCAGTGTATTTGCCAGTTTTTCATAGCAGGAGATGCTGGAGCCATGACCCAGGGCCAAAGCAATCTTTGATTTGAGCCTATAATCGCATCTCTGGTATTCTCTCCTAGGCTAGTAACCCTTGTAGCACCAAAACATAGTTATTATATATTACCCCTATCACATATTTTTTTCAGGTAAAAGCCAAAAACATGAAAAAACTTGTCCTAGCCCAGCAGAACAATGTTTTCATACTGTAACACTTATACATATTACCTGACTATGTTATGGCATGAGGGTGTCAGAATCTGAAGATGTAAAGGGTGCTCTTGGAGGGGGACAAATCAAAAAAGATTGGGAAAGGAACTAGAGATGCAATACAAAGTTCAGAGCAAGTCCTCTCCCCTGCATCCACAGTTAGGGGTGACAAACAGCCATCCATCAGGTCTGTGGGTAAGAATTAAATAGGACAATTGTTTCCCTGAGATGAGTTTTAATGTAATTTTAAAAACAGTAGCCTGCTAACTAAATAAAAATATTAGATGTTCTTATTGAATCAAATTAGTTTTTTCATTTTCATGATCTTCAATAAGACAACAGTAATGCCATTAAATGAGATTTTAATTAATTAAGTGTAATTTTAATTTATTTAATTTTAATTAATACTTTAAGTGTAAATTATAGGGAGACTTTTAAGAAACACATTCTACATACAGTGAAGTTACAATTTGAACCAGAAATTTCCTTAAATGAGTGTAACTGTAAGAAATGGTAATGAAGGAGTTTAGACACGTTATCAGACTGATAGTTCTCGATGCAAATTCATTAAAAATAACTTCAAAACAGTCTCCAGATTAAAAGTGACACATTGAAGAATGA
The DNA here is from genome assembly GCA_013390025.1 of Pitta sordida. Lineage (NCBI taxonomy): Eukaryota > Metazoa > Chordata > Aves > Passeriformes > Pittidae > Pitta > Pitta sordida. The sequence continues at coordinate 318,374 of WEKX01015774.1, read as the reverse complement.
CTCTGTAAGGTTGGGTAAAGCAGGTTTCTCTTGCCCAGAAATATAAAATAAATAACTGCAAACACCTATAGTAATAATTCTAAAGGAAATACATTGAACCCAAAAATATTTCCTGTGAATCACAGTCTTTCTAATCTCAAGACAGTGGCTTTTTGCATAATTGGGTTTTGCTGCTATACCCGAAAAAACAATGACGTTGTAAAAATGCAAAGGTTAAACAAGTAACGCTTTTAGGCTTATTTGGGAAGGTAATACTTTTACTGCGATTTTGAATTACTCGTGGTGTTTTTCAGCAGTGTTCATCACCACAGATCTTTTCCAAGAAGTGAAGGCCTCTGCCCCAACCCCGTGGGCAGCATTTTTCTCATTTTGAAAGAAAGCACTTGTCTCCTTACTCACCTCATTGCAGGTTCCCAGCTCAAGAAAAGCATAGCCTTAGTTGCCATAGGTTTTAGCACAGCACAGCCCTCTGTCTTACTTCTGGACATCAGCTTCTCACTTGTGCAAATCAGAGATGGGCTCTCAAGTCAAGCATTGGAGATTGCTCAGAGGGACAAAAGTCTTACTTAAACCATTTCAGAGAGTTCATAAGTGATGTTAGGACAGAAAGAGGGTTAAAACTCATTTCAAGATACAGAGGTAAGTATCTAATTCTAAAGTCTTTGGGTTTTTTTCCTCTTTCATTACATAAACTTCAAATCTGCAACAAAGCAGACAAGTCTGACATGCAACTGCTCTCCTCTGTGAAATTCTGGCGTATATCCTGAGCACTACCTTAAGGTTGTACAAGCAACCATACTCCTGCTGTTCTCACTCTCAATAAAGTTATTTTTTTAAATCTTTTTCCTTTTAAAAATGACACAGAGGAGAGCCCTAGAAACATCCATCATGCATAGTTCCCTTGGCACACAGGCTCAATACCATTGGATTGTTACCACCAGTTTCTGTCACAGAGCTAACAGAGCAGAAGAAACTGCTTTAAGTTGCTAATATCTCTGTGCTGACCGCTCACAGGTGATGGTGCACATCTTGCTAGTGGGTGTCACAGCTGTTGGCTGATAGGAGAAAAACATAGAGATGGTGGGCACAGGGATTGTTTCCTCACTTTGGAGAGTGAGCGCTGAAAACCAGCCACTTTCAACCTGTCTCCTCTCCACCAGTTTCGCTGTTCACACTAGTCTGTTCAGAGCATGTGCCCTGGAAGACAGGTCCTTTGTAGGGGGATGACTATGAGTCTTCCCTCCCAATGTCATTTCCCACCTGCCTTCTCCCAGAGTATTGAAGTTTTTCATAGTCAAACTGATGTCAGGGTTTTAATAGTGAGAAAATCATACATTTTTTCTTAACTTTCCATAACAGCCCAGATAAAACCCACACCAATTCATCCTAAGGCATGAAATGAGCATGACAACCCTTTCTTTTTTTTTTTGACAAAGCGACAGGAAGTCACAAATCACATTTACAGTGGAAAATATGTGGATAGTTTTTGGCATCACCACCTGAATGATGATTACATGCATCTCTAAGATATAAAGTAGCAACTCTATTTCTCTTTTCATTCTTCTCTAGCGAACCTGGAGATCTAAGAATGTCATACAACATATTGCATTATGACAGCAGAGGGCTGATATGTCCTCTACAAGCATTTGTCATTTTGGGTGTGGGATGTTTTTTCAATATACAGTTGGGTCTCCTATAACGAGCACCTGCGGTCTTATTTTGGACCCGCGCAGCCCAACTTCCGCATTGAATGGTGGCCACGCTGTCACTGCTGCCGCCGCCGTCACCCATGCCGCAGCCATCACCTGTGCTGCCCCTGCTGCAGCCCGTGCCCCCACCGCCGCCCATTCTGCTGCCTGGGCCAGCACCGTGGCCGTAATTGCGGCCGCGGCTGCAGGTCGCGCATGCACAGTTGCGATACAGGATACATCGCTAAAAAATCGTGCCGCTAAGATCTGAAGCTGCAATATGGGGGGCATGAAGTGCAAGAGGGCTGACTGTATTCAACAACAATTTAAAATACTTGCCTAAATTAGATTTCTTTTTACCTTCTGTTATGCAAATGTAGGTTCTTTTCATCCATACAAGGACACTCAAGATAAGTGGAGCTGTTATCAACATAAATATCTTATAGGAAGTTGAAATCCCTGTGAAAACTAACAGCAGAAGGAAGATAGTGTATTCTATTGCATGTATAGTAGTAGGGATGCCAGTTTGACCAGATGCTTATAATTAAGTATGGAATAACCAGACTACTGACATAAATATTGTAGTGCTCCCTGTTCTATTCAGAAACCTTGACATCTAGAACTAAAACACTGTTTGCAATGACAGGCCATCCATTCCACTCAAACACAGCTGTCAACTGGTGCTACAGGTAACATAACTGAAGAGATTAAAAAAATAATGCTGTTATTTTCCATTATTGCTCCCAGTTCTTTTAACAAACAATGCTCAGGACATGAACACATTTTGAAGAAACAGTAATCTAGAATATTATGGATGTATCACTTTTCCCAGCTCAAAGCAGCTGGAATAACTGCAGTACTTCTACATGTTTCCAGGTTAGTTGTTACACAGTGAGCCCCCAGAATTCGCTGGGGGTCGGGCCTGGGCAGGTCCCGCGAGTTCTGAAATCCGTGAAGATGCCAAACCCATGAATATTCTACTGCTCCCCGCCTGTAGCCATGCACCCGCCGTGCACACATGGGAGGCAGTAACTTCTTAATTACAATACTCTGGGGAGTGGGAGGAATCAAGGCACAAGCATGCCTTAAAGGGACTTGACGCAAGTAGCCAAAGTGGCCTAATCCCCTCAGAGGAGAAAGCACTTGATCTGTATTCCAGGAAGCGCCAGCCTTCTTCAGGCACTCTGTAATTAAGTGCTTAAAAATTGCTCCCCTCAGTGCACTTCTCTGCTTCTACTCTTATATCAGCTTCATCACTTAGACCCACCAGCGTGGTTAACCTGCCTCGTGCACATCCCGGTGTCAGTGACTGGGGTGGGATCATGGCTAAGGCATAGGGCTGGGGGATAGTCACAGGTTCACAGGTTATTCTGAGTTGGAAGGGACCCACAGGATCATCTAAGTCCAGCCACCAAGCGAATGCCCACCTCGGGATCAGGCCCACAAGCGTGGAACCACAGGCACCATGCTCCATCCATCCAAGCCTCTAGACCACGTCACTGAGCTCCTCATCGAGTCTTTTCTTAAACACCTTCAGGGATGGCGACTCCACCCCCTCCCTGGGCAGACCATTCCACTGAGAGATCACTCTCTCTGTGAAAAAAGCTCTTCCTAACATCCAGCCTAAACCTCCCAGTCACCACATCTGAGAGCACAGGTATAACCCATAGCATGCACACTCCGAGTTTTGGGTGTCTGCCATAAGGCACGTCAGCTAAATGCACATAGGATGCATTCTGAATGCATTAAATGATCCAGAAAGATTGCTTTTTAAAAAGTTAAGGCCTGGACATCGAAAAGAACTTATGATTGAGAACAGTGTTGAAGCATATGCTAATGTGTTTCAAAGTATCATCCAAGTTTAAAAAGAACTAAAACACATTTCTGGATCAGGACATGTGACTGACTAAAAAAGCAAATTACCACACCGCTTCTAAAGTGTGTCATTTAAAAAGGAATGTAATTATTCATTTTTCAACCATCAACCAACCTGCAGTTTATGACGGTTAGGAACAAGCACTTTCTCTAGGCATGTTTTTCATAATTGTGCATGCATGCATTTTTTGTACTTTCCTGCTTATTGACTACCCCTAGTGCCAATCAAAATCAGGATCTTGGAGTTGAAAGAGAAAACACTGATAAAACCAAAGGTGGCTTCTATTACAAAGCAGCATGAAGCAGGCACTCATTTTAGCTGAAGAGCAGAGTGCTTCCCAGCCTTCCAACCATTACCATTCCAGAAACCACTTTGTGAACCACTCTTCTGGTCAGTTTTCATACACACAACACATTTCACAATGGGAAATAATGTAAGAAACTTTCAGGCTTATTATCTGTAAGTTCAGTTTCCGTGAACACAGCAAATCGCCATATCCATGAAAGCTGGTTACCACTAACACCACCAGACATATCCTCTGATGTGGGTAAACTCATCCATGGTTCAAATAGGGTGGAAAACAATGAAGATGCAAGTCCTTAATATCTCTTTATATAAAATGGGTGATCTTTTAATGCTACCACCAAGAAAGGAAAGAATGAATGGAGCAATCTTTCTTTAAAAATTATAACCTGCAGTTGCAGAAAACTAAACATTTTCAGACAGCCTTACCAAACTTCAGCTGAACTTTGGTACTAGAAAGACATACTGTACAGGGCTGCTGCCTCATTAATACAGCCACAGCACTGCAATCCCTGAAGAAAGAAATGGGGGAGGAGGACTGTGCTAATTTAGCTCTGAGTTCCACTGAAGAGAATGTCACACTCACTCCCCCTCAGCAGTGGGCTTTTCATATGGCTGCATCCAGGATGGTTAGTGGCTTAAAAGAGAAATTTTACTGCTGAGAGAGAGCAAGCCAGTCACTCATCAGCCTAGTGCCTTTTTTGTGTCCTTAATAGAAGTACGCCTCTTGTCCTCTTAAAATACTGTTCCTTTAACCTAGTCCAAGGTTGATATAGGGTATTTTCACTTCGTAGGAGAAAAAACAGAATGATGCACATAGATGTTGTGAGTTTTCATTGGAAAGCTCTAGCAAAGTGAAAGATTTTTGTGATTTCTCAGTCTTAATAGACCTTTACCTCTCAGTAAAGAAAAGGAGTCAAATACATATTTTGTATGAATCCTGTAGGAAATACTAGCCAGCATATATATAATATAATATATAATATATAGTACTTATCCTGTGTTGCTTTCTCTACTGCAAGCAACAGCCTAAGAATCAGTAATCACATGGGGACCCACATTTCTACCAGAAGATTCTGAGTAGTCTAAAGATTCGCTGAGAGTATTAAAAAAATAGGCTGAAATTCACTGCAGAAGCTAAATAGCATAAGATAGATAACCACTAAGGAAGACTACAAAAATAAAGGAAAGAATATGAGCAGGAACATATCCATTGGGATTTGATTGTCTGAAATACTAAAGCGGGAAATGAAAATATGAGAAAAATTGGGAAGTATCTGTAGTGATTATGACATCAATAGGAAGGGTAACAACAAAACCACACTATTGGTTAACTGGCCAAAAGTTGCTCTGTTTAAGATAATGCAACCTTAACAGAAGAAAAAAAGGCATGAAGATAAGCCAACATTTTATACCAAACAAGTATTAATGTACTGACAGTCTGAACATTAAGTTAAGGTTCCATAATGAGACTAACGGTCTGTGGAGCTGGTTCAGTCATAAGACTGTTCTGGACTTAATGGGTGCCATAACCATTAAAGATGAAACACAGTATTTGGAAGGCAAAGTAGATACAAAGCAGAGGAACATCACAGCAAACAAAAAAAAGCTCTTGTTCTATTCAAGCTTGGCATTGCACAGTAGAATGAAAAGAGGACACAATAGTAGTTTCTCTCTATCTGTCCCTGTTCTAACTTCTGAAAACTAAATCTGAATAAACTCAAAAGCTAACCACAGCTTAGGGAATAAGTCTTCTATGGTTCCCTCTGTAGTTAATGGATAGACAAATCTGCCCTAAGAGAATAAATCAAAGTAGAAACTTGCCTGTGAATTTTTATATCCTCTAGGGTACTAGATTAGAAGTATCTGACATGACAAAAGGTAGAATTTAAATCCAAAGGGACTTGGCCTTAAATTTGAGAACTGAGCCAACAAACAACATGAAGTTAACACAGCCAAGTGCAAAGCCATGCACTCAGGGAAGAATAACCCCAAGCATCTGCAGAGGCTGGAAACCAAATGGACTGATATTAACCCTCCAAAGCAGGTCCTGAGGTTACCGAGGGTGCCAGAGTAATATAAACCAACACTGCACAAATCGGGCAAATGCCCACTTTAAAATAAGCATGCCCACCAGATTGAGGTTATTATCCCGCTCTAGTCAGCACTGATAAGGCCACACTTGCAGTACTTCATCTACATTTGGGATGAAGGATAAGATCAAGCTGGGTGTGTCAAAACTGGAGACAATCCAGTTGCTGAGGTGGTCAGGGCCCAGGGCCGGTGGCTTGTGAGAAGTTGAAGAACAGGGGTTGTTTAGTCTTCAAAGAAGGTACGATCCATCAGACTACAGAAGAGATGATCTAACTGGGGAGTTAAAGAATTCAGAGGGAAACTATTTTTGAGAGTGGCAATATAATAACACAGGATAACATTCACAAACATTGTCCTGAAAGGTCCTGAAAAGTTTAGGCCAGACACTAGGAAAAAATTCCTCACTGGGAGGATAGTGCAGTGCTGTTTCACAGATTTCACAGAATATTCTGAGTTGGAAGGGACCCACAAGGATCATCGAGTCCAACTCTTAACACTGCCTCCCTGGTGGGAATTGAACCCAGGTCTCCCACACGCCAGGTGGGGACGCTTACCACTGTACTAAAGTGGATTTCCATAGCATCTCAGTTATTGGGTATTTTCAGAACTTCTGTATACCGAGTCACGGCTGACCTGGTCTCTACTGTTAGGAAGCCTCCAGCTACAAAGAGGAGGCTGAATGAGGTGACTTCCAGCTGCCCTATACAACAGGGACCTGTGCGATTCTGTGACTCCCCACAGGAGCCTCATCCATAATGGATTTAGGAAGACTAACATCCCCACACATAATAAAGCAGTGCAAATGAACCTCTCTTTCTGAACCTGAAGGACCAAAAACAGCTCCAAATCTCTTTCACATTTCTATGGGTTGTGTAACTTCGAAAGAAAAGCTTGCTGCTGTCTTTCCTATTTCATCTAACCCATTAATATTACAAGCGATGTTTCAAAGTAAGCATCTGTAGGATCAGCCTCACACCTTGCAACAGGGAAAAGAAAGGCTTTGAAAATAATGTGGCACAGAAAACAGGTATTCATCAGCTGCATCAGGAGTCTCTAGACAATAAGCAAGTTAATAGTGGCAGTAAATTTCAAGTTGGTTATTGCAGGCTGGGGAACAAACCAAGCATGGGGGATGGCTAACAAAGTAGGTCTAGACATCATGTGATTGGTAACTGTAGGTCTCAAATAGTACTTTTTTTTCAATAGTTTTCAGTAGTGGAGTACATAATTTAAATGAGAGCAGATTTTAACCAGCATTGCATGTCTGCTATGGGAGCTGAAAATGGCATTAGTAGTAGTAAAGCAATGGGAATGTGTGTCCAGAATTTTTTTTTAAAAAAGGTTTGTTTAGAATGAGTGTTAAAAGATCTCAAAGTTTATTTAGCACAGTCCTCTCCCACATTTGTGGAAGATTTTTTGCATTTCTGCCTTTCTTGAATAACATCAGATCCATGAATGTTGCAAAACAGTAAGAGAAGGTATTTCCAGCTACTTAAAGCACAAATTACAGTATTTGACATCCCAAAGAGAGTGTGTTGTTCAGAAAGTTCTGAAAGTTCAAGTAACTTACACGGTATTCACTGCGCTAAACATCCAAAATTACCAAGGCTTATCTGAAGAGAACTGCTTTGTGACTAACACACCACTAACCATCTATGCTGTATCTACAGAATGACTGAAGCATGTTGGAAACCACAGATCAAATAATATATATCCCTCTCCTTTTTTCTACATCTCTCCAGGGACTAGCGTGAAGATTTTATCAGAAAGCCTGCAATAGCTTTGGAGGCAAAGAAAGGAGTGAGTTATAGAGGCCATTCCATACAAAAGCTGCTAAGGCTCATTTGTGCACAACATCTTTGTAATGATCAGCTTTTATTTCTGAAATTCAGAGCCCCCCTCTCCCCCAAGTTTACATTCTCCTAGGGTGGATCTCGGTAATAGTGTTCCTGGTTTTAAGCACTGCAAAGTAGAGAGCATTGCAGCATAATCTCTCAGGTGATCACAGCAGAGTAACTCCTGTCCTGTACAGCTGTACAGGGAAAAAAAAGTAAAACAGGTTACTTGCTTGATTTCCAATGTGGGCAATAATATGGGGATAAAATTGGTCTGTACTGACCAAAACAGAAATGACAAACTGTATGTACGTACTTGACTTTATGCCAGTAGACTCATTAAGGTAGGGCAGAAACTGAGCAGTGACTTATGAGACTGCCATCATCACCCAAGAGCTTGTTTTTAAATAATAGTTGATTGGCAGCAACTCAAAGAGTAAAAGACGAAGATTAATCCCCAGTTAAAGTACTTAGCAGCCATGTTTCTTGTGGAAGAAAGTATAAATTTCAAGTGACTAGGTGCTTCTGCAACACGCTATCGAGAAGTATGTGGTTGTGCACACTTTTGAGAGGAAAGGGCTCTGAGAAAGGCAACTCATACATTTTTATTTTACTGGGGCAGGTTGGGGGAGGGAAGTGAGGGGGCTGTATAGCCGGAGGCACTGCACGGGAAGCAGCAGCATGCAAACCCGAAAGGGCTTATTGCTGAGCCAACGTCAACATTGCTCATACTAAAAATGCACACAAGCATTATAAACAGTGAGAAAACATCCACAAAATATGTACACCGGAGTTCTGGCTTACATATGTTAACATACAGAACAACATGTACCTTTCTAAATAATTTCATGAGGCTCTTCTACAGCTGTAGTAAAATCCTGGATCTTTCGTTGAAAGACTACTGTAGGGAAAAAGAACCAAAAATGCTGCTAAGAAAAGTTTCTATGAAGTAAGGACTTCAAAAGAAAGAAATCAGATTTCTCCATCTGTTTTTATCTAGTACACAGAAAATGCATTCTTGGTTAATGCACTGAATGATCAGTAAAAAGACCTTGACAATTCTTCCAAGCCCTAAGGCTGTCAGAGACAAAAATACTAATTTTGCCCTCAGTAAATAAATCAACACCTTAAATAATTCAACCAATTAGCAAGACAAGCCTGTAGCTAAAGATACCACCATGAACAACTGGTAGTAAAAACTAGGAGAATTCTCTTTTCTTATCTCTGAAAGTCTCCTCTGTAAATGTCAGGTGGGAGGCATTATTGTTTTGTATGCAAATAGTTTTTCTGACTAAGGAAACATATGCCAATACAGATAATCAAATTCTAGCTATAACCAACCCACTCGAACACAGAGGGAAAGTCTCCCACAAAAGGATCCCTTCAGCTATAAATTTTTATACCCTATGATGAACAACAATGTATTTTATCCAGAAATGATGCCTAGAGCCCACACTTGACCTGTAAGCACAACTGCTGATGTGAAGGACCTAATTGGCCCTCATGGAGTTCCACGTCTGTATTTCTGCACATCAGTGATGAATTACCAAGGGGATTGCAAAGATCTAAGTCTTAACAGAACTTCTACAATCTAGTCATGAATTTACTGAACGCACAGTATCCCTAAGCAGCAGATAGGTGCTGTGTGATGACAATTTTGCAGAAATATGGCCCTTTGTGCAAGAGCTGAAGCCCAGCAATAGGTTAGCAAAGCCTACACAGCAGGAGACCAAGGCAGGATAAAGAAAACTGAGCTATCATGTCAGCTGTTGCCCATGAACTCAAACTAACAACCTTAAACTCACAAAAAGCTGAGTTTTGTTCTTATCATAACCTAAAGTCGAATTCAGCCTTTGCCTCATCCTGATCATGACAAAACTCAGGCCAGTTCTCTTTTCTTGTGCCTTCTCTACCTGTGAAATGAGGATGAGCCAGAGATAATCTGGGCTCCAAGTCTTGCAGCAGATCGAAGATGAAGCTCTACCTGGTCCTAGGAACAGTTTGCAAGCTGGAAGACTTATATCTGCCGGTCTCTCATGATTCTTTTCTACCAGGACTAAAAGAAAGGGTTGTTACGACACCAAAGGAGAAAGGAGACAATCTTCTAAATTATATGCCTGCTTATCACTCCAGTTTTGTTACCTTTCAGGCTTTGTCACAATTTTGCCATTACTCTCTACAATTTTGCAAGAATTGCCATATAGTAAAAGCAGTATTCTAGAGCTAGGCACTGCACCCCCTAGTTTCTTTTTAGATGCCTGCAATCAGTACTGACTCAACAGAAGGGAATGGTAAACTTGGGCTAAGAGTAATCACAACAGCTACAGTGGCCACATGGTTAATTACTCAGGGAGCTGTATTTGAAAGCAAAAAGGTAAAGAAATGTTGCACATCTACCTGTCCTTTTCCTTTTCTTCAAATGCATTGAAATGTAGCCCCTCTGGGGCTTGTCCTTTGCAAGGCAGATCATAAATCCATGTAAGAAGTTGCTATGCTGTACCTTTAATGATAAAGTACAAATAATCACTCATTACCACGAATGTAATGAATTTAATGAATATCATTAAAACACCTTGTCTGTGGATTAACAGATTAAAAACCAGATTCATTTCAAACAACCTCCTGTTCTGTTACCTTCTGATATTTAAAAGTAAAGTATCTCTAGTTCATTTCTGTTAGAGTCTCCCACTCAATATTCCCTTAAATCAGGGATGACCTTCATAGGGACTTCTTGCCAGGGCAAAAATATTCTTGTAAGTAAGTAGATAATCCAGAAAAAGAGATGGAGGTTTCCTCCATGGAAGCACAAACAGAAGAAACTCTTAAGTTATTTTGTGAAAGCAGTTTGTTTCACTTGTATCGAACATGAAATTAAATGCTCCAAGCAGCACTGAAAACAGTAATTATCCGCACGTAATATCAATGACATTTTTCACTGCAGCATGCATGGTATTGGGTCTTGAGCTACAGCAAAATCAAAAGGAGCCAGGGGACTGGCTGAGAAGGAAAGGGGAGGTACTTAGGTTGGTTGGTTTGCTGGGTTTTTTAATAAATAAAAATATCAAATCCTGTCACTCATGAGGCATTTCTGAAGTGGAACTGATACTTATTTGATGCCTTCAGTTTTGACTCAATCTAATTTGCAATCGTGGTGCTCTTGCTGTAACCAGGCTGGCAACAGCCTTTCAAACCCATCATCAGGACATTACAGTGATGCTCCATCTGATTCTCAGTTGAGGTTTTTGAAATATGTACCACCCACTCCAACAAGGGTATCAGTCTCTGCAAATTGACAGCTAGACACGTCCACTTCAGGGACTGTCCCCTGCATTCCGCACTATTCGTAGTATTCCCAGCAGAGACATTTCTCACTGGAGGTGTTGGTGGTCAGAGAACAAAATAATATTTAATGAGTTGGGAATAAGAAATCTTGAAACATTTTGCAAAGCATTGTTTAGGATATTTTCAGTATCGATGACTTAGAGGCAGAGATAGTAAGGTAACTGATTTTTTTTTTTAAATCTGCCAGAATTTCAAGCAATTTAGAAAAGAGAGATTGGGCAGTTTTCTACTGCATTTTGTCCTCTGTTACCAAAGGTTTTACATATCAAAAGATTGTCTTGTTGAAGAGAAGACAGATGTGTGCTTTACAAGACTCAATAGATTCCCTTGCCATGCCTTGTAGGAGATCACGGTGGTTTGAGTGTATCAGGCTGTCCTCTGCTCACAGAAGGTCATAAATCTGCTCTAGATTTACTCTCTCTCCCTTCAGGGAGGGAAGAAATCGCCATGAGAGGATAAGATTCAAGTACTTAATAGGAGAAATCCGTCCAAGCAGGTTCAAGTTTCAATATTTAGGACAGTATGGGAAGGGAGGGGTCCCTATGGAGCTGTCTCATACTACAGGCTGCGGATTGCAGGAAGAAGATGTTTGCAGCACCTCTTTAGCAAAATCCTTGTTCTTCATAGCAGTTCCTAAGGGAAGCAATACAAATAAGGCAGCCTCACACTGGGACGGTGGACTTCCAAGAGAGGTTGCCTTTTTCCTTTCTCAACACTGCAGCTGTACATACAAAGTCACTTTGTATGGCCACAGCCTTCTGACTAGAAGCCGGCAGAGCTAGTACTGCCAGCTGAAGGGAAAGGCCAAACTGGAAAACAGACAAGATGAAATGACTGTTGCCCCAATTCAAGTCATTGAGCATGTCAGCATACCCAGCTCTCCTCTGCTCTCTTCTTCCCTTTTTGAAGCTGGATTTTATGCTTAGCTCAGTAACACTGAGAGTGAAGTGGATTATAAGGGGATAAGCAATGTGCAAACTGAAGCAAAAAAGTTCTAGCAGTTTGTTCTGTGCTCTTTTGCATCCATTGCCCCTGGGAGGTAGGACAAGCCATTTAGCCTCCCTATATTTTCTATTCTTTTTCAAAAGAATCAGGTGTAATATGAAACTCTCCGACATTTACGATTACTTTGTAAAAGGGCTTTAAGATAATGTAATGGCAAGTAAAATAGAAAGTAAAAAGTCTGTTAGCCATTGTTTATTAAAATGCATTTATTTTGTTCATGAGTGAACAGTACTATTGCCAGTTCCATACACTAAGTGGAAGTAGTTTTGTCCATTCCAACAAAATGGGACAGAAAATGTGTTCTTGAAGAGAAGAGAGATGGCTGTCAGACACCATGGGTAAAATCTGTCCTGTCTCTGATCATGAAAGCAGAGAAGTAGAAAGAAGGTACAAGGTCATTGACAATAGATTGCTGTTCATCAAAGCACACTGTTTACAAACTGAAATTAATGCTTTCAAAATGCTAGCAGCACCATGTAAATTAAGTTGGAGCTCTAAGAGCCCTCAAACTTGAGAGCCTCACAGTAGGCCACTTCAGGATAGACAGTCTGGTTGTACCTAGCAATTGAGTCTTGTCAAGATTAAAGATATTCGACAAATCACAGTAAAGTAAAAACAAGTTTGGTACTGATGTTGAGAAAATAAGTTTGCAGTTTCTTATACACTGATGAATAAAAGCACTCCTAGAACAAAGCTGTCTAAGTCTAGTACTGAACAAGTGCATGATGCTTTTACCAAAAAGCACATATTTGTGTACACTAACTGCAAGAAACAGTGTATTAAACCTCAACATGACTTTAGGCTTCTGGCAATCAGCGGTTTGTAGCCAAATTTAAGTTTGTCTTACAATGACCAAGTTCGTGGCAAGTTCTCCAAGCCACGAAGTGTCTAGCAATAGCATTCCTTCAGAGTGCAGGACCACAGCCCTTAGTCACAGATCTGCACCTCAAAAATTCCTCTTGGATCCTGCATGGATCCTGATGGCAGTTAGTTGGGGACCCCCATGTCCTCAGGGTTCCCAGTAAAGCACTTGTAGCCCACAGAGTGATACTACTTTCTACTCAGTCAGTTCTAGCACATGGGAATCATTAACTATTCTCCTTGCGCCCTTAGGACTTGAGCAAGCTTTCCTTGCACCCTTACTGCCCAATAAGAATTAATAAGGAACAGAGCAGAGCAGGACTGGGTTGAAACCTGCCAGGCAGGACACCAGGAAGACACTGAGTCTGAGATAAAGGTTGTGATGCTCACCTGCTGGGTCCATAGAGGCCTTGGAGTGAGGAGAGTGCCAGGTCATTGTGCCCTGAGGCTGGTTTGGGTGCTGCCTTGCTGTTAAGCTCATTCTTCCCCATCAGAGTAGCAGTGAATATTTTGGTAATTTATAGTGTTGGGTAGGTTCCATGGAAAGGGAAAGTGAACACTAAATCTCTGAACTAGACTCTCACATGCACTTAGCCTTCCTTTTAATTAATATACTAGCCTGTAGCCACCTTACACTCCACTTTTAAGGGATGATGGGCCAGAGAGGTCCTTTTAGACTAGAAGGGCAGCACAGGAGAAGCAAATTAACACTCCTCCAGCTGCAGTTTTTTAATAAGCACTCCATTTGTAGGTTACATAGCACATTCACGTGGCCAGATAAATTTTGTAATGAACTACTACTGACATGGTTTTATGCATATCCAAATTTAACTATCAGAAAAGGAAAGCAACATGTCACTTAACTTCTTTTTTTTTTAAGCCAGTCTCTCTTTCTAAAAGACCATAAGGCTGTTTAAGAATGCTGTTCCCGTCCAGAAAGCTCTGGAGGAAAAAATCAGTTGGCCGTATCTTCATTTGCAGCTGAACCTAGTCTTCCACAAAGAGATTTGTTCACATAAAATAATTTAATTTTCATATCTTTTTCATCTTGGAGTAAAATAAACAAGGTCTTATAAGCACAATGGCTGACTGCCAAAATTTTGTAAATAGCAGGAGCTACTAAATGTATCCATGAATTACCTCTTTCATCTGCAAGTTACTTTCAGAGCCTTCGTTTTCTTAAACATGTTTTTCAGTAGGCTATTTGATACAGGCTGTTCTTCCTTCCCTGTGGTAGCTCAATTTTCACTGCTCTGATGAGTAACTTTTGCCCAAAGGACTTTGCTTTCAGTGAGGTTCTGCAGAACAAGGTGCTAACCAGGAGCTCATCCTGTTCTACAAGCTAGGTGTTCTCCATCCAGCTGCTATTACCTCCTGCCATACCAGCGTTCACAAGTGGGATAAAGATCTATTAGCCAAAAAAAAAAAGAACTAAAAGAACTCTTTCTTGCCAACTGACTGTTCATAATACACTTAATAGGTGTATCCATGGTGGTTTGAAAAGCCTAGACTGTCTACAGCTGATAACTGTTTCTTACAGTACTTCATTCTTAAAGAGCACATTGTTTCAAACAGCCAAAATTATCTTCTGAAACACATTAATTTGTGCAACTTTATAGTCTGGTAGTGGAAATCTTGATAATTGCAAAATGTGGTATATCATAGCAGTCTTAAAAGATACAAGTTAATTTCTTTCTGCAAGAGAAATATACTGTCCTTTGTTTACAACTAAAGCAAACTGCAGTTAAATTCACTCTGAAAACCATATGTAACAGCTGATGCACAGCTCAGACATATTCCCCTTCTAGTAAAGGCACATCTTGCAGCATCTGATCTTCCATAGGCAAACACAAGGACATTTTCCCTTACGTTACTCTGAGATATTTAAATTTATGTAAAGCTATTTGTGACAACTGTCAATGGCTTCCTGGAACAGGTACCCATTGTATCAAGCAGAGAATAGCATTTCTATGGCAACTGTCTCATCACATTTCAAAAAATGGATGAACAAGAAGCATTTATCACTGTCTGTGTTTTCCATTTCCTCAGTAGTATCTTGCTTTTCCATGCACTCTTTGTGGCCAAGATAGGAGGACAACACTTTTCAGTTAAGCTCCACAGACATTGTTGGCTGCTTGGCCATTTGGTCATTAAAGCTCTCAACTGATGCTGCCAAGAGACCTGCGTTACTATTCCTCCCTCTCCTACTGATCTACAGCAAGGCAGAGGCAGCTTATAGCATGAAGAATTCCCATTCTCCTTGGACATTATGCTGCCAAGGATGTCCAGTTTATCTCTGCCAGAAGCAAACACGGCCACCACCACCATGGGCTGGCTGCTACCACCAGCTGCATAGAGGCAGCATGAGGCTCATCCCAGCACAGCTGCTCCCATCGTCCCTGCCCTGACAGGTGCAGCCCAGCAGTCCTAATTTTCTATTCCAGCTCAGTTCCTTCCCTATACCCTCAAGGTGACGCAAAGTTAGTCATGCTTTCCCCCACACTTCCAAGGAAACCTGAGCCTGCTCTGGGATCACATAAGTAGCTTTCCCATTTCTGAATCATGCTGTTACCCCAGAGGCCTACAGAAAGGAATCATTCAGGTTTGCTCTGATCCTCTAAATGCTTCTCTTTAATGCACCTCAAAGTATCATAGTGTTGATAACATTCGAAAAGACCTTGAAGATCATCAAGTCCAGCCTATAATCCAACTAAAACCTAACAGCTGTAACATTTATATCATGGCCCTCAACACCTCATCCAGTCTACCCTTAAAGACCTCCAGGGACGGCGATTCAACCACCTCCGTGGGCAACGTATTCCAATGCCGGATCACTGTTTCAGTGAAAAACCTTTTCCTAATTTCAAGTCTAAACCTCCCTTGTTGGAGCTTAAGACCATGACCTCTTGTTCTATCTCCAATGGCCAGAGAGAAAAGACTAACCTCTGCCTGTCTACAACCTCCTTTTAGGTAGTTACAGACAGCGATAAGATGCAACTTCCTTGTCTAATGTGGAAGAAATTGCTGTACAAGATCTGCAGTCTGACAAGCAAGAGGGGCTGAGGAAGAAACATACAACAGTAGCATCCACAAGGAGACTGGACCTCGTGCTGCTGGCTTCCATATCTACACCTGATTGCTGAGGCTGCCATGATCTGAATGTAGAGCAAAGCTGCTCAAAGTTCAGAGTTTCTGGGGAAGAAATGTAATGGTTACTTTTAACCAGTAAAGTAGTTCTCTGAAGTAGTAGGAGACCTGGGAATCTCTCTTTTCTTCCCAGAAAAATACCCCTGAAGAGAGAAAAGTATTTAAAGCAGTATGAGCATATGCATACCTCATTCCCTGCTCCTCAAACTGGCTATCACGGAAAAGACAGGCAAACAGCGTGATTCAACTGTTCTAACTTTTAAGGTCTTTTTTGAAAGATGTTCAAACTTTTATTGTTTTCAAGACTGAAACCTGTCAATCACAACCCCCACATTTCTTTATGCTTTGTTCAAAACACAAAATATGTAATTTCTTCTGTTAAGGAACTTTCACAAATCCTTCAAAGAATGAGCAAGTTTCTGCCTTTTTTCACTTTTCTTTTGTTCAACTTCTGAATAGCATCAGTGTGCTCAGACTGAGAAATACTGCACTGATCTGCTCTAAACACAAACATGCATTGGGATGGCGTTTGCTTTTCCACACTTGCTTCCTTGTCCCAGACCACCTTAAAAGGTCAGTGAGAGGAGTCTGGAACAAAATTGCACCCCGCAGAAACTGATAGCCCTTCTTAGGTGAAATTTCTTCCTAGCCCTAAGAGTTTTGTGAGATGCAGAATTAACACTTGCATATTGCTACTACAACTCTCTGCAGTCAGGATGTGAACTCTGAATCTTCAACAAATGTACTCCAGATACAGAAAATGTCCCTGTAATCAACTTGCTGTGTACCAAATGAACTCTATTATCAGCTTTGCGTACTGTATTTGTACTTGACTCATTTGGCTTATTACCGAAAATGTCATTTAAAAATAGTTGTTTTAAACATTTCCATTAGATGCCTAATGGATTGCCTAAACCATTAGTCCAGCAAATTAAAAAAAATCATCAAGTCAGCAAAACATGCTTGCATAGCAAATTTCTCTCCTTATTTGTCCTTAAGGAGCACTTTATATATACACACACAAAATCTTTCAAATAATCTCTTTCCCCAATCATTTAGCATTAGTTGTATGCAAGGTTATAACATTATATCAAGGAAATCGTTCAACTTTAGTACTCCCCACAAAAAATTAAACCAATAAGTCATGTAATTGCTGCTCTAAAAATAGCTCTAATTATTACCAAAAAAGAAGCATTATTAAGAAAATGAATAAAACATTTATTGTTGTGCTGTTACTCCTTCATGCTGCAGCATTATGCTATTCAGCTTTCTTGCACAAATGAGTTTTATAAGATTCAAAATAAAGAGAGGGATATAATTGGAGAATTGATACTCTGTTAATGAACTAATGTCATTATTGCAGAACAGAAATTATTATTGCAGAAATTGTTGTTCATTTACGCTGCAGTGTAGATTCCCAGATGGAATTCTAAAGGGCTTAGACTGTTCTTCAAGGAAAAGAAGCTCCAGAGAGGATCTTCATCATCCTCTAACTCTAAAAATCAGCAGGGAATTCACAGAAAATTAATATGACAAGGTTGTGTATATATATATATTCATGTATTTAAAAAAAATATACATAAACTAAGGAGAATTAGCATGACAACCCAGATCACCCTCCCAATTGCTGGCTCCCAAATAATTCCCAGAGTTCTCGTTCCCCAGGCACAGTGCTGTCATTGCAATGCAGGAGGTTGAAGACGTATGGAGCAGCAATTTGAGGATTCTTATCAAATAGAAACATTAACTGAATTACTTGATAATGAAGAAAAGTCTCTTGCTTACCAAGCTTATCCAAACTGCTATGATGCGGGAAATATTTATGTGTCTCCCACTAAAGCAATGCTTCCTGCTAGCCTAGTAGTTGTAACCTTTAAATCCCAATCTCTAGGTCAAAGGAATGAGCAGAAAATTGCAGTAAATGGTCAGGTGGTGCAACTGAATGAATAAGACAACACTAATCTGATGATGAGGGGGTAAAAATTTGATAAGGTTTTCTGAGGCAGATGTTTCTTCAACAACCCCCTGCTACGCTGGCAAAATGGTTAATGAAATCTTGAACCTGGCAAGAAACTTTAAACAAGTCAATTGGACATTTCCTGCAGAGAAGGTTATAAAATATTTCTGGCTGAACTGAGGAACTTTTATCAAACATTTTATCAAACATTGCTTGACTTAATATATTTTACACTGGTTTAAGAAAATTAGTCTTAACTGATCTGAAATGACCAGGACGACAGTCTAGCAGTATATAGCCAAGAAAGTAACTTTCTATAATTGGTCAATAACAAAAAATGCTAAGAACAAACATGACTTCAAATACAGATTAAATACCAAAATCCCTTGAAGCCAATTGCAAGCACCAGCACATTAGATCAGCTAGACCATAAAGAGAGTGAAAAACACTGTGTACCAGCTTCCCATAGTGGCATCACTCAGAACAGCCATTTTAAAATAATGGCCCAAAGGAGCTTTTCTAAGTTATTCATGAATCACTTAGGAGGAAGGCTGTAAGAGTTACTGGAAATTATTTCCAATAGCATCAATGTGGGAAGAGTGAGGTAACCAAAATCCACAGGGTGAAGGTAGGTCTGAGCCTTCCTTGTTAGACCTTCCTGACATAAAATCCTGGAGAGCGTGGGCAGGGGGTGCTGGCAGCAGAAGGAAACAGGTGCCCCCTCACTGCATCTCGCCTAGCCCAGGGCAGGCTGGAATACATGAGCTGGGAACACCAAGCCATGGTGTCTGAAAGGACCACAAAAAAGGTGCTGGGAGGACGTTCACCATTCCCTTCCATCTTTTCCAGCTTTTGCTTTGTCAAATGGCATGCGCTAAACTCTCAGAAGTCCCACTAGCAATGCAGGAGATAGCAAAGAGTGACTTTTATGCAAGGTGCCCAGCTCTGGCAGCAGGGGTTCCATCTTTGGCTCTAGGTGTCCCTTTCCGGCTATCCTGTGTCCTCACAAAACCCTACAACTTCTCCTGATACCACCCTCTGCCCCTCCTCCCCTCCCACCCAGTAGCAGGAGAGATGCCTGTTCCTTTCTTTTGGGGGGACAGAGATATATGTGTATGTTTATAGATACTCTTCAATGTTATATATACACACAGTATTTGCACATAGACAAATACTTCAAAACACTTCACAGCTAAAGTTCTCTGCCTTCAAATGCCTAGTGATCCCAAGTACTCACACATCTGCAATTTCCTTTGAGAGAAACTTCTTTCATCCTCGAGGAATTTCATTAAAACACTAAGACTTTTCATTTAGGGCACTTTCTAATTAAACTACCAATCTTTAAAGTTTCTGTCTTCTAAGACTTATTGTTCTTTGCACAAGATGAGAAAGCAGTCACAATTCATTGTCTTTAGCGAGACATATTCATTAAAAAAATATATTTAGCAGCTTGCAATTCCATGTCCTTGAAGTTAGAAATTATTCTACAGTTTAATATAGAGAAATAACCAGCTTTTGCTGTCTTATACACAGAGCCTCAACACATTCCAATGTCCATGAAAAGTTTTAAAAATGCAACAGTTCTTTGACATATTAATTATATTGTTGCAGACTCACTAAAAGCTCTTGAGTTCCATAAATTAAGCCATTACCTCACGTCTGATATTTCCATATTGTCATTTATGAGAACGTGATTATTACCAATAGCAAAAACTCCAAGTGGCACCATATACTATTTTCCAACTAGAACACAGTAGGAAAAGGAGAATTTTAATGCCCAAATATTACATTAAATCACCTAACTCATAAGTAGAGAGTGATCTAGAGAGGCTGAAATTAGGTGAAGCCAAAGTTCCCATTTCTTCTCCACTGAGTTCCCTTTTACAAGAGTGCAAAGAGAGGTGCTAAACCCCTGTGTTGTCCTACCCAAGGTCTTGAAGCTGACATTATTACAAGTATCTTTACATGCCTGGCTGTGTTGATTATCTTCATTATCTTCATTGATGAACCATTGCAGATCTCACATCGCCATGACTTTTACACACTTCTACAACTTTCTGGGACCACTGTGGACATGATAAATGTTCTGCTTCGAAATTTGTCAGCTTTCTATTACTGATATCTTGGGCAGGATTCACTTCCTTTAGAGGTCCACATTGCAGACATCCATATCTGAGTTAGTCTTCCTAAGCTCCCTTTAAAATCAATGGGGAGAAATAAGCACCTCTAGGCATAATTCATCTGACTCAATTGAAACATCTACATCAGGATGAGAACAACTGTGCCCTAGAGATGACTGCTTCTCTTCTTAGGGTGGCAATTAAGGATTAGATGGCTGCATTTAGTCAATTAAATTCCACCATTTGGGTTTTAAAATGTTATTTTCGCCCAATGCTCCCAGAGCAGAGCGTGACACATGGGTAGTGAAATCTTACACAGTCATAAGCAGAGCCTGTACACAATAACATCCTAGAGAGTTTGCCCTCTAAAGAGCTGCTCTTCTTTTGAGAGTACAGACTCCATTTCCCAGCAGAAGGAAATCATCAGTTTGCTCTAATTAATGTGGCTGAACATGTGTACTAAAATGGACTTCCTCCATTATTCACCGTTATGTTCAATAATTTGACAGAATACTTCATGCTCTTAGGTGCCTATTTCAATCCAAAACACTCTCTAAACAGCACTTGTGGCTAATTGATCTGTCTTAATTTACTTCCAGCTTGCTTTCCAATGATCCAGAGTGGTATGTTTTTAATTCTGAACACAGCAGAAAGCCCTCCTGTGAGAAAAGCTTCTCTGACCCTCCCCATGGAGCTTTCAAGTTACAGTTTACAGATGAAGAAGCAATGGGAAGACAAACACTGCCTCCAGCCATGGCAGAAATGTACATGGCAGGTGTCACTCCCACCCACCTCCTGAGTGATTTAGGTTTAATTCTTTCGACTTGTACAGACAAGGAGACAGGGTGCCAGCTGAAGTCTACCCCTTTGGGATTTATAATATGAGTGACTCCTAGGGCCATGTCACTCCAGCTTTTACATGGCAGTTTCCCCAAGAGGTTACTCTGGGAACTAGTTGACTTTCTCAAATCCATTGTATTTAGTGTCATTAGTGAAAATCGAGACACAGCAAGGTTTTATTTGTCTGTACACTCCAGAAAGGTACCATTGTGTAGCAATAAATATTAACTGTGAACCTTTCTCCACATTCAGGAGCTTAGGCCTAGGGATAGCTTTTTCCAACAGGAAAAAAAAAACAACAACAACTTTCTGTTACTTTTAATCCTTCATCTAAACTTCTGCGAAGAAAGACAAGCTTACTCAGTGTAAAGCATGGATGTAGAGCTCAGCCTGAGGGAGGAAAATGACAATATGAATTCTGCTTTAAGACACCCTACTAGCTATATAGATTGCTCCAACTTTCCTTCCTGAACTTCATGTGCATGGTTTGCTTCCTGAGGTGCCAAGTGCACTAAGGATGATGCCAGATCCCTTTGTGGTCCATATGCAAGCATGTGGCAAGTGTAAACTGCCCCAAAACAACACCTGTGATGCCTCATCTGCTCTTGGGTCATCTGCAATCCCAGTCTGAAAAGCTCTTTTTTGGTCCTACTGCTTTCAAAAAATACCTCTTGCCAACAGCACTGAAATCAAATGTGTCACACTTTAACTTCAGCTATCTGAAATGGAAAAGGAATCAACTTTCAAGTTAAGCAGCAAGTTAACTTGAAAAGAAAGAGAGTGTGCCCCTTTGAAGCACATTTCTTTTCAGCCACACTCTTGCTTCTGGAAAAATTCATTTTCTTACTAGAGAAAATAAGACTTGGAGAGAAATACTACTACAAAAAAATCATGGATACATCCTTGGGCTACATTTTTTTATGTAAGAGATCTTCAACCTGTACCTCTGCCTTGGCTACGAGAGAACCTCCTTCTGTCTTTTCCTGAAGGACATCGAGGATTACTTACTTAGTCAAAGAATTTTTCGACTGGCTTTAATTGGAGAGAAGTTTACAGCTGCTGACCATCTAAATTGTCTTTAAGTTATTTATACTCTGTTCTCTTGTTCACATGCCACTAAGAAAAGTACTGCAGCCTCATACAAGTCACGATGAATATTTTGATTTGCCATGTCTGAATCCATGTTCTTAGAAGTTTAAGACACCATATTCAGACAGCATTTCCAGGAAGGAGACATCTTTTGGCAGGGGGTTGTGATGGATCAGTTAATAGTTTCAACATTTGATTTCAATTCACCTTGTGCATCCATCAAGGCTCCCAAGCACTGGTGCTTTCTGAGAGCAGGCATTTTCTAACTGCCTAAAGAGATGGCTGGGAAGCAAAGTGGTTGCACCCCAACTTTTGTCTTGCATCTTCAGAAACATTCACAGTTCCCTACTTGGGTGAAATCTTAATTGCTTCAAGATAAAAAAACATTATAAATGCAAACTCCCACTGAAAACCATATGTCGTTCTTAATGGCAAGCTCCTTGTCTCAAATAGCCCTTCAGCATCCTAGATGCCCATTGCATTTCCATATAGTTCTCCAGGCTTAATAAATATCCCAGTTTTGTCAGCATTCTCCCTTACATTCATAAGGCCCACATTGCACTTTCTCCATCTGAAGAAGTCTTTGAGAAGTTCAGGCAAGAGCTAACAAAGTCATCTGTAACCTTTTGGTGTACCTATGCTGGATTTCTACCTTATGGATCAGATGCACTGGACCTGAAAAGCAAATCTCCTACCCAGGAGATGCATCAGGATTGATTTGCTGCTGGGTTCTTTGCTGCAGAACTAATGGACAGTGCTCATTGCTCAGTCTACTTGCAGACTGTGCAGAGTTCCAGGGGAATGCGACCAAGCTCACTGCTGCCAATTGATATGGATTGGGAAAGACAGCCAAATGGCAGCATTTGGTCAAATTGCACAGAAAGATATTCTAAAAGCTGTACAGAACAGAGGACGGACCTTGACTTTTCCTCAAGACACTTTGGCCACTAGAGCAAAAATAAAATGCTTATTATACCACTCCTGGGGCATTAAATCATCCATTTTTTACATTGCTCTGCAGCTAGAGCAAAAGGCAAAAACCTTGTCTTTAATTTCACTGTAGGCTGTGTTTCTATTATATGAGGAAGGAAATGGGGGACCAGGAAATATTCAACTTCTATCCCCAATCATAGACACTCTATTGCTAATATTATCAAATATCTGAATGGTTAATAAAAAAAAGAAAAAAAAAACAACAGCCAGTTTAAGTGTCATGTATTGTTGGCAATCCAGATATCCAAACACAGAAAAAAATTATTAATTAAAGTTATATATATGTGAATTTTCCATTGCCATTCATTATTACTATCATGATTTTATCTAATGGAAAAAGGGCTACATGTCCTTTCTAGAGAAGGTTTATTTAATTACCTCCCCATGTACAGCTAGGAAATTCGCAGTAATGCCTAAAGGAATAGGGGCTCCTTTAAGCCTAAGAATTGAGAACGCAATTGAACAGATAAATAGAGTCCCTGATACTGTTTGCAATATAGTAGGTAGGACTGGGGAAATACTATTAAACTATACTTAATTCTATTAAATCATTGCAATTTTAGATACTTAAAAATAACTTGTTTCCTAACGTTGACACTCATTTGATTTCAATACTAAAGCAACATGAAGTGTCCCTTAAAAATATGAAGAAAGTCATCTAGATGTTGAAAGGCTTTCTCAAGAAATTGGCATATGTGGTTCTTTGTCTTTCTTCATGGAGAATAGGAGAACTTTATCAGCTTCTCTGCGGTCATAAAAAGAGCCTTTTTGCTAAAGCTAATAAATATAGTCAGTCTTGGTTGTTATCTTTTGCAACATCTCTTCTCTCAGGCTGGCAGCATCAGAACAAGAGGACATGGCCTTAAGCTACGCCAGGGAAGGTTTAGGCTGGATGTTAGGAAGAACTTTTTTCACAGAGAGAGTGATGTCTCACTGGAATGATCTGCCCGGGGAGGTGGTGGAGTCGCCATCCCTGGAGGTGTTTAAGAAAAGACTGGACGAGGAACTCAGTGACATGGTCTAGATGATGGGAGGCTTGGATGGAGCATGGTGCCTGTGGTTCCACGCTTGTGGGTCTGATCCCTGGGTGGGCGTTCGTTTGGGAGCTGGACTAGATGATCCTGTGGATCTCTTCCAACTCAGAATAACCTGTGAACTCTCCTATATATAACTACAGCATTAGTGCTAAATTAGTGCTAAATCAGTGCTACAGCATTAAAAGCTTCTTTAGAGCAAATAAAACAATTGCTAACCACATAAAACTAGGTCCAGAAGAAGGCATGTGGATTCCTCACCCCTTACCAACTCAAGTGTTGATCCTCTAGAATCTGTAGCACACGTACAGGAATAAAAGTACCCTGATGGAACAGGACAAGATTTGAACATACCTTTAAAGTTCTGATCAAATGGCTGTAGTCTCTTAAGTAAAAAGCAAAGGCTCGAAACAGCAAGAATTTCTCAGCTGACATTTTTACTATCGACAGGAGAAAGTTCCTGTGCTCATCAGTCTCTTGTTTTGATAGATAAATGATCCAAATAAGGCTCTCCCAGAGGTCCCAAGCAACATTTGTGGCATTCTTAAAGGCAGTTACTTTTTAGACTACCTGCTCTGGGACTACACAAATAAATACTTAATAACATAGCTTATGAGAACTTTTCAAAATCAATTGCCTTTCCTTCAAAATACCTTTTGCTGGTTTTACATAATTGTTTTTAACATGCAAGTGCAATATTTGTCATCTATGGCAAACTGAAAATATTAAAACTACCTATTCCCATATATAAGCCATTACTACCTATAACACCATTTTTCTTAGCCACC
This sequence comes from Pitta sordida, assembly GCA_013390025.1. Taxonomy (NCBI): domain Eukaryota; kingdom Metazoa; phylum Chordata; class Aves; order Passeriformes; family Pittidae; genus Pitta; species Pitta sordida. The sequence goes on along the minus strand of WEKX01015774.1, from coordinate 293,402 downwards.
TGCAATGCAGCCAACACATGCAGGTAAAGAAACCTGAAGAAATAACTGCTGTTATTATTAGTGCTCTTATGAGATGAAAGTGGCACATGCAGCTGCAGTCAAAAAGCCAAATACTCCCTTCAGTTTCAGACTAGAAAATAGCTTTGTTGTGCCACAGAGTCAAGCAAATTAAGAGCCCCCTGTACAATTTCCTAAGCTGATGTCTCTTCTCAACAATTATACTGCAGACTTTTGTTAGCACAATACTGTCAATGACGCAGCCCAGCTTCCTTCTCAGGCACACTTCTCACCCACACAGAATCTCAAGAAAGCACACTCACAGCAGTTGAATAAAAGGTCACAAGTACCTCTTCTCTACTCTTACATGTGCACAAAAGAAAAGCCACCAAGACACCACCTTCTTGTAATTTGAAGAGTGGCCAATATCCACCTTCTGGGTATCCTGTAATAACTATCATAGCAGTAAAAGATATTTAATTAAATTTGGATGGGGGAAAAGAAAGGCATTATTAAGTAACAATCAAACAGTTCTTATCTTAAGACCTATTAAGGCTTACAGACCCAAAGCCATGATCTAGCAAACGTTCAGCAAGACATGGAAAAATATGTATGACGTTGTCAGTGGCACAGGGTAAGGAGCCCTGGCTGGAATACCTCTATTTTTCTAGCTATGAGGAAAATGTTTGCAAAAAAGGACTGATGAATAATTACCTTGTGTTCAAAGCATGTGATACATATGATGAACAAACCCCTTTTCGATTGCATTTCATTTTCCAAACAGGAGGGGATGAGCGAAGAAATACAGATCTGCTCTCTCCTGTAACACAGTGGTGCTAATAGCAGTTCCCTGGGCCTTCAGCTACTCTCTGCAAGTTTGTTTCAGACCCAAACTTCTCATAATCGCTTCTCTTTAAAGTTAACCTCAACCAGCATGTAAGCATTTGACCGTGCTAACATCTCTAAATACTGAGCATTGCTGTTTCAGAGTTGTCCTCATCATGACTTTCTGGGGTCACTACTGGCACTCCACACCACAGCATCTGAGTAACCTTTCATGAAATGAAGTGGCTTGGACCAAAGAAAGAATTGAAAGCTGTAACAGATTATTTGAACTAGATACTTTCTAGCCTAAGTGCATTTTGCACCTAATTCAATCCTTCAATTCCTGGACTATCCACAGAGCTGATAATTCTTAACATACTTATTTGTAAAGCACAAATACTGGAATGTCCATTTTACATATAGAGACAAGTTAAGTTCACCCAAGATTTTCTAGTACATCATGAAGAATGATTTCCCAGCAATCACAAAAGAGCAGAAGGGTTCCCACCACCCTGCTGGGCACCAGCTGCTGGACACTGCAGAGTGTGGAAACCTGGGCGTGCAGGGTGAATGCTAAGGCGGGAAAGAGGTGCCCTGGTGCAGAAGAGAGAAATAGCTCAGGGAAGCATGAAGGTGGAAACACATTTCCTTGATTTGTATTGCCCTGCTCCAGCATCCTACAGGGACCTTCCCAAAATAGTTTTGGCACAAATACCAACTTTTAGCTGAACAACAGGCTCTAGCATTTAAACAGATTCATCTGTTTCATAAGCCTGAAGAGGCACACTTTGACACAGTTCTCTAAATCAGCAAGAGGCAAACCAGCAAAAAGAGCAGCTGAGTCCACTGTGCTAAGCAGACCCAGCTGCTTTTATCCAGCACTACCCACATGAACAGTGGCTCCATCATTCTTGCTGGATGCTGCTCTAGAATCACAGAATACTATGAGTTGGAAGGGACCCACAAGGATCCAGCATCCACACAAAAAACGTAATTCCTTCTTGCCATTAAACTTCAACACTGCTCACTACAGGAAAAGTAATTATCTGTTAATCATCACAGAAGTCAGAAGCCAACATAAAAGCAGCAGTGATACAAAAAAAGCCCCAAAACAAAACAAAAAACACACAACAGACTATGTCAGGTACCCATTTATCTAAATTAAAATCTTTATCCATTTCAACGTAATAAAGAACATAAACCTACTGATCTCATTAAATACAGCTGAAAAAACATCTCTCAGCAATGCCTTTCATCATAACAAAAGGTTAATCTAATGATCCTGTACCATATGTGATGGTTATAAAAAGTAGTAAAATTTTATTGTGGGGGTTGGTTTGTTGTCGTGGGGGTTTTGTCATTTCTGATTGGTTGGGGTTTCTTGCTTCTTTCTTCAATATTCTCCATTTTCCTCATTTTATCTCCAGCTGAGATGTGAGAAAACTTCATGGTATTTAAAGGTCTGCTGCAATTTTTCCATTACTAGCTGAAAATAACAGGGAAACAAGGACTTCAGTACATTTGAGAATTTTCTCTCCTACTTCAAATCACAAGTTTCCTGAAAGCTCCTCTGCTGTTTTTTATAGTGGGGTTTAATTATTATTATCAAAGTGTGGATTTAGATTAGTTGATGAATAACTAGTTCTGCCTTCGAGTATAGTGCTACAGACTTGCTTCCAAGAGTTAAAAATGTACAAACGTATAGAGCTTCCAAGTAATGATAATCCATTTAATATCTTCAGATGCTGGCAACCACATAAGCCCCAAAAGTTCCAACAGCTAGTGCCACCAGCTAGTGATCTGGCTATTTCTCTACAGGCTTGCTAGTTTTACTTGAACTGTAGATACTCAAGACAACTGATTAGAGAGAACATCCTCTTACTGTACTTGGATATAACTGCCAGTATATTTTTAAGAAAGCCTCCGAATCTTGGGACTATTAGGGGGAATCTTTGATATATATGACCTAGTTACATCCTAAATATTATGAATCAAGAAACAAAGAGCTAAAAGTATCACAGAATATAATGACATCATTCAGTGGCTAGAAATGGAAAAAATTGAAATGAGAAAAAAACTCCAAGGGATTATACAGAGGTAGGAACTTGCCTGACTGTTTATTGCTCTTTTCCAGAAGAGTTAACATTATAACATTCTTCAGCTTCGAAGAGTAAAGATGCATTTTGAACACTAAGGAAATGTAGTTTTCAATAATGACTTCTTAAAATAAAAAACATAGATGGGAAAAAATATAATGCAATATGTATCAACACAAGGTCATACAATGTGAGACCCTATACTACAGTTCTCTTTACTTGTCAACAGTGTATTGATGTTAAAATGTTAAAAGGCTTTTTCCATAAATTTCAGCAGTGTTAAAATTGAAAAGGCATTTTAACAGACAGCTTTGGAAAAGACCAAATTATAACTTCAATTTCCTGGTAGAAAAATAGTTTTCCTTACTCTAGTGCACAAGGAAATCCTCCAGCTTCCCAATGTGACAGTGGGGCTGTAAGCAATCCAGGGAAAGGAATTCAGCTTTTCTAGCAGTGTTGCTCCCATACATAAACAAGCCTGATCATACAGAAGCAATGGCTTGCCTTCGATTTTTCTAGGCCTCTTCCAGTCTCTGAAGATCTTAATGGTTAAAGCAGTTTAACCATTTGACTCGGTCCTTTGCCCTTGCTTTTTACCAGGTTATTATGTGAAAGCACCTCTTATAATCTTTGTCTCTCAGAAACTACAGGGGTCATAGAAAGCCTCCAAGTGCTGAGAATACACTGGAGGTTTTCTGAACTCCCCAAAAGCAGTACAGAGTAGTGATGTGCCTTCTGCAGACTTGGGCAATTAGATATAGGCTGTTTAATGCTTCTTTTCACCACAACGTTAATATTATATGTTATCATGTGCAAGTACTGTCAAATAGCTTTTTTTAAATAGTCATTATGAAATATATTGCAATGAGGAGCTTAGTGACGTGGTCTAGTTGGTGGGAGGCTGTTTCGGAGTTGGACTAGATGATCCTGTGGGTTCCTTCCAACTCAGAGGAACCTGTGAACCTGTATTGAAAATACGCACCAAGATTACAGAGAAACGTTCTTATCATATAAAAGACTAATTTCATTTTCTCAGGATAAAACTTAGGAGAAATCAGTTGCTAGAATTATTTCCTCTTTATGCTAGTATTATAAGCCAAATCTAAAAGTTAGCTCTGCTCAACCCTCTTTTGAAACTGCATACGCAGGAAACAAAGAGCTGAATGCTGCCTACAAGAATCCTTAGGATAAAGTTGTACCTAAGCTTCTTTACAGTGCTGAAGGCTTTCATAGTCACAAAGCCAGTTTTAAAACATCTTAGAAAGCCAACATCAATAGTCTTTCAACGGGAAAAAAAATCAGCTACAGTAAAAATCTTTGAAATTTTCTTTGGAAGTAGTTTCTTAGACTTATTATTCAAGATCCTTCAGCTGTTTTACCAATAAGTAGTTTGGGGGGATCAACTGAAGCTGGATAATCTTGTTAGACAATGAACTTTCTGTACTAAATTCCTGGGACAACTATAAGGTTGTTTTTCATAATTAATTCTGAATCATCTGTTTAAATTTTAAGAAGCCATTCACAGTCATCTGTGCTGTATGTCAAGTGTCACAACTGCATCAGAATTATGCAAAGGAAAAAAGTTGTGTGTGACAGTCTGTTATTTTCCTATCAGAAATGAAAATGAGTTCACAAAGCATTTGAGAGCTTAAGACCTGATTTAGTAATTACAGCATCTGCAACAGGAGACTTGACAGATCCAGGAGACTTCCTGAGGAAGGTAAATCCTTGTTTCTGTGGACATGTTTTACACTCTCCTGCTGCTACAAACTTTCAAAAAAGTTTTTTACCCCTAAAAATACACCCAAGGCCAAATGTTTCCAGGAATTATTCAATAAGCTGTGATGCCAGCTGACCACAGAGACAGCCATTCTCTGCCAAAATGAGATCCCTGGGATCTTGAGGGATTTTCCCTGTCATGACGGTGCACAAGTCATTCCCAGACCAGCTGCCAGTCTGGGCTGGTGGCAGCTGCTTCAGTTTCCCTTCCTGTCATCCTCACTGCAGAAGACACACACTGATCCAAGAAATTGTGCCAGAAAACTCAGAAATTCCACACACTGACTTCCACTGCACGGATGTGTTCTTTGGTCATCTTGGTTCTTCAGAGAAATTGCTGTATTTGTGTATCTTCAACACAATTCAGCAGCAGTGTGGGATACAGACACATGCAAGTACAATACAGAGGGGTACTCTACCACTCCTCCTTCCCAGGCATTCCACTTCCTCAAGTCCTTCCCACTTTTCCACCTGATGTGCTCCCCCGTCTCTCTCCTTACACCACACTTGATTTCATGCAGGCTGTCCCGGGACTTACTGTTCCAAATACTGGTACTTGTAAAGGGGAATGCAATGCAGTAGGAAACTGAAGTAGAAAGGCATACTCAAGAGCTGCAGAGTAGTTTAAAGCTGTGAAAGGGAGGAAAGCAAAAGCCCAATCTGCACTTGACAAGTTTTGCCAGCATAGCTGCATCCCCAATCTCAAGACACAGATGGTTTACACAAGCTTGGAACAAAATGGGGTTTTGCCACTAGAACTTAAGCCAATTCCCTGAGTGAACATAAATCTTTTGGATCAAATATTCAGTTGTGTCAATGCTAGGATTTAAATTCCTAAAAATAATAAAAATAAATCAATAAAAAACCCCAAAACTAAACAAGGACTCCACACAACTGGAAAAGCATATGAAAGCAGCATATGAGGACTTCTCACATATCCTAAGGTGCTCATAGAGAGTCTGACCAGACCAGACCAACCAGTTACCTGTCCACATTAATGCTCTGTCTCCATGCAGGAGAAAGCACATACAGGAATAGCTCTGTGTGTTGTATTACCAGCACTGTAGCACTCCACGCAGAGCATAGCAAAAGTCATGTCCTTTTTGGTACAGACCTAAGTTTGACGGCACAATATCTGAATTTTGTAAAGACAGCTCCCAAACTAAGGGTGCACAGTGGTGAATAACTCAGTCGTAGTAGAAATAACCATCTACTGGACCAGCAGTAGAAACCTGGGGGTCCACAGCCCGACAGCATTTCAGACAGGACAGGGGCTGCTGGTGTCATTCTCCATGGCATGTCCTCCTCCCTGCAGTGGTGACAGCCCCCTGCACAGAGCAGGCCCAAGTCCCTTTGCCACCCAGGCAATTGCAGGACCTTGCACTTGTCCTTACCCTTCCCCTCCCCACACCCTTCAGAGGGTCTCTCCCTATGGGTACCACTGTTCAATGGTGGAAGTCATTTAGTCAAAGCATCCTGGCACCCTCTGACAGAAAAGCAGTGTCTGAAGGAAAAAAACAAGCATTTATCCACAACAAAATCCTCTCCCATGGATGTATAATTTCAAGAAAGCTTTCCATGAATTCTTCCTGCTTTTCTGGCAGCACCTATATCCTTTCCTCTCTATCTTTTCCAAGGAGACTGGAAAAAAACATTTTAAGATCTACTTCCTCTGAAAGGTTGATGCTTTTAATGTTCCTCCCACTTCCAAACCCATCAACTTTAAGGACTGTTTTGTTTATTTTGCTTAAAGTACTTCTTGGCCAGGCCTATATTCACATTATTCAGGGGAAATAGCCTGAATTGTCTCAGTTAACCATGATAAAGAAAATATTAGAGAACTGCTATTTAGTGCAAACCCAGTGCAGAGTTTGCCATCTGATAGGGTTATCCCATTGCTTACAAATGACAAGATCAAGGGAAACACTTTTAGTCCACATAATGATCAGATGAGGGTCAGGATAAAGACAAATGACACGCTGAAAAGAATACAGAGAGACACTGGGAAATAAACAGTAAGATAAATACTATCTAAAAAAGCATCAGTCTCCAAAAACTAGGCAGACATGAGATGGAAGATTATGTGAATTTTGCCATCTCTCCACATGGTAATTGATCAGCTACAGACTTGTCCTGTTCTTGTGTCACACAGAAACCCTGCTACAGAGGAACAGCAGTGACACATCACCTTCACTCTTCCAGCAAACCTCCTGAGACCAGCTCTCCCTCAAAGCTCTCCTGGTAAGCACACAGAAAGCAAAAAACGTCTACTGTTGGACCAGGTGATAGCTTGAAATTTATGTTTTCTTATATTGTAGCTTGAAATAGAGATGTTTTCCAGGCACATATTTGAAAATACTGTTTTGTTACTGAAGTTGACCTCCTTCTTATAAAAGGGTTTCAGAGGTAGGTGTATCAGTGAAGAAGGTTTGTGACTTACAACAGCATATGCATGTGTTTTCAGAGGGCTGGCAGAGAACACATGGCCTCAAAGCATACGGATGAGAGGGAAGTGGGATAAACAAGGCTGCATTTTATGACTGCTCAAAGGAAGTAAAACTGCCTCTCAACCTCCTTGCTCCAGCGCTGCTCTGTGGTTCCTGCAGGTTTCAAGTCCCTACCTGAAAAGGCAGTGTTTTGAAACAGGAGCGAGGGCATTCTGCATTTTCAACAAATTTAGTTGATAATCATGAAAGCAAGCCACTCATGCATAGTATGAAACTACTTGTACAAATTATATACACAGATGGGTGAATAGTCACTTCTTTGATTCATTGCCAATCCAAATAAAAACAAATAAAAAACTTGCTTTTTCTTCAAGAGAACTAAAGTAAAAATTTTAAACATCTTTTCCTAGTACAGAAAATTCTTGGTTGAAGGGGACATTTCAGGGTGTTAGATCCAGACTAAATAAAGGATAGATGCCAAAGAGATCCCCAAAGAGAAGGGGTAGGAAGTGAGTGGCCCACTTACTTCCACAACATATACTATAGAAGAAGCAACTATCCAGGCCACTATTATCCAGAGAGGTCTGGACTAGGGATTCAAACCAACCTCAAATAAGACAGGAAACTGAACCCCTTCATCAAATTAATTATAGAAACAAATCAGAGCTAACTCCTCAGGAGAATTTTGAATAGGGGGATGAAGTTTTTCCTTTCTCCAGCAAAAATTATCAACTCATAATATGTTCACCCTCTGGCCACACAACAACTGAATCTGAATTTAGGAGACATGTTCCTTCCTTTATACAAGCAAGTCTGTCATCCTGTGGATTGTGCTGTTCTTGCTGCTTCCTCCTTCTCCTCCTCCCAGGGGGCTGGCTGAGAAGCTGGCTTGCCTCCCTCCTGTTCCCCTCAGCTAAATTAAAACAGATGGCAGAGGGACATGAAATAAAGAGCAAACACAGACAAGTGACTAATCTTGCAAAAGGAGACAGAAAACCAAACCCTTAACTTCAACACTAGAAGCAGCAAAGAATACAAAATTACTCTCTGAACATTATTCTTCCACATAAGCAAATGCAGCGGTTGCTACAGATATGATGACAATAAGCAGGGGAGGTGTCCTCCAGGCAGGCTTGACAAGCAGTATGTGACTGCACTGCAGTCTAGCTGATTCAAGTAGATATGACAAAGGCATCAAGGAATGCATCACAGTCTAACCCCACCTATGCAGCAACCCTGCTTCCCAGGCAGGTTTTGTTGAGCACTCTGCTCATGGTTACCTGGCTGAATTTAAAGCCAGCTCAAGTGGGACCTCCCCAGGAACTGCAGTGACACTTTTGAAATCACAGAATCAATTAAACTGGAAAAGACCTCTGAGATCATCAAGTCCAACCTATGACCAAACACCACCATGGCCACATCCAGTCTTTCTTTTCACGCCTCTAGGGACAGTGACTCCACCACCTCCCTGGCCCACCCATTCCAATACCTAATCACCCTTCCTGTGAAGAAATTCTTTCTAACATCTAGCTTGAAGCTCCCTTGGCACAGCTAAGTACTACGTGCCCTTGTCCTATTCTTAGTTGCCTGGAAGAGATTGATGTCCAGCCTGGCTACAACCTACTTTCAAGTAGTTTGGGAGAGTGATAAAGTCATCCCTGAGCCTCTTCTGCTCCAGGCTAAACATTCTCAGATCCCTCAGCCACTCCCTACTGAACAGTGCTCCAGACCCTTCACCAGCTCTGTGGGCCTTCTCTGGAACCGCTTCAGCACCTCAGTGTCCTTCCTGAACTGAGAGGCCCAGAACTGGACATAGCACTTGAGGTGTGGCCTCACCAGTGTCGAGTACAGGGATGCAATCACTGCACTGGTCCTGCTGGGTACACTATTTCTGATACAGCCCAGGATGCCACTGGCCTTCTTGGCCACCTAGGGACACTAACCTCAGGTCCTTTTCCACTGGGCCACTTTCCAGCCACTCTGGCCCCAGCCCATAGCAGCACAGAGGGTTGTTGTGGCCCAAGTGTAGGACCCAGCACATGGTCTTGTTGAACCTTGTGCCATTGGTCTTATCCCACTGATCCAGCCTGTCCAAGTCCCAACAGCAAGGAGCTGCCCCCCTGTGACAGAGGTGTGGGTATCTCTCTTCTGTGGGTTTGTCATGCTTGGGCTTGAAGAGTCTTGGTATTTTGCAGACTGGAGAACACAGGGCACATGGTAATGTTCACGAAGTAAAGAAGCAAGGACCAAGTTGTCCTGGAGGGAGACATATCAAAGAAGTCACAGCCAGCATGCTGCAGTTCATACAGTAGGAAACATGAAGGTGAGTTCATTACACTGAGGACATGAGGACAGAGCTCTTTCAGTGCTAACCCCTTTGCGAGAGAGTACTGCCTTCATTCTGGTCCTGAAGAAGTTGGTATTTGGATCTCTCTTGTCAGCAACCAGTGGCAGAGGGTAAATTCCCCTTCCCTAGCAGGTCAAGAAATCCTTCAGTCTTTGCATTTCAACTGCTTCAGTGGAAGCACTACCTACCTCTTGTTCAGTTTGTTCCAAGAGCAGTAACATGCCAGAACAGATAGATGGGGTGGTAATTTTCAGGGCTAAGTCTAACAGACTTTGTCAATTTAGCCATTTGGGATTATTTCTATTGGCTGAAAGAATTTAAAGAGACATCCAGAAAATTGAACCGAGCATAATCTTTGTTGTGCCTGACACAAAACATACTGCAGCACATCATTTTGCCAACAGAAGGACTTTTAGACTGTAACACACCTAAGAAAAGCCTCAAATCCAGGTTTGCTACACAACTTCTGTGCCTTGCATTCAAGGCACAACAATGGGATTTTCTTTGCCATTCTATAAGAAATAAGAGCCTCTTCTCAGACCTGGAGGTACCTATTCTCCAGGACTTTCAGATTTGTTTCCTACATGCTTGCTAATGCTTCTCCTGAGGGATGCTTGGGAGGCAGAATTCCACATTATCTTTAGTTGATATTAGTTCAATTGATTTATTTGTAAATCTACAATTGTAGTCTGTGTTTCTAGAATGGGTCTGTTGTGACCTTTTTCAAGTCAAAATTATAAAAGTGTCCAGCTTGTAGAGACTCATACAGCAAAACCAAAGCAGCTTTTGAGATACTCCTCCAGTTACCAATTTATTTCCGGTCCAGGAGGTGCTAAATCCCGTGGATTGACACAGTACCATCCAAGCAGGGAATCCAAAACATTACTTCAGCATGCATATACAAATATTTACTGACAGGTTAAGAACTGGGAGAACTCTACCTCCTAGTTAAGTTGCAGATACAGAAGCAGAGGTGAGGGGGAAAAGAGTTTTAAGCATGCAGAAACATGTAGAAACACAGACTGGGTAAGGAAAGTTGGCAACCTTGTAATTCTGCTTCGCACTTCAATCTGCTGACAGACATCTACTTTGTATTCCAGGAAAGACAGTTTTGCTGCAGCAGCCTTCAGCTGGCAAGTAACTTCTCTTAAAAACCTTCCAGTTATCCCTGCCTTGTCCCAGAGGATGCACTGTAGGCTTAGCAGCCTTATCAAGAGTTATTGGGAGGAAAGAATTTAAGGACAGGCACCAAGAATCAAGTGAAAGCATCCATCTACTCCTGTTCACCTGTTTGAACATTAGGGTTCAAACTCAAAGTACATATCCCCTTATCAGATCCTTCTTAAACAGATTTTTTAAGACAAAGCAGTAATATTTCCTTCTATTCGTATTTAATATGATGAATCATTACTAAGTTAATTGTCATTAGTACATCATATGATTAGTATACAAATACACACAGTCAATTAGGAAGAATTTTAACAAGCTTGTAAAGCTTCAGAAGAAATTTTAGCTCCCAAGTAAGGCTAGTACTTATAACTACTTAATCCTTCTATGGCTGTTTTAGTCTTACCTTCAGTGAGGGTCTGGATAGGCTATACAGAAACAGGTGATAAAAACAGGATAGCTGAAAACAAGTAGTCTTCCCTTTCATCAGGAAAAAACATTCATAAGAGCAGTTTTCACAGAAGCAAGTAACCTGGGCCTTTCTAACTGGCTTGGAGATCAGGGTGGCCTGATGAGCAAGGGATCTCTGCTAGCAAGTGAAACATTTCATCATTTCAAAGGCAGCTGAAGCCTCTTTGAGTGAGGGGGATGAGCAGGATCCACCTGTGCCCCGGTCATTGCTGCCTGTAGCAGTGTAAATACCTTCAGTTCAACATGTGCCTCATTCTGCTGTCTGAGTACTGCCACCTCCCATCCCTCCCAGTACACTCAGAAAACTTGTATTCAAAAGCATTCACAATTACTTAAACCCTAATCAGCAAGTTTTCTCGCTGCCAGTGCTTATTTATTACTATTTTTTTTTTCTAAAACGCAAAAATCAAAAGCTGTACCCTTCTAGTAGTTCAGTCTAAACTCAGAATCCCAAACAGCCTGCTGCTGATGCCTTTCCCAAAGGCATTCCCAGACATGTTTCTCCAGCTATCAGTGTTTCACATTATTTTTCACGTTTACTGAAAGGCAGAGCAGTATTGTTTTCCAAACCTGGAAGCACAGACTAATGCTATTGAACAGGAGCAATCTTATTACTATTTTGTAAATCCCAGACACAAATGAGTGGTTATGTGCTTAATAACGTGCACGTATGCTCAGGCAAAATTGAGGAGCACAAACAACATCCATTTTCTTTAAGTGGCCACTAGACAAATTCAATGTTTACTTTTGTGATAAGGCTGCACAGACATTTTCCCCCAGGCCTTCTAAACAAGATCAGTAGGATGATATATGTATATGCTTTTACAGACAAGGAAGTACTTACCTTCTGGTCACTAACATGCCATATTTTGAAAGGAAGGAAAAAAGATTTGTATAAGTGGCTAATTCCTCAGAAATAATAATGTTCATGTATCCGAGATAAGAAAGATGTTATCATAGGTGAACAGCAACTTCCTTTGTTTACGGAGCTCTTGCTCAGCAACCGTAAATAATAATAAATAAATAATGAAGATGAAGTACAAGATGTCATTTCCACCAATCTTAAATTCAGTACAATACAATGCAATTGAAGTTTCAATTCTTTCCAAAGTTTTCCAGCAAGAGCTGCATACTGAAAAGGTAATGACAAAAGACAACACTTGCACTGCATCAAGAACAACTCCCAGGGAATTTGAGTTATCAGTGATCAGCTAAGAGATTCTGCTTAGTCCTTCCAGAGGGGCACTTGAGTTACCAGTTCCACAAAAATAGCCTTAAAAACATCTGGACTGGCATTATTCTTTTGAAATAGCTGCATGCTGAAAATAGTCCCTGCTGAACCCTTTCTGTAATTGTTGACATACAGATTTCTCTTCAGCATGGCTGCAAGTTTGTTTCCATTCATCGAAGTAAATTCAATGCTCAGAGAAGACAGCTCCAAGTCTTCTGTGCTCTATTTTGAATTCTTATGTCAGGTATGAGGCTATGAGGAGACGCCACACCACAGAGCAGAGGGACTGTGCCTGCTCTGTGTGGCAGAGCTCAAAGAACTCGCAGGAATAACATCAAAGTCCAAGCTAGAAGCACAGTGTGCCGGGATGCCCACTGTGGGAATGACCTGAGATTAGTTCTTTCCTCCACTAAATGCATACAAGAGATAATTCATGCTGCTAAGAGAAAGAATACAAGTACGTACCAGGGAAGTACTCTTGTAGCTATTTTACAGAGAATTAACAGAAGCACTGTAATGAATTTGCTCCAGAATTGACAAGCAATGCCTACAGCCAAGGGGTAGAAACCAGCTCTCCTAATTCAGTGCACTGTTTACACAATCATCCTTCATGCACCTAAAAGTGGGTCGGTTGCTGACTGAGGACAGAAGTCAGTGATGGCAATTGACTGAAGTGAGTTCAGCTTAATAAGAGAAAATCCAGAATTAGTTCATCTTGGATGTGATCAAAAGAGAGGGAGGCAGCAGTCCTTAAATGCTGCCAGTGCTTGAACTCCACAGAGCTATAAAACAAGCTGTTGTGTTAATGAGCACCCAGTAAAGTTGCACAAATTGCCACCAGTTAGAAAAATATGCCACTTAAACAGGAAAGTCACCAAATTTTTTGACTGAATGGCTCTTTAGCCTCAGAGGGAGCCACTTGGAGAGCAGATCTTGTCACCGTACTACTGTCTAGCTTGGGTGGAGCCACACTTTGGTGTCCACAGCAGCCCGTGGGGCCACCCTGGACATCTGCTGCAACAGCAGAGGCTCTAAACTCCCCACATGGGAGCAGGAGAGGATTATGTCCAGATGGGTGCCACTAAAGAACAGGTTATGTCCCACAAACAGGAAACCCCAGCATAATCATCTATCTCACAGTCGTACACTAGAAGATCAGTGTGAGAGTCTTCACTACCACGGTACTGCCATGCCAGAAGCCTGAATGAAAGCTGAGCATACCAGCTATTAATCTTAAAACCACACAGAGAAGGATAATCACGACACTTGGCAAGAAAGCACTTTTCTTCTTATAAAGGGCCTCCAAATCACAGCACTAAGGAGACTTAACTATTCCTATGCAGCAGTTTTACAAACCTACCCGTACTATTTTCCTTACTCCACAGTCTCAAACTCAATAATTTCCTTCAAAAGCTATTAATCTGCTTTCATTATCTCTAAATTGCTTTTTGCTTGCTTGCAATTAAGGACTAATATCCAAAGAGTTAGAAATTTATAAGGTAATTAACCATAATGAGTAACTGTTTTAAAGTATGATCAACAGCTGAATATCAACAGATGTCTTAGTTTTTCCCAGTAAACTTTTTTTGCCATGTATTTATATGAGCTTTAAAAAGAAGATTTATTTAGCAGAGGTTGAACATTCTGCCTATTCTTTCTCTAGAAAGCAGCTTTCTGTGGACAAACGTACATGCAAACTAGCAATTACTGTGGATTCAGAAGGTTTTAAGGTGACACTGACATGATAAAAGACCTATTTTTACATACATGAAGTATATTTCAGTTGAGAATAGGGAGCATAGAAAGATAGCACACACATTGTAATCAGCTCATATACAGGATAAGAATCTGCTCAGCATTTGTAAATATCACTACATGAAATAAGTTTCTTTTCCTTGTGTTTTCATTCAATTTAAAGTTGTTCAAGCAGTGCTAAATTTTGAGTAGGTCAATCGCATATTAAGCATTGACCAGTTTAAAATATCAAACCAAATGAGTGAGCTGGGTACAAGGTTATTAATAGAATAGGAGATTATTTTTCAGCCTAATATCATAATATCAAATAGCTTTGGTTATGTTAATGAGGCTCATTCTTCCTAAGAAAAGTTACTCACTTTTTTCATGGGTTTTCCTACATGTGACATCCAGTGCAAGACACGTGCAAGTAACTCACTGCACTCCAAAATCTGTCAGACAAAACCCCACTTAGGGGTTCATCACGTAGATCTTACACAAGAAATTGCAGGTCAAACTCACAAGAGGATGAAATCTGATCCTCTGTAGAGCAGTGCTTGTAGCTCACAGTAAAAGGTGGAAACTCCTTATTCAGCTGCAGTCCAGAGAGTGCTCAGAAACTCTTGTTGATAAGATGGTAGGGTGCACATCCCCAGAATAGTGATGAAATAATTTCTCAATTATATTTCCCTGCTTTTTTCTTCCAGCAGAGCCATAAGACGAGTTACGCTGTTTCCATAAAGAAACTCATTAGCAGAACAGCTAGCATCCAAGTTTTCTGCAGTTTTCTTCAGCAGNGGGATGTGCTCTCGGTCTCTGTACGGGTGTTAGATGGTGAGTTGGACTAGATGATCCTTGTGGGTCCCTTCCAACTCATAATATTCTCTGTGTGTGTGATTCTGTGTGTGTGTGTGAACTCACTGCACTCCAAAATCTGTCAGAGAAAACCCCACTTAGGGGTTCATCAGGTAGATCTTACACAAGAAATTGCAGGTCAAACTCACAAGAGGATGAAATCTGATCCTCTGTAGAGCAGTGCTTGTAGCTCACAGTAAAAGGTGGAAACCCCTTATTCAGCTGCAGTCCAGAGAGTGCTCAGAAACTCTTGTTGATAAGATGGTAGGGTGCACATCCCCAGAATAGTGATGAAATAATTTCTCAATTATATTTCCCTGCTTTTTTCTTCCAGCAGAGCCATAAGACGAGTTACGCTGTTTCCATAAAGAAACTCATTAGCAGAACAGCTAGCATCCAAGTTTTCTGCAGTTTTCTTCAGCAGCAATCCCAGAATAGCAAAACTTGAGGAAAAGTAAAGATGTCAGGATTCTAACCTATATGTAATATTTCAATTAGCCAGTAAGTCAACCATTTGAATCTTTAAGATATATTCAGCTTTTCATTTTAGAGCTGTGTAAGAGAAAGCTCTAAAATTATACTTTTAACGTGATTTTTTTCTTCTCCTATTAGTACTGCAATGTTCCACATTTCTGTTTTCTCTTGAAAACTGTCCCAGTTTAGCATGCCCATGCTTATCTATACATAAGGAATGACTCAGGTACTGATGGGGGGGAAAAGAATTTATACAGAGAAAATAAGCATTATATCTGCTGGATTAATGTTTTCAACAGTTGTTACATTGCTTAGTGGAGTGGACAGTACTAACCTAAAAACAGTATTAACGTCTACTTTAGAATGAGACAGTTCACATTTAGCCAGAAAAGTCTGTTTGGAGACAGAGTAATTTCTAGTGAAAATTCTGCAGATCTTGTAAGTTTAGGGGCAACAGTCTTTTAAGATAAAAAATTCAAGATTTCTTGGAGATTAAGGATGCACTTTCTGAATGTTTTTACTTTTCCAACAGGTAACTGCTGCGGGGAAAGATTACCATTAAACAGGAACATGGATTTAATAAACTCAACTGAACAATCAAACTGTACATCAGAAGAACCATTCAAATGGGTGACATCCAAGATTCTCATTTCTATTACCCTGTCTGTGCTTGCTCTAATGACAACAGCCATCAATTCTCTCGTGATGACTGCAATAATTGTGACAAGAAAGCTCCACCATCCAGCTAACTATCTAATCTGCTCCCTTGCAGTGACTGATTTCCTTGTGGCAGTCTTGGTGATGCCCTTCAGCATTGTCTACATTGTAAAGGAGACCTGGATCATGGGGCAAGTGGTGTGTGACATTTGGCTGAGCGTGGATATTACGTGCTGCACGTGTTCCATCTTGCATCTAGCTGCCATTGCTTTGGACCGGTACAGAGCAATCACGGATGCTGTGGAATATGCACGGAAAAGGACACCTAAGCATGCTGCCATCATGATAGCAGTCGTATGGATCATATCCATTTTTATCTCCATGCCACCTTTGTTTTGGCGGCACCAGACGACCAGCAGGGATGACGAATGCATCATCAAACACGATCACATTGTTTCCACCATTTACTCCACATTTGGCGCCTTCTATATCCCACTGGCCTTGATTCTGATCCTTTATTACAAGATATACAAGGCAGCAAAGACATTTCACAGAAGAAGTGTCAGCCGGATCGTAAGGGAGGAGGGGGTAAATGGACAAGTCCTTTTGGATGCAGGTGAAAGAAGCACCAAATCAGCTTCAATGCCCAGCACCACGGAGAAGACATCAGATCCCCTGGTGAACTCCGATAAAATCAATATCACCCTACGAAGCCCCAGGTCTGAATCTAAGCATGAGAAGTCCTGGAAAAAACAGAGAATCTCTAGCACAAGGGAACGAAAGGCAGCAACAACGCTGGGTCTGATCTTGGGAGCATTTGTGATCTGCTGGCTCCCTTTTTTTGTAAAAGAAGTTGTTGTTAATACGTGTGAGAAATGTCACATCTCAGAAGACATGTCTAATTTCCTAGCATGGCTGGGGTATATAAATTCCCTTATTAACCCTTTAATCTACACAATTTTTAATGAAGATTTCAAGAAAGCCTTCCAGAAGCTCGTGCGGTGTAGGCAATACTTTTAAGACCTTTTGTTCATATAAGAACATACTCATTGTTTTTTAACCTGTATAAATTTATATAACTGAGATGGCATTTGTTGTATTTAAGGAAGAGCACCAAGACTCTGTGTTTACATTATGACTTTTTTTTTAAATAAGTAGTTTTGGGAGCATAAATTGCCCAAGTTTTAAAGAGATGGATCATCTGGGATCAGTTTTTCTCTAGAAAAAGAGGTAGCATATTGTGGCTCTGATCCAGTTGGGATTTGCACAGCTGCCTAGCTTGAAGCGTCTAAGTTATTACCTTAAATATGAAGGAACTATACACTTGAAGTAGACAGGGTTTTTTTTAAAAGTAACCCTCAAGCATCGATGAAATTTTAGGTAAAACAACACAGAGGTTTTAAACCCTCCTAATATCAGATATAAAACACACCATGGAATTACAACATGATTTTATCAGTATGGCATGGGTCTGCAGCATAGACCCAAGCCACTCCCAGCAAAGAGTAGTAGCTTTAAATATATGTATCTAGCATTATCCTGTGCTGCTGCAGCCCTGCCTTCTCCCATAGATGGAAGACTTCCCTGTGTTATGCCCCCACAGCACCCCAGCAATAGGCAAAGTGCTTCCATGAGCTACCAGTCTCACAGCAAGCCAGTGTTGAGAGCTCTCTGCCACTGCACACCCACAACAGACATGAGCATAGCCCCAGGAGAAACAGCCAAACATCTGGGGCACCTCCAGTGAGTGGGTTCACATAGTGCCCAGTGCTCTGAGGCACCACTTCCATAGGGACTGGGGAGGGAAAGTTCATAAAGAGAGTCCTCCTTATGGAGCTATTAGAAGAGAAAGAAGCATGAGACAGTCCTTTCCTCATGTCCTCATCCCTACCTCACACACCTGGCTGGGCACAGAACCTGTGACTTGCAGGACCAAACCCAACCACACAGTTTGTGCCAGGGTCCCACAGAGGAGTGCTGCTGGAGGGTGACTTAGTGAGGTTTGGTTGAGGACCACCTAGTGAAGAACTGGGGCTGACAGCTCTGGTTCAGCATGTTCAGCCCTGCATCCTCAGAAGTCTGATGTGCCTCAAGTCTTTTCTCGACTCCCTCAAGCACTAGGGCTATGCACCCCCTTCCCAAGCATGTGAGGAATCACCACAGTGCTGTCAGCATGACTCTCTGGAAAAGACTGTGCAGCAGCTTCTGCACTCGGGGCAGATGGAATGACCTCAGTATGCAGTGCACAGCTAGGCAGGGGATCCTGTGGGATGCTCACTGTCAGGCACCCCTAAACCCCTCCTTCCCCCAGCACATCTAGTCCATGTCCCCAGTCCCAGAAGAGCTAAAATGGCTTGTAGGCACAGCTTCGGCAAGTTTGTTTAGTCAAAGGTAACCTCAATGAACAAATTCCTTCCAAGGCCTCAAAGATGGCCAATCCTGATTATCATGCTCTAGTTGCTCAGCCACAGTGCTAGAACACAGAGCAAGAGCAGCCCTCACCTCAACACCAGCAGTGCAAGTTTGCTGCCAGCTAGGAGTACTAACAGGGCAGGTGGCATTTGGCCCTAGGAGCAAATGAGTTGCTAAGAGCCATAGCAGAGCCCAAGGACAGGTTTTGCATTTTTCAGGACAAACAGGTTCAGGCTATGTCACTAAGCGCCCAGCTTCGAATTCATTGCCAGACATTCAGTGTTGCCTCACAGGAAATAGGGACTTGAGGATCCTTACATGAGCTACAAACCCAGCTGTCACCAGCAGCAATGTCCTGCAAAGGCCCTACCACTTGGTACCTGGGCCGGCAGCTTAAGAACACCACAAAGAAACTGAGACGTGAGACCACTGAATTCAACCTTACTTTGGGAAAGGTGTCACGGGTCTTTGCAGCTGTGTTTCCAAGAGATTTTCAGTGGTTTGCATTAGACAAGAAAACCCAGGGGGAAAAAGACATCACTGTCATTTCTCTTTCCCCGTTTCCCTCCCCTGTATTACAAACTCTGTAGTTTAATAGTTTTGTGTTTTGCTCGCTGGCTACCAGCTGACACAACAGTTGTCAGAGCAGTTTCTTGCAAGATGACAAGGTTTGAAACTCAAGATATTGAACTAATTTGTTTCTGTCACTTGCAACTTACTGTATTCCGCTTTCACACCAGGGCCCAGATTAAGTGCTATTCAGAACTACTAGAAACAGTAGATTTGCTTTACCATTGATTTTAATGCAGCCAGGAATCTAAAGGAAAACTCATTTGTCATATCATTTAGCTGTAGCACAGCAGTAGCACAGCTAGATTTTGAGGATACTAGGATGTGACAGAATGGAATTGGCTCATGCTCAGTGCAAGCTAGTGCTCCTTACTACTATTGCAATCAGAGCACAGGCCCTGCAGCCACTGTGACCTCAGCACTGGCTGCATTATGATGCTTTAAGCATCAGCTGTGCTCTGCTGTCTGCAGAAAAAGCCACGAAATTTAGGTTTCAAAAAGGATTAGTAGATCATCAGGAGGCAGAAAAGAAGACTATACTAAAACATTTAACACTGAAGACCTCTGTTTCCCATGTTTTCTGAGTACTGACTGAAAATACTGTGTATCTCGGGGCACCTATTCCTCTCCTCTGCTTCTCCCTTTGCAGTCGCCGGAGTGCAGAGTATATTGTTTATCCTCTTATACATAAGATGTCTGACAATATCTTGTGAAATCAAATTGGAAGAAAAAATATGGGCTGCTTTTTAGGAGAAAAGATGCTTTAAATACTCATTTAAATAATAATGGATAAAGCTTGAAGAATGGAACCATATGTAGATAAACAGAAAATAGCTGTCATTTATGCACTGTTAACAGTATTATACTCTGAATCTAATTAAGCTGCTAAACATTTCTCAAGATGCAGGGTGGTTTCTTTTGTATCATTTTCCCTGAGCTGTGTCTGCTCACCCTTCATCACCCAGTGTGGAAGAGACAACTACAAGAAATCTAATGAAACAAGTGGGCAGTTATTCTATTAAAAGCACTTGCGGCTTCTGGACCATCATTTCTTGGTGTCTGACTGAGGCTTGTCACTCCTTCCTTAACAGATCCACTGTGTCAAACACTTTATCACACAACACCATACAGTATCATTTCGTCTGTAGCATTTACCCATACATCTGATGTGTTCCGAAAAACATGAATTCCCCTTTCAAAATGCATAAAAGTTAAGATTTCCGTGAGATGTGCCTCCCCTCTCCACTGGACCTTAGCATCAGATTCAAGGAGCAAGAACGAGCAAGGTTTTATGCACTGGAGCTAAGATTTTTTGAAAGCGGCTCAGTGCCCTGTGACAGTTTAGTCTCAGCAAAGAGAAAAAAATACATCAGATTTCCTATCTCTATCCGAGGACTCTGTGTGTGTTTGTGTATTTCAGGGAAAGGGTTTACATCTCCTCCAGAGATTGCACAAAGCTTCCCAGAGCCCCATCTCTGCTGCAGCTGCCCTCCTCCTTGCTGTTTGCTGCCCACCCATCCACCCATCAGTGTAGATCTCTTCCAACACCCAGAGAACTGGATTTGGAGCATCTGACCTGCTCCCACTTCAGCTTTCACAGAGATTCCTGAAGCAGCTGTGATACAAACGATATCCAGTTCAGGTGGATGGCTTTTGCTAACTACAAGCAGTTAGATACACCTCGTTGTCCAGTACTCATTTCTTTGCCTTTCCTCCCTGCCAGATGCTTTATTGGTGCCTTTCCTCCTGAGGATGGCATATCCCTACAAAGAGCTTGGGGATACAGCGATACGTTTGTTTCAGTGATGCAGTCACACTTGTTAACGCATGACTGTACCACCCAGAAACACCCACCTCATCCAAATGTGCTTTTGGCAGTCACTGTCTTCAGCTGGTGCCTAATTGTTCTTGGTGCTAGGGAGGTACATGGAAATAGCTATGTGCCAAATTATTTTCTCCAGTAGTTACAAACTCAGCACATTATTTCTAGGCAAGTACATATTACTACTTGGCCTTTGCCTTTCAGATTCCCCTGCAGAAGGGAAGCAGAAAAATCACTGCTGTAGCCACTGCAAAAAAGGGCTAAAGCAGTTACTAAAGAGTAACTGCTGCAAAAAAACAAAAGGATATCCCCGTAGCAGCCCTGTAAAGATTAAGCATAAACCTAACACTTGACTCATTTGGAAATAAGAACTGCACCAGTGTATGAAAAGCTCTTTCTCAGTCAGAAAGTTCAGCAGTCCTCTCACTCACAACTCTCCAGCACCCAAGCGAGCAGCAAATGGCATCTGCTGGTGGCTCTTGTATTCCTCCTGCAAAAAGTGCTGCTGCAGTACAGGGACAGTACTACCAAAAAATTACCAGCAAGTTGTTGATATCTCCTTAAGTAAGAACTCTGTCACACGGGAAAATTCCAGAAGGGAATATTTTTAGGCAAGGAAAACATACCATGTTTCATTAGTCGAACTACATTAGTACAATTATGTATTTAAAATCCTGGTTAGGGCTGTGTAAAGTCAAAGCTGCTGCTTATTGAATGCTATTACTTTTTATTCACTAATAGCTCAAATCAATTGTACCCACACTTAATATACTAGTATATTGATTATCTATGACATAATACAGGCATGTATTTATTTAAAATACAGTTATCGAGGTATTCATTGCTACATACCTGATGGGTGGCACCAATAAAATTAGCCTCTCTTAAAAGGCTAAAAAGCACTTAAAAGCAAGATACCGTCCTATACATGCATGATATTTTCCCTCACTAAATTAAACCTTTTCATGTTCTTCCTGTACATTCATCGATTTGAAACTCAGAGCAGTATTTTATGGCTTGGGTTTAAAGACGAAAAACATGTTTAACACCACAAAAAGCACCAACTGCTAAGATAATGCTAGAAAAACGATTAATCTTCTCACTTTCAGTTTAGATCATGACTGCTACTAGACATTTAATGCAATAGCTAGCTCTGTGCTGGCAGCACTCCAAGATGCAAAAGCTGTGGCTAATTTGTATGACAGCAAGCGTCTGCTAAGCAACTCACTCTTGGCGAAGCCTGGTTTCCTATATTTCACAGTACAAAGCCGCATAAAATAGTCCACAGCCATGAAATAAGAAACCAGTTTGCACTCCAGTTGTTTCTAGTCTGGCAGTCACTAGAAGATAGCTGCTCCACAAACGCACACCATGAACCAGCAGGAGCAAAGCTGTGCCTTTATCAACAGCAAAAATAGTCAAAATCTTTCACATCTATCTATTACTTTGGAGGTAGCCAGGAGGCAGCCTGAAGTGACTCACTATCAGGTGGGCGCTCGAGATAGAGCGGCACTGGTCCCCAAAGAGAATGCCATCAGCATCAAGTTTAGTCAGTACTAACCACCAACAAAACAAAGGGCAATTCAACACCTGGCCCATCTTCCCTGCCAAGGGGAGTACAAACAGATATTAACAGTCCCTTAATATCTGCTCCTGCTGTTTACTGTCTGTCCTAACTGAGATGGGCTCTTTTGGTCCTTCTGGCATATTTAGCAAATCACTGTTAATCTACTTCGACAGCTCTGTGCTGGTCAGTAAAAGGTTTGCATTCCCAGTCCTCATAAAGTTAATCTCTTTTAGCTTGAGGGGAGCAATCAGCTTGTGTGTCTGGAAAAATTTTGGAATTTAAGATTATGAAGTTCAAGTTAAGAGTGATCAGGTTGTGGATTTTTCTTCCATGTATACTCTGACAGCCTGTAAAATGCTCATTTTTAACTCAAAACTGTTTTCCAAGTAAGATATATCTATAACAGGTAAGCATGCTTTTCTTTTTCACACTCATAAATGTAAGTTGTATTACCGTTGGACTGTTTCTAACCTCACTGATTTATGGTCTTTTGCATTTTGACAAGGATTTCTTTCATGTTGCTTTTGAAGTATGGAAGAAATAGGTATTAATTAACTAATTATCTGAGGTAGATAGGAAGTCTTATCTCATTTTACCAGTTAGAAAAGCAAAAACCAAGGGAAGTAGGCAGCCAACACCTCAAACTGAGGTCCTGGGGTGCCATTCAGCATACAAAACAGAAGAGGAGAACAAAGAGTATTTTCAAAACTAGTGCAAGAATCACAAAATCAGAAAACTGTTGAGCTTGGCAGGGACCTCCAGAGTTCACCTTGTCCAATCCTCCTGCTCAAGCAGGACCACATAGAGAAAGCTGTCCAGGGACGTGTTCAGATGGCTTGTTAACATCTCCAAGCATAGACTCCACCACCTCTCTGGGCAACCTGTGCCAGTGCTCAGTGACCCTGACCGTAAGAGAGTGTTCCTCACATTCAGATGGAACCTCCTGTGTTTCAGGCCTATTGCCTTTGTCCTGTCACTAGGCCCTACTGAAGAGAGCCCAGCTACATCTTCATTGCACCCTCCTTTCAGGTATTTTTACACAGTGATAATTTTTCCCTTCTCTTCTCTAGGCTGAACAGCATCAGGTCTCTCAGCTTTCCCTCACAGAGAAATTGCTCCATCCCCTTCAACATGTTAGTGGCCCTTCACTGGACTCTTTCCAGTACGTCTATGTCTCTCCTGTACTGAAGAGACCAGCTCTGTACCCAGCACTCCCGGTGTGGCCTCACCAGTGCTGAGCAGAGGGGAAGGTTCACCTCCCTTGACCTGCTCATCACACTCCTCCCAGTGCAGGCCAGAACACAATTGTCCTTCTTTGCCATAAGTGCACCATGTCAACTCCTGTTCAGCTTTCTGCCCACAAGGATACCGTCCCCTTCCATGCCAAGCTGCTTTCCAGCTAGTTAACCTCCAGCATGCACTAGTACATGGGGCTGTTCCTTCCTAGGTGCAGGATTTTGAACATCCCCTTGTTGAACTGCACAAGGAATCACATACTACACTCTGAGAGATGGAAATGAGAGCTGTGGAGCAAAGCAAATCAGAAAAGGGGAAGAAGATGGAGAACAGGGAGAGACAAAGACTGAGCACTTTTCTTCTTATAGAGCCAGGCAGCCTTGAAGTAAACTTGTTTGAACTCATCACAGCTCATATCCAACTAACAAGAGTGCCAGTTCACTTTGAAGCTGCCTGGCACTTCCCAGAATCTGAGAGACAGCGAGGAGGTTGTTTTGCCATCTCCATCCCACACAGGGTCAGTACAGCACTGTAGCTGAGCACACATGATCCTTCTTGAAGACTAGTGTGACAATACTGGTCAGCACCAGACATGCAGTTGGTGAGATTGGGAAGCTGCAACTACTGAGATTTTAAAGGCTAGAAGCAGAAGAGGGAAAAAAAAAAAGAGTAGCATGAAATGACACCTTTAAAATCTTATCTGCATGCCAATGATGCCCTCTCAAAAGCCACCTTGAGTTCATGGAGTGCTGAATGGAGACTTTATCCCTTGCTTTAGACATGGCATGGATATATACTCAGCTTGCCTTCTGTTTCACAAATACAACTTACACAGTCAAACCACTACCACGTTTCTTGCTTCTCCTTGTTAAATACCATGCTGTATGCCAATCCTCCCCAGCACCTGCCTGCCTGGCCCTCATTTGTGTCTCCAGCTCACTGAACATCATGTTAAAACACTTCCATTTACTCCACCACTCCTCTCTTTTATTTGACTGGAGAAGAAGAATAAAAAGCAATTAAAACACCCTCCAAACTCTAATCCTGCAAACAAGACATAAAACAGAAATAGAAGGAAGCAGTCTAGATTTAACAGAAAATCATTTCGGTGACACTCCTCTGAATTGACTCTTCTCACCCCACTCCAGGCTCTGACTGTTCTTGCCCACATCACATTGCACACCTCGAGTGAAAGGTAAGAGTTACTTCGGTAGATGGCTTGACTCATTTTGTATAACCACACAAAAGAGCCCTCACTGAAAGATCCTGCAGGGGCCCGGGGAAGGCTAGGAAATGATAGCATGCTCTCATCCTCAGCTGTACAAGGAAAACCGAAGGAGGAGTGATGGATTATTGACTAAAGCACAGAGAAGGAAAGACAGCACATACGAAAGGGGTGTCAAGGAGAAGGAGGAAGGAACAGGCTGTCACAAAGTGCTGGGCTCTCCCAGGACAGCGCAGTTTCCCTTCATCCCCTGGACACTTGGTGACGGAGCATCCCCAGCCGCCGCTCCCCGCGCTGCGGGCAAGCGACCCCGGGTACGCAGGCAGCGGCTCGGAAATAGGACTGGGAAGAGGTTTGGGGTTGTTCCTGCCCTCCCGGGCCACTCGTGCCGCTGCAGGGCCGGGGTTTTGGGGTGAGGGGATGGGTGCCGCCCGCTCTCCGGGACGCGGAGCCGTTTCCCGGGCGGGCGGTTCCCTCTAGCGGCCTGCCCGGCCCCGCCGCTCCCCGATACTCGTCATCCCCGCGGGCTGTACAGCCCCCCCTCCCAGCACTGCCCGGTGACGGGCATCCCCCGCGGCCCCGGGGGGCACCCTGGGCTGAGGGTGAGTGCCTGGCGGAAGAAACACACCAACGAGCTGGGAAACCGTCAGCACAGGATCCCTCCCCTGCCCAGAAAGATTGTTAAACCACGTACCTGCAACCCCTCTTCATTAGGGATTATCATAGAGTCGGAGAATATGCTGAGTTAGAAGGGACCCATCGAGTCTGATCTGTGGCCGTGCACAGGACAGCACACATCACGTACCCCAAAATATCATCCAAACTCTTCTCTGTCAGGCTTTGTACTGTGACCACTTCCCTGGGAAGCCTGCTCCAGTGCCCATCTGGGTGAAGAACCTTTTCTTATTTCCAAACCTAAACCTTCCCTGACACAACTTCATGTCATTCCTTCAAGTCCTGTCACTGGTCACCAGAGAGAAGAGATCAGTGGCTCACAGGTTATTCTGAGTTGGAAGGGACCCACAGGATCATCTAGTCCAACTCCCTAGGTTGCCCCTCTGCTATGAGATCGCCCCTTGGTCTCCTCTTCTTCAGGCTGAACAAGCAAAGTTACCTCAGACACTCCTCATAAGGCTTCCCCTCTAGGCCCTTCACCATCTTCATAATTCTCCTTTTGATGATCTTTAATTGTTTTATATCTTTCTTATATTATGACACCCAAAACTGCACACACGACTTGAAATGAGGCTACATCAGAGCAGAGTGGAACCATCATCTTCCACAACCAGCCAGTGATGCCGTGACTAAAGCCCCTGATGCCTGAGGATTTAGAGACAGTGCAATAGGCATACACAGACACACATAAGTGACAAGAAGGAGAATTTCAGTCAAAGGTTGATTAACATAAGGGATCATTCTTAGGATGATAACCCAAGAGAGCCACTGAGCACACAGCAGGTTGAAGTCTGGGTCAGTGGGACACAGGAAGAGTTGTGGTCCAGCTTTGCTTTGGGTAAATACTCAATTCTGCAGTGTGAGGGTCCTGGAACAGCCAATGGAGACTTCCTACAAAGGAGTAGGGAACATTAAATTTGTTCCTTCTCAAAGTTGAAGTAGTTTATGTAACATTTTGTTAGATGTATGAGAATCCAGGGCTTTTCAATTAAAGTTGACCAGTCTAGAGAGTTCAACAATGTTTGTGCAGCCTTCCACGCAAAGGTCAGAACTGTCATTTAAAGTGGTGTGCAGTCACCTATGCAGTTTGAAAACATACATTGGGGGGGAAAACTACAAATCACTAGAGATGAGGGAAGTTGATAACACCTAATAATACAGGCCTCAGTGACAGGTAGAAGTTTCTAGAGAAGCTTCCTTGGTATGTTGTTTGGTTTATTTCAGGACTAAATTCTAAGGAGTTATGAGCAATACCAAGAACTAAGGACATGGTTACTCACCACTATAGTTAAAGTAATGATGTTAATTATAATACCTATTTTTGATTTGGACTTGTTTGTGGTTACCAGACTAGAGGTTTTGTTCACAGTTGCTCTTCAACACCTTTTGCTATGGCAAAAAAACAATGTGTGAAGCATTCAAAACTCCCTCATTTCCGGAAGCTGTAACCCCTTTTATTCTGCAGTGGTATAGAGGACAAAGCAAGGCACTGGGCAGTGGAGAATTGTGCTCTGAAATTATTAAGTTGTCAATGACTGGAATCTCATTCTAAGAAAGAAAAATAATGTTGAAGTGTGAATCATTTAAGTCTTAACTGTTTTCTCTTCATACATTTTGTGTTAAATTCTATGAACTGCATATCTGGATTTGGTGGCATACTGGGCAGCAGGTTACAAATCATCCAGGTTCATAGAGCAGTGAGTACGTAAGACAGACATTTGCCAGATCAGCAGCCCAGGAACTTGAACCCTTGTCTTCCCTCTTTACTGCACTGCACCTGTAGTACCCATTTCAGAACTGACTGTAGCACTGGATGTATGATTACGGGCCAGGAGGGGTACTCCATCAATAAATACTGTCTAACTGCCTGAAACTCAGACAGCAACAGCTTCATATGGCTGGTCTCAAAAGAGAGAAGCAAATGGAGAAAGATGGAAATATAGAGAACACAGGTATTAAAATACAGTAACAACATAGAAGCAGGAAGGAGAAAGTGTTTAAATTAAGAGAAGTCTTTGCTATGTTCCTGTCACAAGATCACACTAGGGAACAGGAGAGAAAAAAAAGATTATGACAATTATGACAATGAAAAGAAAAACCTTTGGGATCATCTGAGGTGTGATTTGGATGTAACATCAATGCAAACTACAGGTACTGAGTAAAGAAGCTTTAAAGTCTCAACTGATACTGGTACAAGTAGAAAAAGAAACACATATAGGCAAAAAAATGTGTACACAAGCATAGAGCAAAAGTGTCACAAGCAATCCTTTTCCAGAGTTTTCAGACCCAACTGTAAGGGATTCACGATGGCAGATTTTTTCTGAGCAAGATAACTCAGGAGCTGAAAGGACTCTTTCTAATTCCCCTTAGGATTTTTCATGTTAAAAAATTGTCTCTCTTGCATTGCTTAACCATTGATTTATACCAAAGTGTTTCAGATGGTCCCTACCAGCTGTCAAATTCCATTTCTGTTTGTGGAAAAGTGAATCTAGACTGTTTATGCAATTCACTTGCAGCTTGATTTTTTTTTTAATATGTTTAGGCAGTACAGGAGCCACTTGAAGTGCTTTGCAAAGCAGGAAGTTCTGATAGATTTTCTGATTCCTGCACTTCTGTCCACATCTTCTCTTTTTTATGTCCTGTGTGTTTTCTTTCACTGTCATACAGACAAAANATATGTTTAGGCAGTACAGGAGCCACTTCTTTTACTGTCATACAGACAAAACAATAAAATAAAATTAAAATAAAATTTAAAAAATCCTTGGAAATTTCCTTCAAAGGTTTTTGAATTCTAAGGGGGGAAAAAATAAATCAAAGATGAAGAAATCAATCCACATCTTTAAAAGAAGTGTGAGGTCACAAAGTTATGTGTCCTGCATTTCCAAGGAAATACACAGTGGCAGTGTGATCCCATCTCATTCCTGACTGTTGTGAAATATATTGCTATAAAGAAAGTAGGACTTGGGTTATTATGAATATTCAGACACTCTGAAGACGTTAGTTTTAAATAGTAGAGGGTCTACATTTTCTCTTTGTTTAGGATGATGTACAAACTTTATATTTACCATGGTCATAAGGTGGTGTAAACCACATTCTCCTATTTAATTGTTCAGGAAAGCATGGGTAGGATTTCTTGCCAGATGGTACTTTCACAATATTCAACATTTATTTGATGCAGAAATGCCACAAGTACTATTCCTACCTGCAGCAGTTCACCATATAACAAGTAAGTATGAGGTTAACACCTTTCCTGGTTCCCCTATCTCAGTTTATTTCTTTCTGTTGCTACATGGTATATCCAGACAAATATTCTAGCGTATGATGTCTCCTTCCTCAAATATAACTCCTGGAATTTCATTGCTATAGCAGGGAAATTCAAATGTTGTTATCAATATTGCAGGAGATCACCAAGTGGGCAATCTTCTCTACATTACACCTGTCAGATGCCCTAAGGAAAGGGAGCAAGTTAATGACCTAAAAGAGCCAAGGATAGGAACTTCCCCCCCACCCCGCTAAAGGAAACGAAGACCAGTGGAGAGGTACTGAAATACCAACACTTCTTGCTATATAGATTGCTATCATTATGCAGCATTAAGGTATGGTCATTTCTGAGCATTGAGGGCCTTTTTTTATACAAGGAAATCCCCTGCTGACCAATTAGTACAGCTTGCCATTATGCTGTGGAAACAATGCAGAGCAGGACAGCATGCATACACTCCAGATGACTCTGGTCTTCATTGCCAGGAAGAGACATCACTTCCCTCAGCAATGCATTTTCTGGTCTGGCTGTAATAACTTATCAATTATTTAAATGTATCCAAAATGCAAATACAAAATAATCCTTTACTAATCCAGCAGAAGACTTACATATTTGCTAGCATTTCCTCCCTGGTCTTTTAGAGATGTATTTCTATTTCCACCTCTCATACTATGGCCCACACATTGTGATAATCTCCTTTCTCTAACCCCATCAGCATGATCTTCTCTCCTCTCATGTCGGTACAACCCACTTTTTCACACATGTCCCACTGCTGCACCCAGAGAGGCTTCACAGACCACAAGACAGCCAGAGTCTGATCCATAGCTTCTATTTGCAGAGTTACTGCCCACAAATTCATGTTTTTTTTTTCCATTTGCACATTTGCAAGAGAGCCAAGTCAAGCACGTAGAGTTTTTTCGAGCATAAACCAGTGATGTACAGAAATACAGATGTTACATTGTCCCCAAAAGGCTAAAGAGTGCTCCTCAAGCAAACGGGGATTAAAAAAAAGAAAAAAAAGAAAATCAGACATTCATTCATCTGAGTGACAGCACTATCAGCCAGCAGTTCTTCCTGTTAGGTGGCTGTTTTGTCCAGAGGTTGCAGAGAAATTCCTTCCTTCTGCCTGAAGTTCATCAGATCAAAATTTATCAGCCAGCATCATTTGTGGACAACCTTGATAGCTGTGGGGCATCAGTATTATGTGCCACCTCCCCACTGGTCTACTCATCTCCTTTTCTAAGTCCGTTAAATGTATTAATAAGCTGTAACAATTTAGCCACAAAATTCAAGCAAGACGAGCAATAAGGAAGTTCATCCTACACTTCCTTTTCACAAATGTGTTTTCTACAGACATTTTCAAGATCAGAGATCAACAGCTAAAAAGACATTTGTAAAAGACCAAGGCTTGAGTTGGCAGAGGATCTCTCACCCAGTAAGATGCAGATATTGGTATCCTCACCTCTTATTTTCAAAGAAGGCACAACAAACTGATAGAATTATTTAAACAATCCAGTCTTAAACATCAGGAGCCTCAGAGTTGTTTTAGTTTTCTTTTTCAATTGAGCTGTTGTGTTTAACAAAGTCCCCCCTTCCTGTACTGTCTGAGTTCTTCATTATCCTTTATACATAGTAATTAAAATACCACATCTCCAGGAAAAACAAGAAAATTTCTTTTGTTCTGTTGGTGAGAGGGGGAAAGAGAGGGTGAGGTCACAAAAGGCAGCAGCAAAGAATTAAACCCAAGTCCCTTTACTTATCATTAAATTACTTGATTCTCTTCTTAGGCTTCATTGTAGCATATTTTAAAACGTGTAACAGTTAAAGTCAGAAAACAAGCAAGAGAGCCCCCTTTAAGATAAAGGTGCAGAGTCTAGAGTAGAGATTTTCTGAAAGAATATAGAGGTATTTACTTCTTTCAGCCAGTGTTTATTTCAAACGCCTACTGTTCAAAATCAGAGTTAAGGCTTCAGAAAATAGTACAACTGGGACTCTTAATTTGCCTTTAACAGCTGTTGTGTCAAGATCCACTGAGATGTCAATCATTTTAAGACCCAGGAACATCATATTTCTTCTATCATTACAGAATAAGCCAAACATAGAAACTGGGACTCAAACAGGTGGGATTTTAAGGTAAAAATAAAGCACAAAAAACATCAGAGAGAAGATCTGTGAATAATCAGTGAGAACAAGCAAGGCTGTAGTCAGCTTGTGTTGCCAAAGATATTTGGAACTGAAAATTACTTCACATGAGGAAATTTTGTATGAAGCCAGAAAAAAAAAAAAAAAACCAAAAAAAAATGTTAAGCACGTTTCTGTGGAAGTAATTTCCACTCTGTCCCTTCAGCATTTAGGGTAAGATGACCCGTCACACAACATCCTGAGGAAGGGACGGGATCTTTCAAACATGGGTCCAGCAGAGCCACCTGCATAACAGTTAACTCTCACCACATCATCACAGCCAGTGGCTTTCTGATCTACATACAGCCACCACAGGATTTGAGGAGGGACACATACTCCTTAGGCCTCCTCGGTGTGTCCATTTATCCCATCCATTCCCAAGGAGCAGACAAAACCCCTATGGGACTCATCTTGACTGCCTACCTTGCCTACCTGCTGAATCCTCTGATATGAATTGATTTTAGTTAGCAATGAGACTGATAATTAGAATTTCCTAACACTTTTCACTAAGAGACTTTGTTAGCTTTACTCCTTTAATCCTTTCACTGCCCAGACTGGCACCTCAGGGCATAGGGGTGACTGAGCCAAAATGTGAGCCTGACCTGGCCTATCTTGTCAGGTGTTGAAAGCCAACTTGGACCAAAATTGTCCCCTTCTAAATAAAAACCCCAAAAGACCAAACCCCTCCAAATGTTTTCAGGTACAGCAATTCTTAAACACACACACATTTTTTCTAATTCCAGAGCAGAGAGCATGCATGACTCTAAACGCCAGCCCACCCAAGATCCCCTAGCTCTCCCAAACCACAGGGATATGATGAGGACTTTGAAGCAGGGGATTGGTCTTACCACAGCTCTTCTCCTCAGACTAACCTGAGAGCTCCCTCTGCTCAGCATTTAAAGGTGTTTTGCAAGACCAGCTGTGCAATTGCGCAGCTGTTGGTGATTCCCATTTTCTCCCTGAGCTGCTTGATCCTTAAGACAGGTCTTCTCGCAGGGCAATCTTCTTTCCCTATGGAGGGACTCCCTATGTTCCTAATGTCCATTTCAGGAGAACTTACCCTTATTCCAGGAGCTGCCTGGCTGTTGTTTCCTTTGCTTTAGAAGAGAAGTCCCTAACACCTTTGCATTTTAACATAAAGAAATTTCTTTCTTCATTTAAAATTAAATCTTGAGCTTCTTGATCCATTCTGCACCATTTAGTTCCTCCAGTTGTGCCTGATTTTCCTTTTTTTAAACTAAGAGTCACAAACCCATATTCCAGGTCACTCCAAGTATGTATATCGGCCTCACATGCTCTCTTAGGGGGCTTTCCTACAACTATCCCCAGTAAGTTTTTAGTCACAGGGGAAAAAAAAAATTAAGTCATATCCCCCTCTGGTTCATTGACTGTGAAGTTAAACGGATCTTCTGTTGTCACATTCATGACATATGATTGCTAATGGTTTTCAGTCTCAATGATTAAGAAAATGTTCTGTGATACAAATCTCTGGAGTATTTCTCTCTCTAACAGCATTCAATAATTCTTTTTGCATATCCAAATTTAACTCCCTAGTCTATCCCAGAAGGGCCTCCTTTGACACCTTTTTCTGGAATAATTTTTATGGAAACTAATCTAATTTATCCACATTATCACATTTTTTTCTTAACATCTTTAAAATATGTTTCTACTCCTCCAATACCTTTAAACTGTTATTCTATCACTTCTGTGCAGTGAATTTCCAGCAAGAGTGTTCCTGTCATGTAATAATCACTGTTGCTCTTCCACCTTAACACAGTCAATATCATATTCAGTTTCATGCTCTGCACATCACCTGCAATTCACTTGCTTGGAGTGAACACATAGGCATGTCTGTGGTCTCCTATTGACCACATACTTTCTAGCCATATAAAAGTAAATAATTTGACTATTGAGATTGCTTACTTGACTACAGTTGGCAGCAGCATTACTCCCTTTCCCCCCTTTCTTCTTTTGTTATAAAAATAGCTGTAAGCATTTCACTAGTCTCCCAAACCATTTTACTCATTTCTTAGTTTAAATCTCTTCTCATAAGCCTTGTTAAGTGTGATCCCAGGAGGCTATGTCTTCAGCATTGTCCGCCCTCAGAACAGTCCCATTTGCATGACTTTCTTCTGACCACAGTCCTTGTACTGACTGTACTAATCTAACTTTTCTGCGACATTTCCTTTCAAAGACTGAAAGTATTTTACCAAAGCTCCCCTAAATGCAGTCTGTCTTAAATATCACTTTTACAGTTATTTGTAAATTACTTCAGGCAGTGACATTGTCTTAACAGGGTAAAATCCAGTGCTGATCCTTTCTATGACCTTCAGGACCTTTTTCACCCTCAACACCCCATCCCAGGTCCTTCCTCAAACAACTAGACTGGCCAGATTGTTCTTTTGTATTTTTCTTTTAGGATTTAATACTTCTCCATGTTGTTTGGTGGAGTTTTTTTCCATCTTGAAACCTTGAGCTACTAATAGTCCTCTGACTTTTGCCTCTCTTGAGGTGAGGTGCTTTGCTTATCTTCTTTGCCACTTACTTCTGGTTCCCTTGCTATTTGTTGATTGTTTTCTTAAGCTCAATCACTCTAATGCCTCGATCTCTCAGCATTTAACTTCCAAGTGCTGTGATTAAGAAGATCTCTTTCTCCACTGGCATTTACCACACTGATCCTATTTGCACATCTGGCCACAAGGTTTCTGTCCCATTACTCACAGATGTAGACATTTCCCACAATCTTTCAGTGTACATCCTACACGTTCTGTCTGCCCATTCCGCTGGCAAATCACTCTTTCTGTGAAGAATTTTTTCCTAAAATCCAGCCTAAACTTCCCCTGGCACAGCTTGAGGCTGTGTCCTCTGATTCTGTCGCCGATTGCCTGGGAGAAGAGATAGACCCCCTCCTGGCTACAACCTCGAACATAAATTGTTTGTAGACTTTATTTATATTTTCCCTAACCCAATGTGGATGCTGGGACTTTTTTCTTTCACAAGAAAATTCCCATAGAAAGAGATGGAATCAAGGGGAGAATAGGAACTGTCATATATATTGCCAAGATCACAGGTACAGGCGACTTCCCTCAGTTTAGCACAAGCTACGTGGCAGGGAAATGCAGTCAATTCCTCTGTGCCCATTCATTACTTGCCTCTGCAAAGACCCATCACAAAGATGCCAACGTTCTCTATGGCAAGGACATGGTTCCACTAGGAATGTACAGCTCATTCAATACAGGCCAGCTGTGGTAGCAGAAAAGAACAGTTCTTAGAATCTCAGAATAACCATGGTGGAAGGGACCTCAAGAAACCTCTGGTCAAACCTTTCTTGGCAACAGCATGGTCTAAACAAGGTGGCCAGCACTCTGTCGAGATGGATCTTAAAAGTGTCCAGCGGTGGGAGATTACTCCAGTGGCTGACTGTTGTCATTGTGAAAAATGTTCTTGTGTCTAATCAGAA
Source organism: Pitta sordida (assembly GCA_013390025.1). Classification (NCBI taxonomy): domain Eukaryota; kingdom Metazoa; phylum Chordata; class Aves; order Passeriformes; family Pittidae; genus Pitta; species Pitta sordida. Next base: position 258,915 of record WEKX01015774.1, on the reverse strand, counting down.
CCTCCTCAGGAGTCCATAAGCCTTCTTAAACAATTTGAGATGAAGCTTGTAAATAATCATCTAATCTTTTTCTTCGAAATAAAAATGTCCTTGTCTAGTATTGCCCTTCTGAATCATTCTATAAATTATTATAGGAAGTTAAAACACTCTTGAGATGTCACTTCTGTATTCCTGAAACATGAATTTCACAATGTCTGGGGTAGTTTGTTTCACAGCCAGCTTCTTATTCAAATCATTAAGTCATAGAATGGGTTGGAGGGGACCTTGAAGGTCATCTGGTTCTATCCCTCCTGCCACGAAGAGGGGCATAAGGCAACATAGAGGCATTCAAGTACTGGTTCAGAGCAAATTCAAACAAACTCCATCAGGGCTGAGCATTGATGGCACTAAAACTGAAAGGGTAAAAAACTTCCTCCTCATTAGGTAGTGTCTGTACCCAAAATGTTTGCTGAGGGTGAACTCCAGAGCTGGGACTGGCCTTGACATTTCACTTAGTAGATGTATTCTAAGCATTTGGCTTTTATCACTTTTTTTTTTTTTGACACACACCCCCTCCTTCTTTTTTTCATTCCAGATATGCTAATTCTCAATTTGCACTTAAGCACAATGGCTTTTTATATGCAATCTGTTGTGCAATAACAGCAGAAATTCTGTGCCAGCTTTATATATATATATATACTACATCATACATATAACTTCTGAATAAATTAAATGGGACTCGTATCTGAAAATAATTGTGCATATTGAACTTACATTGTTCTTTCTGGTTTTTCACCATTTGTGAAGAAAACGTAATGCTTGGCCAGTAACAATGCCTTCATGCAACCGTGGTTCTTATCTTTTCTTGCCAAGCAATCCAATTTTAGCAGGTCACCAAAAGAATCGGTTTCTAATGATTTTTGGTCTAGCCTAAAATCATATAACCGGAGCACACTCAATATTTGGGCCCATCTTTCTGTGCACTTCTTTTGTGTAATCATTAAGAGACATCTTCAATACATGAGCAATGCAAATTGGCGTTTTTCAGTACCTTCTTGAAGCTGATACTCAAATTATTTCTTGCATATAACACAGATTAAAAAATCACACTGCAGGAGGGCTTGCTTAACAAAAGCTAAGTTTATCTCATCAGCTGCATAGTTCAGCAGGAGTGATTCGACAGAGCACAGCACGGGCTGGGGGATTTTATTTGGTGCTAGCTCTGGTCTGATCCTGTGAACTGAATGCCTGTTAGCAGCTGGGGAGCATTAGGTGAACCTCCGGGTTGTCTGTTCTGTTTCAGCTCCGTAAGAAAAGATGCAGCGTTTGCTGTGCATTCCGAGGCTGCTTTACAAACGGACCATCGGGGAGTTTCTTTTCAAAAGCACATTCCTCGCTCGGGCTAACACGATGCGAACGCATCTGCCAACAGATGGCTACAGAAAATAACAGCTAGAGAGGAGACCCAAGGATAGAGCATGGATGCTTTGGTGTGATCCAGCCTCTTGGTACCAAAGAGGTTGGTACCTAGAGAGCTCAAATCTCTTTTTGCGTATTTGACAAGACATATTTGAAATGTGGTTTTCTAAGAATGTTCTGTAGAGGGATGATGACAGCTGCAGCTGAGAGCTAAAGAATATTTTGTATTTAGAAAAACATTCCCCCTGCACCTGAGCTTCTTCTTTAGTCTTTCTTATTGTCTCCTCTATGCCCCATCCCAAACTGTTTCCTACACCAAAATTAGCTCCAGTGAAGGCAACACATATCATCAGTTCCAAACTGCTGCAGATACTCATAGATGGGCAGTACTGACCACCAGGGATTGAATTTTTTTCTGCCTCACACCAAACTGATACCAGGACAGGAGGGAGGCTTAAAATACTTACAGGAAAGGGAAAAAAATCCATTAGTCTGAGATGCACTTTACAGTCAAGATGAGATTTCCGTTTGTATATCAGCAATTCAGATTCTTTCTAAAAGAGAGAAATTATATGCAAACAATATTCTAATAGAGGACAAACATTAGGATTTTTGAGTCCACAAAAGACAGATTTATTTCAGGTTATGGTTTCCACAGCAACTTTCATTTTATTCCTCATGTGTCTGTCTATCTTTTAAGGTCTTTCACAACATTTATGTATAATGAGATGTTCTGTTGATGGGAAATTATTAAGAAATTAATTTCTCAAGGAAAAAACCCACATAACTTTTTCTGTATATATTCACAGCTTCACACACACAGAGCAATGTAGATAAGCATCAAAATGTTTGCATATATGTGTGCATTTTTATTTTTGCTATCTATAACACCATGAAATTGGCAGCCAATTCTGATTACACAAGAATTATAATAATAAAGAATGTAATACTAAGTACAGCTGGGAGATATTCAGACCTGGGGGCAGGCAGTGCTCCTGAAGGTATCATAGCTTTGCAGGCACTAACTTGCCTGATTAAGGAGACAGCCCTAACAATGACACTAACTGGTGGTGTTCGATTCTAATCTTCCTGATTTGAATATTTCAAGCAAGTTGAAGAAAAAGTCGGGGAGCCAGGCCAGAGCTTTTCAGTAGTTGGCTCACTCATCTGTTTATTCCAGACAACGCTCCTCTCACACAAGAGATGAAGTGAGTACAAGGAGACATTTATGTACTAAGCACGTTGTTCTGCACGTGGCCACTTGTTTTGCACAGAAGATGGAGTGGTATTCTTCAGAGATCATAAATCCAACACAAAAAAGATTCAAAGAAGGTTCTCCATGGTTTCTTTTTCAGATGTACACATGGAAATCTATAATACAAACACAACTATATACAGACATTATGCTATGACAATATAAACTACGATGGACTGTGCCAGAAGTGAGACAAAAATCAATCCAAAAAGCACTTCCCTTTGTTTGCTCAGCACTACTTATTGATAGCTGAGAGAATAGAATGAGTGGAAATGAAATTTTCAGAGCTCAATACACAGCAATAAGATTAAAGTCAGAAGACCCAGGGATGTACTATCAACATAAAATGCCTTCATAATTTGGAATCTGATGTTTACAGTATTCTCTTTCCTATTATAGCTCTGCTAGTGACTAAGATTGTGGTGCAGCCACTTGCCCAGCCAGACACTTTCTCACTCCCCCTCCTCAGCAGGACAGGGGGAGGAAATATGATGGAAAAATTCAGGGTCAAGGTAATGACAGGGTGATCACTCACCAGTCAATGTAATGGGCAAAGCAAACATGACTTGGGAATATTATTTAATTTATTTCCAATAAATAACACAGTAGGATAGTGAGAAATAAAAACAAAATTCAAAACAACTTTGCCCCCACTCCCTCTTCTTCCCACATCTACCTCCTACTCCCCACCCCCAGCTGTTCAGTGGGATGGAAAATAGGAGTAATTTCATAATACTTCATCTCCTTTTCCAGACTGTTGTCCTGCTCTAGTGAGTTTTTCCTATGGGATACAGTCCTTCACACACTTCTCCAATGTGGGTCTTCCCCATAGGCTGCAGTTCTTCACAAACTGCTCCAGCATTGGTCCTTTCCAAGGGGTGCCGTCCTTCAGGAACAGACTGCTCCAGCACGAGTCCCCCACAGGATCACAGGTCATGCCAGGAAACCTGCTCCTGCATGGGCTCCTCTCCAGGGTCACAGCTCCTGCCAGGAGGCTACTCCACCACAGAGATGGCTCTCTGCTCCACCGTGGGCCTCCACAGCCTGCAAGGGGCCAGCTGTCTCACCATGGTCTGCCCCATGAACTGCAGGGAAATCTGTTCCAGTGGCTGGAGCACCTCCTCTTCCTTCTCTTTCACTGACCTTGTGTCTACAGGGCTGTTCCTCTCACATTTTTCTCACTCCTCTTCCCCACAGGTGCTGCACAGTCTTTTTTACCCTCTTTTACAGATGTTATCACAGAATCACCACCACTGTTGCTAATGGTATCAGCTTTGGACAGTGGTGGGTCCATTTTGGATCCACAAGAGTACTGGGTTTGTGCAACAGGAGGCAGGCCCAGCATCTTCTCACAGAAGCCACCGCTGCAGCCCTCCCACTACCCAAACTTGCCAGGTAAACCCAATACACCTTCCCATTCTTTAAGCTTTATTTCTTTCTAAAAGTTTCAATAAAAAGTAGAAGTTGTAAATATTTTTGAAGAACATGCATCTTCCTATCCTTACGTCTTCTCAAAAATACTGTGGGAGTTCCACGCAGCTGAGGCATTACTGAGACACACTCAGCTAAAGCAAGGACAAGGAGTGTCTGTGTGATAACTTCACAGTTGCTCACGCCAAGGGCTATTGACTTTCCAGAGAACCTGTTCCTTCAGATGTATCTCCTGAGTTTTTACATCTTGCTTGCAAGGCATCACAGTCTCTTACAATATTTTTCTCCCATATCCAAAATACCAATCCCAGACAAAAAGGCCTCAGGCTGCACCAGCAGAGTTTTACAATAGATATTCAGGAAAAAATTCTTCACTGAGAGGGTGGTCAGGCATTGAAACAGGCTGCCCAGGGAAGTGGAGGAATCACTGTGCCTGGAAATGTTCAAAAACCATGTAAATGTGGCACTTAGGGACATGGTTTCATGATGAACATAAAGGTGCTGGGTTAACAGTCAGACTTGAGGATCTGAGAGGTCTTTTCCAACCTCAACGATTCTATAAGACAGATGTCACCCAAGAACAGAAAAAAAATCTGCCTAATATGCATTTGGATTTAGCAGGTGAACTTAGATTTGTGAAGCTGAAGCACAGAAGAGGTTTTTAAATAAGAGGGATTAATTTTCTATTATGTATTGGCAAAAACAAACAAACAAACAAAAAAGTGAAGGAGACCTCAAGTAAATACATCTAGTTCAGTGAAAAGCACTAAAAAATTCCAAAACAGGTCACAATTCAAAACCTATTGTTACACACACACACACACACAAAAAAACCTCAAAAGAATAAAATAAGGCAACTGAATGAGGAATGAAATTATATTTGATGCCAAAATGAGAAAGAAAGAGAACTGGATAATATAATACTTAGAGAATATAAAAATCAATAAACTGAGAAAACTGATGCATAAGAGGATTGGGGAGATAACTTCTAAGGAAAAAGAGGAAAGAAAAATGGATATTGCTTAAAGAGGCACCATTAACAGCACAACACAAACTATTCGAACAGAGAAGCGATAGGAAATGTGCTCTATGTGTCCCACTTGGTTAAATCATGAGCTCTTCACTGTCTCCAGCACATGACAGGAGCATAGAGATTGTAGATACCAAGTCAAGTAGCTGAGGAAAGTTACCAAAGACTTCACAAAGTCAGAAAGAGCAAGTCACAAAGATATCACAGGTGTTACAGTTATTAGAGAAGAACCAAGGAAAGCATTATTTTCTCATCGGAGAAGAAAACTATGACAAATTGATGCCAAGAAGGCTGGACCAAAAATTACAGCTGCAATTTCCAACTTAGAAAACTGAGTTTTCCACTGAACTGACAAATATCCTCTGGACATTTGCTCCATTTCCAAAGTCTGTAGTAAAATTGTTTACCTTCTTCATTTCAATCCTGATGTTGAAATTTGGGATTTTAAACGAATATTGTTCATAATCTGAAGTTACATTCCAATTTATGAGGATCTAAACAAAACTATTTGTCACATTTTTTTTTCCATATTCAGTGAAGAGAAAGAGAATAAAGAACTGTTCAGTGGCATCACAACACCTGCTATTTCCAGAAGATAAATTGTTCATAGATTAATCAGAAAGCAGACATCATCATTATAACAAAGAGTGCCCTATGAACATTGTGAGTGGAAGTCCGCACAATAAACAGGAGCATTTTCATCTATAATCACATCTGGTGCTAAAGAGCTCAAGTGACATTCAGTCAGCTGTGCAATTGACTAAACAGTCAGTCTGAAACAGCAGTGTCATGCTCCCAGGCTTTTTTCTTCTTTTTTTTTTTTTTTGTGACAATGTGAAAATAGCTCGCTCCAATTCCCATTGCCTTTTAGTAGTTCTCTCATAATGATTATTCAACAAACAGTCAGCATTTTCCTAGACATTTTTACAAGGTCACAGGAGAATATAGGGAAATTTGTAGTCTTAAACACTTTCTTTGTTTTTATTTGCTTTCAGTGAAACTAAAAAGAGTAGAGGGTCACCAAAAGTGTTCTTACAAATTAATGGGGGGAAAAGTCTTGGTAAATATACTCATAAAAACATTTTCAAGTTACTTATTTTCCAGACAAAATTCCTATACAAGACGAAGTGCACAATTTGAATTGCTTTTGGGGTCATACCAAGATGCCTATGCAATACAAAAGCAGCACGACAGAAAATACCAAAGTATTTTTCTTTTCAATCTCAAAATACTCAACAGATGAGCCGCAAAATTATACCCAGGTGGGAAACAGCCAACAGCCAGTCCAGGAGAAACCACCTCGGGCAGGAGCTGGCAGCTCCCAAAGCCTCTGGGGCAGCTTTCAGGCAACACAGGGAGGGCTCCATCCCCCAACCTGCTGCCCACTGGTCCTGCTCCTGAGAGCAAGAGCGGGAGCTGGCAGAGGCAGACCTAGGCTGAACACCCAGCTCAAGCCCTGGTTGTGCTGCTCATCAGACCAAGAAGCAGGACATCACTGCTCTGGTGATGGCAGAGGGAACTGCCAAAGCCCACACCAAGGGCTCCCCATGTGACAAAAGCCTGTCCTTCACCAGTCATGACCCAGACCTGTGGGTTTTTTCAGCTTGGGGACATGAGAACGAGAAGAAATGAATGGTGTGGTTAGCTATGGGTTATTTGACTTTGTTTTAAACAAGCACACAACTTGCATTTTATACAACTTAACACTTCTGGTCTCAGTAAAACCATATTGTGATCTCAGCTTCCCAGAAACTGGCCAACAAATGTTTACCCAAATAGCCACAAAAATCCTCTGGTATTTAGGTAAGTATTTAGGTAAGTATTTAGGTAAGTATTTAGGTAAGTATTTACATATCTGCAGATTTACTTTAAAAGAATCTTTGAAAATTGTCCATTATTATTTCTCATTTCCATATCCAGTATCATTTCAAACTGGAGTTTTTTCATCAAGTAATGATGCAAACAGAAAGCTTAATTAAAAAAGAAATACATTTTTAAAAATTTTAAAAATAAAGATGACAAATACCAGATTGTCATCTGCCATATGTAGTTATCTGCCCAGAAACAAAAATGTAAACAAACAAAATCACAACCAAAAAACACCAAAAAAAATCAACCCACCAAATCCTGTTATTTTTGTGCTTCTCTTGGCTGTGTTTCTTTGATGTCCTATATTTTGGGATTCTCCCATGTCACTTTCTAGTTTCCAAAACAAAATTGCAAAGAGAATCCAGTTGTTAAAATGGGGAAAAAAGTGCTATATTTTCACCATCATTCTGTAATTCTGCTACAGATATACAGCAAATATTTTTTTTTGAGGCAAGGCATTGTGTACCTCAGAGGCCATTTTCAAACAAAATTCAGGTAGTTATTTTCTCAAGTCTCTCATTTAATCTTTCAGCTGTTTGAAGAGCTGTACCGATACACAGAGAAAAACAATGTACTAAAATGAGGTTTTCTCCCCCACCCTCACCTCATCAGGAAAGACAAAGGCTTTTTGTGGGTAAGTCTGAGGTTTATTAGTTGAAACACAAGTTCAGGTAACCGAATATCCTCAGTAACTGAGCTGGAGTCAGACTGCTTATGCTTACACTAATATGCATCTATATATACACAGCTCTTGGGTTGTAATTCTCATAGATGGTCTCTGGTAAGACAGGAGGCTGGATTGCTTCTCTTTTCTTGCACGTGGACTTGGAGTTCTTGGTCTGCACAGAGAGAAAAATATGTACCATTATATTACATTGTAGGATTTCGTGGAACCATCATTCTTCTAGAGTCCAAACAAAAAACAAGAGAAGAAGAAATCTGGCAGGTAACATTGCTTTTGCAAAGGAACAGTGAAGTTATTTATCTGAGCTCTCTGAGAAAAAGGGTAGGGAACAGAAGGTGAAACCTGAACTGGCAGAGAGATGCAAAAACAGCCTTCACAAAGCCTAAAGTGGCAACCTTTGAAAATTGTTTTCTTAATAAATCAAATAAAACAAATTTTGGTATCTTCGCCAAAATAGAGGATAATGAACAATGCTAGCTTCTCTGAAAAAAAATCCAGAACAAACAAAAACACACCACAAAAATAAAAAACCAAACCCAAAAACTAAACAACAAACAAAACAACAAACAGGCAGACCACAAGCAATTCAATTTAGGCAACTAAAATTACTGTAAGCCTTTGACTTTGATCTCTGCAACTCCCACTCCCATCAGTCAAATTGTCCTGAATGCCACAGAGGAGCATATCAGGAAATTAATTCTAACTTCAGAGCATTCTGACTCATTTGCAACAAACAAGGAAACGACCATTAATTAAACCATGAGCAGAAAACAAAATACGAAATAATTGCTCTTTCAATGTGCATTAAATGAGGCAGAAGCCCTGAGGAAAGAGCAGCATATTCTGTTAAATGTGTAGCATGACACAGTGGAATTAGAGAGGAAGTAGAAGTTGCAGTGTTTCCTAGCTGCATCTTCAAAAAATTAAAGTTTCATAGCTATGTTTGTCTCTACTACGGGAAAAAAAGTAGAACCTTTTCCCTCATTGTAAAATGCATGTCTGGTTTCATCTGATCTTAAATCAAGCAGGTTTCTGCCATCAAGAGTACACATTCTTGAGCAAAACATCACAGTTAAGATTACTCTGTGAAGCAGAAATATGCAAACATTAAGTTTTGGGACAGTTAAAATTCAGCATTGTAAATGTAATTTACAGGCAAGAAATGCACTACACCTAGTGCTTAAACAGTTACTCAGATACTCTCATTGTACATGAAGTAGGGCGATCCAAACAATAGACACCCTCCCAGACACACTGTTCCTCATCCCCTCCTCCAAGTGCAGACAGAGATAAACATGAGTTTTGTCAGAGTAGATACATCCCAACTGAATTACACATTTCAGTGAAGAATACACCAAAAACAGCAAAGCACACACGCACACAAGAAGCTCACTTACTGTAGATGGTTCTGCCAGCCCATGCACAAATTTACGTGACCAGAGAGCTGAAAGTAGAATGTCAGGAAATTGAAATGCTTTGATGGTGCAAGATGCAAAGCTACTGTATTTAGAGTTCTCTAGATGCCCTCAGCTGTTGAAAGACTTTCTTAAAAATACAGTTATGCTCATAGGTTAAGCTCTTACTTTTTTGTCCTGTGCTTGGACACACTATTGTTTTATTTTTCCCTTCATTGAAATTTTTGATCATGCTGAGTGGCCTGGTTTCGAGTTCATTTCCCTCTTAGTAGCTGGTAAGGTGCTGTGTTGCGCATTTAGTACGAGAAATATGTTGCTAACCCACTGATGTTTTATTTGTTTCTAAGTTGTGCTTACCGTAAATTAAGGACTTTTCAGTTTCCCATGCTCTGCCAGTGAGGAGGGGTGCAAGAAGCTGGGAGGGAATGTGGTCAGGACAGCTGACCCAGACTGGCCAAAGGAATATACCACACCATGGAAAGGCATGCTCAGTACATAAACTTAAGAGAGTTGGCCAGGAGCCACTGATCACTGCTCAAGGATGGACTGGGTATCCATCAGTGGATGGTGAGACTCTATATGGTGCATCACTTGTTCCTCTGTTTCATTTTGTTTCAATTACTGAGCTGTTCTTATCCCGATACACGGGGTTTATTTTTTCTCTTCTGATTCTCCTCTCCACTGTGGGTTGGAGTGAGTGAGTAAGGGACTGCACAGTACTGAGCTGTTGGCTGGTTTTAAACCATGGTGCTGGGAGACACAACTGATTTCACTCAGTTAGGTGCACTTTTCCTCAGCTCTGCAGAGATACACTGGGCCAAGGAACCTGTATGAGCATATTTTCTCCTCCTCTCACCTGTCCCAAAGGCACATGTCAGTCTGGCAGGGACAGGCTCCTGTCAAAGTTTGGAAGCACTGGTCAGCGCTGCCACTGCTGATGACAACTGCCCCTCTGTTTTCTTCTCCTTTGTTTTCCTCACCTTGCTTTCTTTTCTCTTCTAGTGAACACCTCCACTCACTGTCCTCTCTTGCCAACCCTCTTTCACCTTATTTACATATAACTTATGGCTGCTGATGGAAACAGAGCATGTTTGTGTGTAGTCATTCTTAAGTATAGAACTTTATGCCTGTAAATGCAGAACAATCAAAATAACTCTAAAAACTCAAAACTTACCCTCCTCTCAGAAAGAACTATTTTCATCCTGGATGACTCTCTGGCATATATGTAATGCATTGATATCATAATACCTATGGCTCTTACAAAACTCCTGATTCGTTGTAAAGTTCCAGCCCTTATTTTATTAGAGCTTTTCCAAGAGGACGTTTTCCTCACTTGCCTCCCACCTCACTCTCAGCAATAAAGTACATGTCCTTATACCTGCACATAGTTATCAATGGAATTTTCATATATTTCAGGTTCACCAAAAGACTTACCTCTGCATCTGAAAATCAAGCATAAAGTCACACAAGTGACAACAGCAACACTCGCCGCTCCTACCAGGAGATAGAGAAGGCTGGAAGAAGCATCTGAGAGGTGAGAACAGAAAGCAAGTTACAGAGCTAGACGTCAGCATCCACTGATTACACTATGTTACTACCTACTTTAATCAGAGGAAAAAGCTAATCCTCAGCTCAAATGAGCAGAGAGAGGAGATGCCTGGATGCCAACCAGCCATAGGAAGCTGCTTCACCCACCCAGTCTTTTGTATATGAACACATTTTCATTTTCAACTTGTTCACCTTCATGGTCTCCTTTACTTCAAATATTATTAGTCCTGAAACAACAGAACTGACCAGCCACCCCTGCAAAATGCTGATATTAATGATTGATCTATGCTGAGTTCTGTGCTTCATACCTCTACTATATTTTGGTGATATGAGCACTTATTTAGATGTTCTTACAAATCCTACTGCTATAAACATCTAAAAGGTCCAGTACAGCCAGCTGAGAAGCTGAATTTTACTTTTTACTAACTTTGGCCCTTAGAAAAACCACTTAAAAGTCACAGACAGACGTTCTCTGGGGAAATTTTCTCCAGGCACACTGTCCCACTGTGGGAAGTTCAACAAAATTCAAGGGTTCAATTCTAGGGTTCAAGTTTCACATAAAAATTAGTAAGCTGTATCACAGCAGCTGCTGAAAACAAGTGTTCTGTAATTCATGATTAAAAATTATGCTGATTGGGTTTGGTGACAATGTTTTGGTAGTGGGGGGGCTGGAGAGGTGCCTTCTATAAGGAGCTTCCAGAAGGTGCCCCCATGTCCAACAGAGCTAATGCCAGTCTGCTCCAAGACAGATCTGCAGCTGGCCAAGGCTGAGCTAGACAGAAATGCTGGTAGCACCTCTGTGGTAACATACTTAAGAAGAGTAAAAACTGCTGCAAAAAGCAGCTGAAAGAGTGGAGTGAGACTACGTAAGAGGATCAACTCTACAGACACCCAGGTCAGTGAAAAAGGAGGGGGAGGAGGTGATTCCCTACAGCCGGTCGTGCAGACCACGGTGGAGCAGAGATCCGCCTGCAGACCATGGAGGTCCATGCCAGAGCAGATGAATGTGCCCTGAAGAAAGCTGTGATCCAGTGGAGAGCCCACACTGCAGCAGGCTGCTGGCAGGACCTGTGACGCCATGGAGAGGAGCTGTTCGTGAAGAACTGCAGCCCGTAGGAAGGATTCATGTTGGAGGATTCATGGACTGTTCCCTACAAATGGGGCCCCACACTGGAGCAGCAGAAAAGCACGAGGAAAGCACAGCAAAGTGTTGACCACAACCCCCTTTCCCCTGCATAACTCAGGAGGAGGAGACAGAAGTTGGAAGTGAAGCTGCTGCCTGCTGAAGGGGGCATGAGGAAGGTGCTTTTAGATTTGTTCTTATTTCTCACTATCCTACTCTGATCTGATTATCAATTAATTAAATTAATTTCCCTCAAGTCCCTTTTGCCTGTGACAGTAACTGGTGAGTGATCTCTCCCTGTTCTTATCTTGACCCATGAACTTTTCGTTATGTGTATAGTGGTACATACATAGTTTTTTGCCTGTCTCGCTGAGGAGGGGGAGTGATAGAACAGCTTGGTGGACACCTGGCGGCCAGCCAAGGTCAACCACTAAAAGCTGAAAGGAATTCTTGTAAAACAGAACAAGGATAGAAAGAAACACGCACTGAAAGCTGCTCCACGGAGCACCAGAAAACATTTTGTTTCAACTAACCCAAAATTATTAATTTCTCTACCAAGCGTGCACTGGGACTTCGGCTTATAACTGCAGTAACCAAACTACAGAGCCCTGGCATTCAGTGGGAACAGCGGCACAGAACAGCACAGAGAAGCCCAAGGGCACGATGAAGAGCATTTATGATGTTATTTACTTGTCAGGTCTATGGACAGAGTCTGGTTTGTGGCTGGGTGGGTAACCAGGCAGGTGACAGTGGGAAGCGTGCTGTTAACCCAGCCTATATAGCTCACTCTGGTCACTGTTCCATTAGGGTGATGGACTTCTTCCTCAGTGCTGTGATTGCTTGCAGGGATCCAGAAGATGTCAGCAGCTGGCTTTCCTGCAGATGCCTGACAGACAGCCCCTCTGCTGTTGTCGTAGGTCAGAGTCACCGTCGGAGGAACTACAGAAGAAATTTTTTAAAAGCCACAACCATTATTTCCAGTTCAGTATAAAATCACCAACTGAGAAACTGAAAAATAGGTGGTGTTTTTTAGTTTGCATGTCCAATTTGTGACATTTTAAAATAATTTGAAATATTATCACCAGCTACCTTTGAGGAAAAAAATACATTAAAAAGTTCAAGGTGAATACCTCAAAAACTAGCTGGCTTGTATCTAAAATACTTCTTCCTCCTGTTTTCCAAAAGGTCATTATAGAGTAACAGGAGAGGAGATGACACAGAGGGGTGGATTAAATCAAGATTTATAAGTACAGAGTGAACATTTTAACAAAAACATTTCTTGGTGAGGCTCTAGGTAAAATATTTAGGACATTTGATATGTAGAATAAAAAACTTTGACAGCAGGGTAATAAGAGAGGAATTGGACAAAATTGTTCTGCTTGAAGTCCAACAACTCATATTCTGCATTTGACAAAACAGGGAAAGCCTCACACAACACCTAAGCCTTTATCAGAAAGGCAAAAGTCCACAGGGAAGAATAAAATAAAAACAAGACCAAAACAAAATAATAAGGAACCTCCAACCAACCAAAAAAGATTCCTAAAAATCAAGTGACTAAAATTAATTGTAGCAGTGATAGAATTCTGAAATTCATTTCCTATAGTTTTTAGTTATATTCAGAAGGCTTAACTAGTATGTCCAGAACACAAAACCTTATCTGATTGGTGTTTTTCTTAATTTATGGAAACAATCAGAAAAAGATGTTTTGATCTATTCATTATATTTCCTAATATCTTTGGTTCCTGCCTATTTGAAAATTGACTAATTTGAGTTTTCAGTGGTACAATCTTACCTATCACAGTCAGAGAATAGAAAAAATGAAAATTCCCTTCACTGTTTGTAATTTCACAGGTATAATTTCCCTCATCACCAAGGTTCACAAGGTAAATACGAAGTGCAGGGTCTCTGTCAGGGGAATATTTCCACATGATCCTCTCACTGCAGTTTAGCTTCTTTGTCTCATTGTGATCACCTCTATAGGCCATCAAATAGCAACAGCTGCATTTCATCTTCCATGTCACCATCAGCAAAGGCACCTTGAAGGTGTAAGGGCAGCTCAGCACAGCCTCATGACCAGCCTCCACACTCACTACGTTGTAAGCTACAAAACAGTTAAATAGACATTAAAAGGATAATACAGCCATCATCAAAGCACAGAAAACTCACGTAAGTGTGATGAAGCCAAATTTCTACTTCACAGAATCACAGAATATTCTGAGTTGGAAGGGACCAACAAGGGTCATCAAGTTCATCTCCCAAGGGATTGAACCCACAACCCCAGAGACGTGGACACCATGCTCTGTCTATCTGAGTCAATCTCAGGGTGATGTCATCATCTTTTTTTTTAATTATTATATAACCTAATTCCTTGTTCCATCATCCCATGATCTAGGCCATGTCACCGAGTTCCTCATCCAGTCTTTTCTTAAACACCTCCAGGGACGGCGACTCCACCTCCTCCTTGGGCAGACCGTTCCACTGAGGTATCACTCTCTCTGTGAAAAACCGCTTCCTAACATGCATTCTAAACCTCCTCATGTGCAGCTTAAGGCCATGTCCTCTTGTTCTGGTGCTGGCAGCCTGAGAGATTTACATCCACCCAACTGCAACCTCCCTTCAGATAGTTGTAAACAGCAATGAAGTCACCTCTGAGCCTCCTCTTTTCCAGGATGAACAACTCCAGCCACCTGGGCACACTGCTGGCTCATATTAAGTTTCCTGTCAATCATTACTCCTAAATCCCTCTCCATTTCACCACTCTCCAGCCACTCATACCCCAGCTGATAGCGGTGCATGGGGTTGTTATGTTCAAAGTGAAGAACCCGGCACTTGGACTTGTTAAATCTCATACCATTAGAATCTGCCCATTTCTCTAGTCTGTCAAGGTCCCTCCGAAGGGTCCTTCTACCCTCTGGCAGTTCAATATTTGCCCCCAGCTTGGTATCATCTGGGAACTTGCTAATGGTGGACTCAATTCCCCCGTCCATATCATCAACAAAGATCTTAAACAGTGCTGGGCTTTACACTGATTCCTGTGGGACTCCACTAGTGACTGGCTGCCAGCTGGATGTGGCACCATTCACCAGCACTCTCTGAGCTTGTCCATTCAACCAATTCCTAACCCAGCACAGAATGCTCCTATCCAGGCTACAGTCTGAGAGTTTCTTCTGAAGCTTACCATGGGAAACCATTTCCTTACTGTACAGGCAACTTTGGGGACAAATTGCTCTGTGCAGTTACATATTAGTATTCAGTTTCCATGTCCAGCTTCCTGAAGTCTGGAAATGCAGTGAAGGTGTTACCTTTCTGTTGTGGACCTTGCATGTATGTGATGCATGTTCACAGGTTCACGGGTTATTCTGAGTTGGAGGGGACCCACAGGATCATCTAGTCCAACTCCCCACCAACTAGACCATGTCACTGAGCTTGTCATCGAGTGTCATCGAGTCTTCTCTTAAACACCTCCAGGGATGGCGACTCCACCATCTCCCTGGGCAGTCCATTCCAATGAGAGATCACTCGCTCTGTGAAAAACCTCTTCCTAACATTCAGTCTAAACCTCCCCTGGCGGAGCTTAAGGCCGTGCCCTCTTGTTCTGGTGTCTGAGAGACTGAGAGAAGCCTGAGAGAAGAGATCCTCACCCACCTGGCGGCAACTGCCCCTCAGGTAGTTGTAAACAGCAATCAGGTCACCTCTGAGCCTCCTCTTCTCCAGGCTGAACAACCCCAGTTCCCCTAGTCACTCCCCATAGGGCTTGTCCTTCAGTCCCTTCACCATCCTTGTCGCCCTTCTCTGGACCCTCTCAAGCAGCTCAACATCCTTCTTAAACTGGGGAGCCCAGAACTGCACACAGTACTCAAGATGAGGTCTGACCAGCGCCGAGTACAGGGGAAGGATAACCTCCCTAGTCCGACTGACCACACTGTTCCTGATACAGGCCAGGATGCCATTGGCCCTCTTAGCCACCTGGGCACTGCTGGCTCATACTGAGTTTTCTGTCAATTGTAACTCCTAAATCCCTCTCCATTTCACCACTCTCCAGCCACTCGTCCACCAGCCGATAGCGATGCATGGGGTTGTTATGTCCAAAGTGAAGAACCCGGCACTTAGTCTTGTTAAATCTCATACTGTTAATGATCATCAAATTTCTATCACTTTAATATATGCTTTGAAAAACTGATAAGCAGGGCAAAACTCACTCTTAAGGGAAAGGAAATCAGTTTTTAAAAAAAATTATTGTGTTACTAAATTAGGTGCCTTGCTTAGAGTGCAAGTAAAACTAGGGATAGCTGTGAAACATACACCTGTGACACGGTGAAAACACAAGATGATTGGTGCAGTAATTTATTAAGAGGCACATGTAGATCCCTTTTCTACCAGAAGTCATAAGTCTCCTGCTTTTGTCCCAGTTGAGCAGGAGATGTGTCTTCAGGTGATATGTGTTGGATTCCTTTCACATACATCATCCTCTGCCACTGCAAGGCATCCAATTATTTTTCCAGCTGAAGTAAATCACTTTGCATTCACATTAAGCAATAGGCAAAATTTGCTCTGGTGAACTATGAGGTTTCAACGTACTTGTAAATTGGAAACACAGAGTACCAAACAGTCCTGCATGTAGTTTTGGATCTTACTTACCTTCAACCAGATTGATTAGTAAGAAAAGGAACGGAGGCAGAACTGCCCATTTCTGAGCCATATTTAGCAGAAGGAATCAGTCCTGCAGGCAAAGAAAATGACACGTAACCACAAATTGTTGTGCAAATCTCTTCCATGAGTACATGTAGTAAAACCTGTGTTTCCTTTGAAAACAGACATTTTAAATCACACACACACACAGAATTAACTAGGCTGGAAAAGACCTTTGGGATCATCAAGTCCAACGTACTACCTAACACCATCTCATCCACTAAACCATGGCACTAAGTGCCACATCCAGTCTCTTTTTAAATACTTCCAGGAATGATGACTCCACTACCTCCCTGGGCAACACATTTCAGTGGCAAATCACTCTTTCCAGTGAATAATTTTTTCCTAACGTCCAGCCTAAACTTCCCGTGGTGCAGCTTGAGGCTGTGTCCTCTTTTCGTCACTGGTTGCCTAGGAGAAGAGACTGACTCCCACCTGGCTACACCCTCCTTTCAGACAGTTGTAGAGAGTGACCTGATAAGATCCCACATCAAATATCCTTCTGGTACTTAAGAAAGTACGGTAAAAAGGGGGTTGAAAATAAAATAAAAACAAGCCACCCACTACTGTTTGCAAACAATTTCTTAAAATCTAGGGTTTCTCGTACCACTCATGATGTAGACTTTGCCAAACATCAGCTGTTTGGCAAAGAAATTATTCCTAACCCTTGCATGCTTTTGATTTTTTAAAGGTAACTCCATAACTTCTGTAGTAGAACAAAAAGAACAATCCTCCTACTGCGAGAGATCAAAACCATGTGAGTTTGTTTCCTGCTTTCATAGACACGGTAAACTAAAGAGGCATCTAGTAACTCCTGCTATTCTACAACTATATATCCCTTTCAACAAATTGTATTTTATAAATTTCTTGGCAAAAAGTGCAGTGATTCCTTGGTAAGACTTAGATGGTGTTGTCATCCCAACAATGTTTTCTGGGTCACACAAAGAAGCGGAACCCTATGCTATCCAAAAGCTTTCCAAACAAAATATATAGGGCTCTCAGCCCAAATCTGGTGTGGCAATGTTACACTACTCCATACTGAACAATACAGATACGCATTCCTACAGTCCAACCCCCAGCCTCTTCTGCCCGGGTCTCAAGGACCAGCAGTAGAACATCATGTTGGTTTCTGTCACAGCAGAAAGGCTCACAACCAGTACAGTGCTCTGCTACGAGCCAACCGGGGGATAAAGCCCAGCCTTGGGAGTTGCATGCCGGTTCCCACAGCACTACAGTAGCCATAGCCTGACTGCAGGTTTCTGACGTTAGTGTCAAAAACTGCAGCCTGCCCATAAAGCTGTCTCGTTTCCATCACTCACCTCTGCATTTCCTCTAATTGTCTTCTTGGTAGACCTTTTCTCATTCTCCCCTTTATGCTGCCATTTCTGTCTCTTTAATATTTTTTACTCTTGAATCAGTCACCCACAGCTAGAGATGATTGGAAAATTGTGTTTCAGTCCCAAGGGAAATACTGATAACGTTGTTTTCATTCCCAAGTCAAAACCCAATATGCACCAGACAAGCAAATATCTTTGTGCAATGGCTGATTCAGAAATGTCACATGTATCACCACAGGACTTTCTTTCTGGGTTATTTAGACAGTGCACAGTTCACACTATTCACGCAAAGATGCTTCTCAGCATGTGCTGAGAGGAGAAGGAAAGACAGCCAAGGTTCATTGTGCACACAGAGATAAAAATCCTCATCTGGTATCAATTGCCATAAAAGTAACCAGCTTTCATTATGCAGCACTAACAATTTGATTTTAAAGATGAAACATATCAAATGAGGATGCCTGGTACACAGAAGAAAAACCACAAGCCTGCCACACTTGTGGCACAGGAAGAACAAATGCTGCCAAAGTCACAACCCAAACACAAGAGATGATAGCAATGTCTTAAAGACAATGTGATACACACACACATTCAGAATGGTTTGGGTTGGAAAGAACTTTAAAGATCATCTAGTTCCATTCCCCTGCCATGGGCAGGGACATCTTCCACTAGACCAGGTTCCTTAGAGTTCCATCCAACCTGGCCTTTAACACTTCCAAGCATGAGGCATCCACAACTTCTCTGGGCAACCTGTTCCAGCAATTCACCATATTCAACAGAATTGTTTTCTTCAAAGAATTGTTTCGTTCACAATTCTAATAAAAAAGTGGTACAACTGGATGAAAAGCTCTCATAACAACCTGGAAAAAGTGCTAACACCACCACATTGATTCATATTCTGCTGCTAATGTACAGTAGTCAATGTAACTCTTACATTAAAAAAACTTCAAATTTAGATTTTATGTGGAAAAAAGTTTCTCACTAAGAAAATATTTTGGTTTGTGTCATTTTATTGAATGCTATTGGAAGTTTTTGGATACTTTTTTTGCATTTCAGAGACATTATGCATGCAAAAGCAGCTTTCATTAAACAAAGTTTAAAACTTTGAAAGTTGATATTTTTTTAACAACAAGAAAAATTATTTTGTCCAGAATTATGTACTGAATTTGACCCAATTTGCAAATAATTTCTCAGTCTTTTTCAAAAGGAAAGTAAAAAACAAAACCCAAACTCTCCTCAATCTTTTTACCACCAAATTCAGCATTTACCAATTTTGATAGATTTATAAATATTCATAACAGTATATTGTCACATTGGAACTTTTCCCAGAGAACTATCATTTTTTAAAATGCATGCAAGTCTCATATATATGAGGTTTGTTTGCTCAAAAGTACTGGTATTAATGATTAAAAATGGGACCTTACAGAAAGAACATATTATATTATTCTGCTTAAAAATTCATATGTTAAACACAGAATTTATTCTGCAATTTTTAAGGTTCACAATCTTTGAATACTTGTGCCTGTAAGTGAGAAAGAAGGCTCGAAGTAAAACCCAAAAAGGAAAGAAACAAGCACAGCTGAATCAAACTCATTTAAAAATAGTAAAATAATATTTGTAGCTTGTCCTGTTTTGTTTCCTTTGATGGAATTAAAATGCCTTAATGACTACATTAAAATAAATCAAAATTTTTACTCAGCCTTGATGATGGTGGTTGGCACAAGACTGTGCAATATGTGCAGCACCCTTCCATCAGCCTCAGCCTTCCAGCTGGGGACCAGCACCACTCACGCTCAGATCCATCCCAATGAGTGCTGAGGCCGGAGGAAAGTTACCCAGTTATCAGCCTGGAGAGGAGCCTTCCAGCCCCGGGAGCATGGGAGATCAACAGCAGCAGTGCCCGTGTGCTCCAGTGTTCCAATACTCTCCGTTCTGGGGATGAGTAGAGAGACGTAAGCACGTGCACTGTGGATGCCAGTTCCAATGGCTGGTTACGAGGCAGCTCCTGCACACCAGGAAATTGTAGAGAAGTACCTGGAGCTCCTCTCCCTCTTCATCCTCATGAGGGGCCCAGATATAATTGCAAAATGAGAACTATCTCAGGTTGGGGCTATCCATCCCAGGTAGTCCCTTTTCTCAGCAGTGGAGTTCATTAATTTCTTTTCAGTGTTACTTCTGAGATCTTAACATGCAGCTGGTTTGTCTCAGAGACAAACATAGCCTCCACCCCTTCAAAGGAGCTGAGTTAAAACAAACCCTCTGGTTGTACACTCCCCTGAAGAGGATGTGGCACAGTTAAATTGAGGGAAACAAACTGCTCTCTGACATGGAACACATCACAACCTCGGCTGTCTGCTGTTACACATCAAACACAAGCTACAAGCCTTGAGCTATGCAAAGCACCAACCTAAAATCAGACAAATAAAAGCAAAGCCCGACATGATTAAAATAGGTGTTAACACAATTTGAAAAAGGAAAAGGTCAGGTATCAATCAGCGCATCAGTCATCACCACAACTTCCTAAAGAACAACCAGAATGCCACAGAGCCATTCCCATGATTAGCTCAGCAATATATGGTTCTGTTTTGCAGTGGAAGTACATTTTCAAGGGTACACCCTGTCTCAGAAGTCTGTTCCCTGTAAGACCTCTGTCATTAGGCAAGGAGAGGCTGGAAATGAAAGCAAGAATAGGCAGATATCTGTGTCAGCTCTATCAATACTTCTGCAAGGGTAAGGTAACTTACTCTGTAAAACAAGGATATTTTGCTTAAAATCCAATATTGATACCAGTATTTGTAATAATACCAATATGAACATTACAAAATGTGGGTTTTTTTCCTGGGGCAAAAAAAATTGCTGTACGGCAGGATAAGTCCTTTGTCCTGCTTTTTTTCCTTATTCTTAGCAGCTATAATTCAAGGAAACAGATGGACATCTCCTCTCTTCTCAGAAATACGTACTTACCTTTCTACCATGAGTCCATTTGGAAAATAGCTTAGTCCTCTGAAGATATTACATGAGCCAAGGTGTACACCTCACATCTGTGGTTGCCTTGCAGCCAGCCCCTTCAGAAAACACTGTACCCGGTCAAAAAGTTGTTGGGTTTTTTCCCAACACCCCTGGCAGCATGTTTTCTTCCTTTCAGAAAGAGATAAGACATTTGCTTTATGTTTTCCATTATCTGGGGAAAAAAAAACCCTAGCTCTTCTACCTAACAGCTTGACTTTCCCAGGTATAAACCATCTGTGGTTCTCACCAATGTCAGCAAACAGATGGGGGAAATCCTGCTGATAATGAAGCCTTTAAAACCTGGCACTTCCAGGTTAAAATACCCAGAGGCAATTATACTGCAAAGACAGATTTCAGAGATTTTTTTTCAGAGATTATAGATTTCAGAGATCAAGAAAAAGGTTTTCTTTTTTAATTGTAGCTGATTGCCCACTAATTGCAGTCACTGGGCCAACATGGCCATGCTCAGCAATTTCTGCTCCTGGCCCTAGAGAATCCCCTTACCATTTGTGGGTCATTAACATCACACAATCCCAGTACACCAGCAGCCAAATCTATCTATGGCATAGATGTCTGTGACTTTAACTACTTAACTCCTGCCCCTTGTAGGCTTAATGCTCCTTGTTGCTAATTTCCCAGGAAAAAACCTAGAACTTATCAACCTAGAAGTACAATTACTGCCTTCAGGGCTGTGGATAACGGAAGAAATACTTCTACAGGACTGTTCAAAGATGAACAGGGACAAGATGGGTTATAACATGACTTTTAACTTCCAAAACACTCTGGTAAGAATCAGTACCTATCTCAGACTCTCCAGATGAAAGATTCCTCTTCATCTTTCAGTCAGAGTTATTGGCCTTCCACTCCATAGCCAAACATGATGGAATGGCAACACACATCCCAAACTACATGTAAAGAAACTACAAACCTCAAATAATTCCAACTGTAAAAAGAACAGAAATAGCAGAAGGACTGGTGTATAGGAGAAATAAAACCCAATTGGTCGTTCCTCATCCATCACTCAGTCTTGCAATGTTACTACCCATGGTTTGCGGTGCCATGGTGGTGCCAAGGAGAGGGAGAGACACAGGACTATCAGGCCTCTCTTCAGCTCTTCACTGTTCCTCCTCCTTTGCATCCCAGGGAAGCTAATGTTCTCTGAAAGTTCCAGCTTCCTCCTCCCATGAAGAGTTGTGTCCATCCTACAAGAAATCTCAGCAACATCCAACAGTCTCAGCTAGGAGTCAGCTACTCCAGCTTCAAGGAGCTGCATACTCAGCCCTCCTCAGAGTCATCACATAGAAGACGACATATTTTATTTATTTACATATGTAATGAAGGAAAAAAATTGTCCCTGGTGTTTATAGAAGGTAACAGTCCCAAGTATAAAATTCATACTGTTAACCATATGGCAAAGGACAAGGCTCAAGCAATATTTTTCTTTGAGTGGGGACCATTTCTGTGATTTTTTTTTTTATTTTTTTTATACAAGTGGAACAAACTGGTTGTATAACAAAGCATGCCTGAAATAGAAACACATATCTATACTAGAAAAAAACCACACATCCCACCTCTCAAATGCAAACTGAAGTCATGACACTAGAGTCAGGATGCCATTCTCACTGCCTACACTCTTTTAGCGCAGTGTAATAAACTAAAAAGGATACTTGTCCTTTACCTGTTTCCTTCCTCACTATAAGGTTTCTTTGCTGTCGTAAATTCCCTTTGTCATGAGCCAGTTAACGCCTATAGCTCTGCGTCAGTCAGTGGTTTAGAAATATTCTCCACAGTGGTTTTCAGTAAAACTTCTCACCTCATTTCTCTTCTGGTTAGCAGCACTTCTGGCAGATTTTATACTTGATGCGAGGGAGTAAGATGCAGAAGAGTGGAGCTGCATGTCCTTACTGAGGTTTGTGCTGCCCAAACTGCTCCCACTTTCTGTAGACCAGTGGTCTGCAGGTGGAAAACACAACATGAATTCAGGTCATCTCCCACAAAAGTTAAGACTGTCATGCAACTGTGGGCTTGCTGATGAAAGGTGTCCATTTTCTCATCCCCCAGAGAGGCTTAAAATAGAACCCAGCAGGGAATCTCCTGAGCATGTGGTGGCAGAGCTTCTTCAGCCTGAAAGAACACACACATCAGTACTTCTGGCTCTTTATTCAAAGTCCGAAGTTGAGGCAGAGCACTACAAAACAAATGAAAGAGAAATAAGATGCAAAAAAAAAAAAAGTCACAGAGTATTCAGAAGCGTCAAGAGAGGACACAGGAAGCCTTCAGCTCCACACCACAAGGGCTTTGTAGAATGCATTCATGCCACAGATCACAGGTTTCTTCTCACTCGCTGCCTTCAGGCCTGTATAGGCTGTGTACACATAGGCTATAGCACATCTAAGGACCCACTTAAGATATATGTAAAGCATCTTGATTTACTAAAAGTGTCTGTGCTGTGGCCGTGTCTATGTGTGCACATTGTCACATAAACAAGTATTTTAAAAAATCATTATATAGAGCCACAACATTATGCACACACTTTTAGGGCCACTGCACTGAAGTGACAAGGTATGTTGGGATGCTGAGCCAATAAGGTCGCATGATCAATTGCATACCACTTTCCATATAACTCTCTTATTAAAGTGGACCCTTCCAGTTGAGCAGCTGCCAGGGGTGCCCCAAAGCCCATCTTGTTCAGTCAGATACAGTCCTCCCTCACCACTGACAGCCCCCATTACAGCAGTAGGCAGCAATTAAAGTTCAGCCCTCAGCAGAGCATCCAGCCCTATGGTATAGCACAGACTTATCCTTGCCAACACCTTCCTTCCCTCTGGAAGAGGGGATGCTTCCAGCCCTGGAGCCCAAAGTCAAGCAGCTATCTTAAAAATGGACATAGGAGAGCAAAACCATACTGGGAGTGCTGCCTCACTAGTTTTCCTCTACTCTTTTCCTCCTCAGCTCTCTGCATGGAGAGGCAAGAGCTTGTGTGACCTCATGGCCCTCCTACACAGCAGGAAAAGTTGTTTGGCCTGTTTCCAAAGTCTCCATCACCAGAAATTCAAGCTGCACATTGCTTCCACATGGTTTGTTGTCAGAGCTAGTTTATGACTTCTGTGATGATAAAGAGACTCTGGCTAAAGGATTTTAAAAATGCATCCACAAGGATACACCAGAGGCACCTTTGAACTACGTAAGCTTCCTACAAGCCCCTTTGAACAGAATGATTTTCCCACGTAAGGCAAAAGGGTAAATTTTTCTACATGTCAAAGAAGATAAGCTGTGGACACTGACTACAGTTTATGTGGGGGACTACCTGCAACTGAACAGTGAAGAAAAAAACTTCATTCAAAGTCCAGCATCTCTACTGAATCAGGGTTATGTACACATGCTACAAAACCACCTTAAACTAGCTTTGATTCAGTTAACAAGGGCATAGGCAACAGTGATCTCATTCTGCCCATAAAGGATCTTGGCTAAATTCATACCTGGACAGCGAGCTTGAAAATCCATTTTCACTGAAAAAGACATTTTGATCTGGAAGCTTTGGACTAGCTGTCTCTATTTCTTTATAGGTTCTAGAAACATGTATTTTATAATCAATTCAAACTTGTCTTTTGCCTGTTCACACAGGGGCAGTTCTGAGGTGAACTTTTGTTCTGGCGTGTGAAATAGGGAGACACAGTGACCTGGCAAAGAGCAAGAAATGGTCACTATAGGTTTCTGAGCAGTCCTGAAAGGAAACCTAGCTCTGGCTACACCGTAGTCAGGGACAGAGAGAGGTCATACTGACTTGTGAAAGAGATTTTAATTTGGGAAAATCAGCATTTTTTTATTACTAAAGGACACTCAGAGAATGCCTATATCCACCCCTTCCGTCCTTGGGCCACACTATGGTATCAGAAATGTTCATTAGGCCTCAGCCTTGAACAGCAGCTGAACTAAACTATTATGCTCTTAGAGAACATCCAAAGGAGGACAATGAAAATGGTGAAGGGCCTTGAGGGGAAGCCATATGAAGAGCTGCTGAGGTCACTTGATCTGTTAACCCTGGGAAGAGGAGACTGAGGGAAGACCTCATTGCAGCTACAACTTCCTCATGAGGGGAAGAGGAGGTGCAGGGACTGATCTCTTCTCTATGGTGACCAGTGACTGAACCCGAGGGAATGGCCTGAAGTTGTGTCAGCAGAGGTTTAAGTTGGATATTAGAAAAAGGTTCTTCACTCAGAGGGTGTTTGGGCACTGGAACAGGCTCCCCAGGGCAGTGGTCACAGCACAAAGTCTGACAGAGTTCAGGACGCATTCAGATAATGCTCCTCAGGCAGATGGTGCGACTCTTGGGGTTTGTCCTGTGCAAGGCCAGGAGTTGGACAGGATAATCCTTATGGGTCCCTTCTAACCTGGCATATTCTGTGATTCTCTTGAGATTTTCAGAAACACTGCCTGCTTCCAAGAACTAGTGCTGTCTAAGAAGCTTCTGGTTTTTAAAAAAAACACAGTCTTGGAAACTGATTTTTCTTGCCCAAATAAGAACCTGAGTAGAAATATTACATTTTTATTATTGGAATTTCAAAGAAAGTTACTGCCCCAAATTCCAGGCAGGATGGAAAATTACTATGACTAAGGCAAATTCTCTTGTTACCCTATAAACAGTGGTCCTAAGTGAGACCCTTTGAGCTGTCCTGGACAGCAGCAGGCTGTGACCAGCATCTCCCTCTGAATGGGGCACCTCTTAGCACCAGTGAACTTTGAAGTTTGCTGTACTTGGAGGACAAACACAAACAGTGGAGCCTGGGCTGATACCCCCGAATCCTCAAGGCTACACTCTTTGCCCATTGAGAAGATGCAAAGGCATCCCACGTGAGTATTTCACTGAACTTGAGGGAAATTTTTCACAACTACATACCTTGTGCATAGTCCTTTAGGTCTGTATGTGTAGGTGCTATCGAAAATATACTATGAATGTTGCTCTCTTAGATTCTCAAGTACATTAGATTCATAGGTAAGTTAAGCCTCTAAGAGAGCTACAGTTGTGCTTACAGTAAATTCTATACAATCTTGTGTTAAATTATTTAAATTAGGCCATTGATTTAGTGCTGTTAAGTTTAAGTGCTGTGTAAACCTTGAGGCCAAAACCACTGGACAATTCTGGGGCTGACTGGCAAGAGGGTCCACTCCAACCCTTGTGACTCAGTGGGATTGCCTTCCTTATTCCTTTTTATCCTTATCTTTTTTCCATCTTGCACCTCAATGTAGACAATTTGTGGCTGATTTCAGTTTTAGACTGATTGATTTTGCATATTAGTATGATTTTTTTCTCTATGTGCGTTAACCATCTCGTAAGTATTGCATATTGGAATGGGCTGCCCAGGAAGGTGGTGGAGTCGCCATCCCTGGAGGTGTTTAAGAGAAGACTGGACGAGGAGCTTAGTGACATGGTCTAGCTGGGGGGTGTAGGGTTGGATGATCCTGGGCCCCTTCCGGCTCGGAGTGGCCTGCTAGACTGTGAGGGATCCAGGTTGGTGTTACGCTCTGGGATGTGCTCTCGGTCTCTGTACGGGTGTTAGATGGTGAGTTGGACTAGATGATCCTTGTGGGTCCCTTCCAACTCATAATACTCTGTGATTCTGTGATTCTGTGAAGTAGTAAAGTGAGTCTTGCCAATTAATTTTGTCACACTTTCACTTCAAAATTAAACCTATTTGTGCTGATTCCATTGCTGGTGATTCTTTCAGCAACCTAAAAGACTCATTTGTGACAGAAAATTATCATTTTCTCATTACTGAAGGGCACTTACCTCCCAGAACACCTAGTCTTGACTAGATGTCCTCTGTAACTGTATAGTTGTCCTTAATAAACAGCATGTATAGGTATTTTGAGCTGGAATTTCAGTAAGCGAGTTCATGTTCCCAGTTACCATGGATATACACTGGCCCTCCCTCCCTCAATGTAAAATGTCTCTCCGGTGTCTTATGACTTACAGACCTGCTGCAAGCACCTTGTATTTATGACTTTTCAGATCTAGAAT
The DNA here is from genome assembly GCA_013390025.1 of Pitta sordida. Taxonomy (NCBI): domain Eukaryota; kingdom Metazoa; phylum Chordata; class Aves; order Passeriformes; family Pittidae; genus Pitta; species Pitta sordida. The sequence continues at coordinate 232,110 of WEKX01015774.1, read as the reverse complement.
CCATTTTCACAGTGTAGTTGCAAAGCGAGCTACATTTGGAAAAGGCTTCTATGCTTATGCATAGCATACAATACCGAACTCCAAAGAGTTAAAAATCTTTTGAGCTCAAGAGAAATGCCTCTTTAAAATTCCAACTTCATATACGTACTAGTGCCTTGCAGAAAATGAAAATCCTTAGTCTCTCCTCTGCTATTCCTCACAGTCGCCAGGAGGTGGAAATATAGCTACACTGACCTACAGGAGAAGCATCATGTTGGTGCGCAGCTGTACAGCGTGCTACCTGCTGAAGAATAGTGCTAAAAATACCTGCAGTCTGAATTGGCTCATTGGAGCCCAAAACATAGGATCATAGAACGCTCTTCCTGAGCCCCTCCACATCCCTCTTCCCTCATCTAATAAAACATCTTAACTGCTCATTACAGATGCCCTTTAAGCAGCTGCTTCTGTCAGATGTGACATACACATTTATTACAACAAGAATCCAAAAATCAGGCTGCCTTTGATGGAAAGGCTCATGCAGCAGCAGCCATTGCAGCCCTTAAGAACTGATAAACAATCAGATACCTGGCAAAGTGATGAGGAGATAAATCTTCACTTGATCTGTTTATTTAGAAGATATGTGTCTGCTTTGACATTCAAAAACGTTATACACATGTCCAAATATGAAAAACATGGCAGAGATCAGACGTGCTCATCAGACAAGCTTTAGTCATCACAGAAACAGATACAGATGTAACAATCTTCCCTTTGTCATTTGCCAAAGTCTTTCACAAAAGGCAAACTTACATAAATACGTACTTGAAAAAGAGGAGAGGGACACAGCACTGTTAAAAAGTTGCAGGCAAAACAACCTTTCAAAACATCCCAGAGTAAAACATTGCAATTGATTTTGGTTTCTGTTCCCAGAACAGCGAGTTTGGCACTGACTTCATTTATGCTCCCACTCCTTCAGCTCATACCACTAAGAATATCTGCATTTCTCTCAGAACAAACTGAGGGGCACAGAGGATGAACAAGAAAGATGTCAGGAGGTGTTTCAGAGGAGAGAGGAACACAGGAAATTCTTGTTTGCAGAGAGGGATGTAGAAGAAACAGAAAACCTCACAGCGTGGAAGACAGGTCCCAAAAAGTACAGCTGGAAAGAAACCATCTTTTCATTTCAAAGAGCACAATGCTGAGAAATATGTTGCCTCAGTGAAGGCAAAACCTAGAAGAACTGACACTGATGTCAGAAAATTTCAGTTCTAGGACTAGAAAAGTCACAACGAAATTATTCTTCTCTACCTAGGGTTAAGCAAAAATGAATAATCCCAATGAGCCAGTACCAGGAAGTCCAGAAATAAGTCCCCCAACACCTTGATGTGTGGCATGAAACACCATGTGAATCCCAGACAAATCATGTACAATAAAATGAAATTGTTCTTACAGCATCTCAGGAATATTAGCTTGTTTAAGCAAAGCAGCTGGTACTTCACAGTGTCTTCACAGTATGAGACCTTGGGTTGAAAAAAAAGACACACATATACACACATGAAGACCAAAAACAAATGAAAAAACCCCACCTCGTGTTCAAAAAAAAACCCTAATGCAAGAGCACATCTCAGAGTTTATATTGAGGGTGTCATCTGGCCAGAGAAGGGAGATTTTCACACATCTCAATCAACTGACTGCCCAGAGACTCAGTATTTAACTTGCAAGACACCTTATGTCAAATTAGCACACAACTCTGCATTCCCCAAAGGCCATACCGGAGGCATCTGAAGTCCATAAAACAATGGGTCTGCACTCATTCAGTGCACTCTGTTTTGGCATGACCAAGAACCGGACACAAAGCCAGGTGACTCCTGTGGATGTTGGCTGGAATCCAGCTCAGCTGCAAAACCACTCAAAACTAACACCAACACAAGTGAGTTGGGATCACTTCACCGTCCTGCCTGGGGAGTTTTAGCCTGTTAACTCCGATGGAATTATTGAAATGGGAAAGGGATGTCATTAAATATAAGGACCACTCCAGAAATCATCAGACTTGTAATTTTATAAAATCAGTCATAAACTCTATTTTCAGGGAGAAAAAATTTTATATATACATATATAATCTTACCTTTGACATACACGATTATCCAGGGTATCATGACCACAGCCCACATCTTCTCCAGCCCAGAATCCACTCTCAGGGCTTTGTTCTGTTCCACCTCTCTCCTCTCTGTGGAATTGACAGTGCTCACACCTGACATAACTATGACCAACATGCAAATAAAAGTCTGTAGAACTGTGTCTTTCGTACCTAAAAGCTGCTGTCAAAAAGGTGACTGAAGGTATAATTTTTATTTTATTTTTTAATCAAAATATTTTGGAGGAAAAGAAGGTAAAAGATTAATATAATCCCTCTATTTTAACAAAGATAGGGAACTCCTTGGAAGACGGACTGGTTTCTCAGCCTACCCCAGATCAGAACCAACCTACAAAGCTCTAGAAGCTCACCGCCATGGCTAGTTAGGCCAACTAGATATTCTGTTCTGCTGGAGGTGTGGAGCTGAAGTCTCTTGGCACAGTTGGAGGACACCATACAATCAATGAAAGCCTGTATAGAAAGGATTGTGCAGGGGCACTGCCATTGTAACTCCGCTCAGTATTTTTTCTCTTCCAGGTAATGAAGCAAGAGAATAAAATCCACCTCAATAAAAACTAAGTGGCAGCTGTATCTCAACCCTCTAAGCACCAGTCCTCCCAGAGGCCTAGTTACACTAGAGTGGATTCAAGAGGCAATAAGGCCACACTGTTTGCATAAACAAGTCTCCATTTAAGGAAATACATAGATTTCCATTTTAGAGAAAATAAAGTTGCTGCCTGTGAACGCAGCTATGACTGTAAACTCAGAACAGATGCTAGGTGAACCGGGCAGACCTGAATCTAACCCAAGGCTAATGTACATTTTCCCACACTGCTTTTTCCACCCAATTGCTCTCAGCTCTGGAAACAGTGCTCAGAGGAGAAATCCCGTAGGAAAATCTTTCCATAAGCTCAGAGTGATCCACAGACAAAGTAAAACAAACCCCCAACATTTTTCACGTCAGTCTTGCATTTAGCATGTATAGATGAAGAGACAGAGGAAACTTATTCCACATATCACAGTATGGCAGCAATCAATTTTAGTTTCACACCCTAGGAGAAGAGGATACGTCTTCATGAACAGTTTTTATCATGCAGAAATTTCACCTGAGACACAAGCAACTCCCTCTGGAAACAAATTCCTGGACACACAGATCTTACCTGTTACGTTCACCCTAATGAAGTGGCTCACAGCAGTTAGGACAGTATTCTTTATTTTGGCCCTGCATTGATAGCGGCCGCTGTCTGACTGGTTGACTTTCTGAATTTGCAGAAGCAGTGAGGACGTGACTTGTGCCATGGGGTCTGGGTTTTGTGAGAGGTGTAGGCTTTCCATGTCCTTCTCAAAGCCAATCTCATTTTTCTCATTTGCTTTTTTGTACCAGTGAGCCTCGATTTGTGATGATTGGTTCTGTTGATGCCTGATATCGCATTTCAAATTCAGGTTCTTTCCTTCTTCCACATATTCCATGGTAGATTCATAAACGATTTCCAGCATGCTGTGTTCTGTGGTGGGAGAGGGCAGACATCAACTGAACTGACTTTTGTGCCAGGCCAACCTCTTCCCATACTTCTCCACTTGTTTATGCACTTTGAAAGCAGGGGCTACCTTATGCTCCAGAAGTGCACAGAGCACACAGGATAAGAGGTACCACAACGAAAACAAGACTTTTTCCCTTATGTGAGAGGAAGAAAAATCTGCTCCCTGTAGTGGATCTTGTAGCAAAGGCAGTACGCAAACAGAATATTATATATAAGCTTTGGTGCTTTCATAAAGACAGAAAATGAGAAGAGCATTCTCTCTACAAAAAAAAAAGAAAGAAAGTGAAAGCATCAGAAGAGCGGGATATTTGGGTGGGCTCTTTTTTTAACTTCTTCAACTTGAAGGCTTTTTCTTTCATCGAATTGAACTGTTTCTTGGAAAGATAATCTAAAATCAGTAATTGACTCAAAATAGTGCTCTTTTGGGATCAGGCTTCACCTCCCATCTCCCTGGGCAAAAATCAGCATAGAGAAAACAAAAGACTGAAATACATCACCCATAGCATAGCTCAGTGAAATCTTATTGCAGGAGATGCTCTTTCTTTCCTATAGCCCAGCCAGCATCCCTCAGTCACACCAAGTGACTCTTAAACTGAACTAAAAAGTGCCAACAGCATGCTTTTCCTTGCCAGAGCTCCTTCTTACCTGACATCTGCATTGCCAGAACTGCAATTTGGAACACCAGGATAGGGCTGGAAAGCAACTCTGCAATCAGAGTCATCTTCTGCACTAAAAAAGGAAAAAGAAGTCAAAAACCATAGTCTGTTACCTGTGAGCTTTTGTCATGTAACAGAGCAGAGCCATATCACTTATCCTTGTCCTGCAAGCCTACCCTAGCACTTACAGAGCATTGAAACAAGGACAGAGCTTCCCCTGAAGTGATGAGCTTGTAAATTACAAAGTAATTTGCTGCACTTAAACAAAACGCAGACAGAAAAGCACACAGGTCCTTAAAAAACCACCAAACACCCCTCAAAAAACCAGACAAGGAAACAAATGAGTAAGACAGCAGACGTCATAAACCAGAACACCCACACCTACATACTATGTATAAACTCAAGTTGCAGCAATGGGGTTATTAAGGCTCAGAGAGCACCAGATAACACAGCTGAAGGTTAGGACTTGAACCACAATCACACTGCTGCAGTCTATAGGGAATTGAACGACTGTCAACAAATTCCTAAAACCTAACAAAATTCCTTTGCAATATTTCTCCTCCTCAAGAGGGCACCTCTAGTAAATTATTTGGCAAGAGCCTGACTCCCAGTGAACTGTCATGGGACACTAATATAAATGTACAACAGGCTACTGGTATCTCTTTTTNTTTTTTCCTCTCTCAATACAGCCACGGCAGGGCATCTGGTTGTTCCACATTGCCCAGTGCTTGTAACCTGTGTGCTTGTGTCCTGTGTACTTGTGTGAGCTAAATCTGTTCTTTTGGGTATGATCTGATCTTCTAGTTGGCAGAGGAGGACATAAAAATGGTGGGATTGAAAATGACATTTATTTGAAAATGGTTGGATTTGAAAATGATATTTTTTTTTTACTTTTCTATACTGCATAGAAATTCCTGTGTAGGCTGTACTTGCAAGGAGTTGGACATCTGGTTGGTTTCTGTGTCATTTTAACTACAATATCTAGTCTTCACTTATCCTTATCTTCTTTACTGGTATCCTAAAAGGGTCCCCATACACTTTCTGATGTCAAACTTTGAGTCAGCCACCCAGGACCAGGAGATTTCATTGGCTTCTCCAATTAAGGCCAGCTTAGTTAGCATTTCCTTTCCTGATGATCCAGTAATTTTCAGACACTTAAAAGACTNGAAAAAAAAAAAAAATCAATCCTTGTTACTTTGTTAATTGACACTCCAAATAGGAGAACTCTGATGTGAGCATCATGAAGAGAGAAATTCTGAAAGAAAAAAAAAATGCTTACTACAACATCCTCCTGTTTGAGACCAGTGTCAAGAGGCAGGAGAGCTTCTTTCTCTACTTCAAAATATAGATTTTCCTTTTTCCTAGAAAAACAAAGCTGTCTTTTAGAAACATCTCTAAGTGCCAGGCTAGCAAGTGGAACTTGGCACACTGCTGGGAAGGAGAAAAGAGCAAGTGGTTTGCTTGGCCTCCATTTTACGAATGTGTAGGTGCCTTAAGAGACTCTGAGATTCAATAAGTAACTAAAAATCAAATGAAACTTTGCATTTATTTACAGCAAGCGTGAGTTAGTGGCTCTTTTAACAGCTTCAAAGGTACGTAGAGCACAGTGGTTCATGTAAGGGGAGTAATCGGAACTGCTAGTTCAGTCTCTGCGACTCAATGAAGCAACCAGAATCCTTACTATTTGCAAAAAGCAATTCAGTGTTCCAGATGTATTTACTGAAGATATACAATCTTTATGTGAGAAAAGACATGTTTCCAGAGCTGCCTCCAAACTGCCTTAAGAAGACGCTGCATCTGTGAAAGGCTTGCGAGCTCAGGCACATCTCTCAGCCGTTTACAAAGTATGCACAAATCAGAGTGCAAAGCAAGATTTCTTTTTCCCCTTCTTCCGCTTCCTCGTATCTCATGCCAATCCCAAAGCAATCACTTCTGCAGAACAAGCAACGTGTTTGAAGTCCATTGAGCATCGGATCTGTCTGTGGAGTGTAATTCCAGTTATTCAGCCTTCACAGTGAAGCCTCTGGATACATATTCATGAGCAAAGGAGACTGGACATGTCTCTGAGCTTTATGCCTCAGAAACAACCCGATGAACAGCCCTTATAACTGAGAAAGGCCTAGAGAGGCTTGAAGCCAGCACCATGAGCTGCACATACATTCTCAGTAGGCATCGAAGCCAAGCAACGTAGGAAAACATTAAGAGTGCAGTGGAACACTCCCAGCATACCCCCTGTGTTACTTAGAATAGGGCTAAAAAGAGGGGGAAATCTCTTCAACCATATAAAAATAAGCAAACAAACAGATAAATAAATGCACGTAGCAAAGTCCTTCTTGCTGAGTAAATCTAAATACATGTCCATTTGTTTTAAGGCAAGTGAGATCTCCTCAGTTGGTTCAGCTTCAGTAAATCCATCAGATTCAATACAACTGTTAACAAATTTTCATTGCAAAGCAATTACAACTAGGAAAAACATGGATCACAAGACCAGACAGTGTGTTCTCCACATATCCACATATCTCCTATATCCCACATATTTCCTGCGTTAGGAAAACTCCTAAACCTCCTTTTTCAAGAAAAAAAATTTTAAAATGCTTTTAGTTTTTGTGTGTGTTTGTATTACATTAAAAAAAGTTAAAAGCTGATAAAATGTACCTATTGAAATCCTGATATTTTTACCCTACTTTGTTTAACCAACAAAACAAAACAATTTAAAAGAAACAAACCAAAATTATCATGGGGAAAAATACATACCCAAAATAAAGTCCATGTCCTGAGACTGCTTTGAACTATCATTATCACATATATATATGCCCGACAATGAAAGAAAATTTTCAAATAAAGATTTGTCTTACTGGCACGCAAATCATATTCAGCTAGCAAGAGAGAAAGTTCAGTGTCACCTAAATTATCTGTTACAAATGGAAAACAGTGTAGTCATGAGGAAAAACGTATACAGAAAATAACCAAGACAGATTAAGCAGTTAACAAATCTATAACTAGATAACACCATATTCTGTATTTGCAACAGAGGTTGCAAAAATGCATGTCGGATGACCTGCCAAGTTTTCCCAGAACCAAATCCTGACAGATCCGGTTCTCAGCTCTGTAATGAGATGGTGGGAAAGTCTGGCTCTCATCAAATCTGTGAAGAAGGATGCATTCTTTAGATTGTCTGGGCCTTCTTGTTCACCACTTTGGACACAAGTGCACCAGGAACAGGCATTACACAGCTGTGTGCCAGATGCTTTGGATTTTGGGTAGTCCTGCTTGTAACCTGTACTAGACACTTAGCTCTGATCATATGGCAGGACTGTGGTTTGGATGCATAGATTTACAACTCAGTGATGACAAAAAGGCACCCTTTTACACCCCCACCTTACCACAGTTTAAGACCTAGTTTGTCTGGGTTTCTTTCATAGAACACCAGTTCATTATTGCATATATATCTTACACATTGGATTCTATAAATGGCAGCTAGGCTCTTAGTTTTACTTTCTTATATCAAGAACAAAGAGAAAAAAAAAAAAATCAAAAATTCAAAACCTAACGAAAACCCCAGAGGATTAGAATATAAGGCTTTTTTCCATAGTGATCACTGTTCTTATTAACCATGCTGTGAAGCAATGCAGAAATAATTTTAACGAGAACACAAAGAGTTGCAAGTTCTGTGCATCAGGATGTATATGTATTCTGTAACTGCAAAGAGAATACATCCAGTATCAATTACAGAAAAAATTCCCCTTTTTTCTTTTTTTTTTTAAATCAATACGTATAACAAAATTAATAATGTCAATCAAATAACACAAAAGCAAGCAAGCCTTGACAAAGCCACTCTCCACTGTTACCCAAGCTGATTAAAGATACAGTTTCACAGTATTACAGTGAATCAATAGATTAACATAGTCAAATAATCAAATTGCCAAACTAATAGAATAAATCATTGCCACTCACTAAGTTAACCCTAGGAGAGTTGAAGACAATGACAATAACCTTCAGAAGCCATTTCCTTACTTAATATAAATGCCTTTGAAGTGTCCACTAGCTACATTTTCCTTACACCTTACTGTCACTAAACACAATTACGGTGGGTTCCTATCATTCTCTTCTTCAGAAGGACACAGTGGGCATTAAAGAAGGTATGAGAGTTAAATCATGCAGCAGCAGCTTAAAATACAATCATTAACATGAGAGAACCTGACTCGGTGAGAAATTCTGATTTAAGTTTAGGAAATCATTAAAGGACACTGCTGGGAATCTCTCATGTGCACAGTCAAATGAAAACCAAGAGATAACAGTGTAACTCCCTCCTGCAAAGGTGAAACAAAAAAACTGCAATAGAGTAGGATAAATTACTTACTGCTTAACTCCTTGGGACCTTGTCACTGGTTATATGGACTTAAACACTCTGAAACTTACTGCCACACACACAGGTTTCATTCAGGCTTATGTCGGCTTCCCCAGCCACATAGATCTTTAAATTCTTCTGCTGCTGGATGACCTGAACAAGGAAACAGCTGAATGTAACTTCAGCTGTATCTGTGGAGATCAAGATCGTTCTTTTTCCTTCTCTGGCCTTAACTTCTTGAGAAGGCATGTCCCACTCATTCCAGCCGTGGATCTATTTCAGAATTTCAGGATCATATAGATTTTTAGGCCTAGATATTGTCATGTCGGGATGATCAGGATGATTTTCAAGACTGACAATAAGCTAAAATGCAGGTGTGTATTTTCTAGAAAGTGTGTGTCATCTTCCAGTTAAATCAGGGGCACAAGTTCTGCTGTCACCAAAACCAGTTTTACTCTTACAACCAAATCAACCTTATTGCCAGGTGTGCATTTTATGGCAATTTATCCTGTCTTTAGTACTTAGGCATGGTTACCTGGTAAGAACTCTTGCTTGTCTGGAGGGAATTTTAAAAAAACTAAATATAAGCTCATACAAACCCTACTGGTTGTTACGTTATATTAAAATACGTAATTTTATACTATTTCTTCTCTCATATTAAAACAATCTTGGGTTCAAATAGGGTCTAGATTTATATCCTCCCTAAGGCTTATAATAATGGTTTTCAATAGCTATGCAGGAAAAGGGCTGCATTCTGCATTTCTGCAGTGCCAAGCATAGCAGTAGCCATTTCCTTTTTATGATAACAGATAACAAGCCTTTTGAAGGCACAAAGTGACAAGAACTAATAAAGACCAGGCATTATCCAGCATCATGTTTCTAATTAAAGTTCTATAAGCATCACATAAGCCTCATCAGAGCAGAACACAATACTTTCCCCAACACAAAAGCAAATACGTATACAGTGACCAAGAAGATGGAAACTTCTACAGGAAGTTTGTATTTCTCTTTGCCTTCAAGGCTACATTCAGACTTTCCATCATGTTCACTGATCTCAGATGGAAAGGTCAGTGTATACTATTCCAATTTAAATCCCTTTTGCAGCAAGGCTGGGTGCCTCCAATAAGAAATCTGAAGTGAAAGTTAGGTCCCAATTAACTGAGGATAATGCATCTTACCCCTCCAAACATCAGTTCAGTTGCATCTTAGAGTAATAACATTTCATCATAAGTCCAATTAAAAACTCGATAATATAAAGGTTATCTCAGAAATTAGGGACATTTTCTGAATAGGTTGTAGACTTGAGGGGGTGGCAGAAGATGGGACACAGGAAGATAAATGGAAGATGGGAAGAGAGAGATTCATTCTTGATATTAACAAAGCCTCGGGTCTGGACACTTCCCGTCTCACTGAGCTGTACTTTTTGGATGAAGAGTATATGCTTTCTCTGGTGGTTGTACGTATAAGCATCGTTTCATCCAACTCCTTGAGGAAAACAGTAAAGTAGACGTAGTAGTTATTATTTATACATTTCAAAGGCTTAAAAGAAAAGGAACACAGTCTACTGTCAAATTCAGAAATTTGTCTCCAGAGGGCAAGAAATGCACATGCAACCAAGATGTAACTTACTCTGTTCTTTCACAGATCAAGAGAAAAAAACAGTTTTATAAGGGTACATACCCTAGTAAAAAGAAAGCTCCATATGCTGGATGGAAAAAGCCAGACTTGTAGATTTATTACATTATTTTTTACGTGTCAGCATCTTGCATGTTCAAAGAGTAGCAAATGATACAGCAACTGAAAGGCAGAACTGAAAAAATGCATGTCCAGAAAATGCCCAACAGCGTGAGCTGGAATGAAAAGCTTTCCCACATGTAACCAGTGCCAGAGGGAAGACAAGAACTCCAAAAGCATTGCCATTTGAGAAGCATTAATCAAACCAACATCAGCTGCAGTTATCCAAACAGTCCTGCAGACAGCCTGATTGCTGGGCATGCATGTGAATATACGCACATGGACACAGCCATATACTATGAACAAACACGTAGCTCCACCACCAAAAGTCTCCTTAGCTCACACAGTTCCCCATTTTAAAGAGTTTTGAATTTCTGCTTCAACAGAAATTCCCCTTTCTTTAACACTGATTTCATCCTGACATGACAGCAAAAAAAGCTGCACAGACACACCTCATCATTAACTCAGTGAAAAATTCTGCACCTAAAAGCCCAGATTATTGATATGTGTGGAATATTTTTTGAGTAGAGAAAGAAGAAAGCATTGTTTATAGTTTATATTCTGCTGTAGAAAGGTGATTTGGGAAGACAATTCAATATTTAAAGTCTGGGCTAAGAGGACTAGCACCATAATTCCTTACTGACAGGTCCAGAGGACAGAATATCTTCTTTTTTTTGCTGCAGACACAGGAACAGCACATGATTTCTTTTCCTCCCCCATTTTTAGGGGTATTCGCAACCTCTGGAGGACTGAAAACCCCCAGCATTGCCGAGTCATTCCTGTTTCCTTCCCCATTACTTTTTTCCCTCCCTTTGTCATGTCAGGATCATGTGGTCACCAGAACAGAAAGAATTCATTACCACTTGGCTTTGTGCAGGATGACTGATGAATATTCATTTGGTAACTCAAATGGACTTTGCCTCATGATTAAGGAGGACCTCAGTGAACCAAAAATTCCTATTACCTACTCACATGGTGCTTTATACAACACTTGCCATAGCAGAGTGGAAAAACCATCACTTGCAAAAGAAGGGCCAAAGGGACAGGGCTGTACTGCTTTTGAACAGCTTAAACACAAGAACAAATAAAATATACTTCCACATTACTTTACTAAAGGAGATTTTAAAACAGTCCAAGGCTCTGACTCACAACTCCTGTCAGACTTGGCTGTGGAAGGAAAGACTTTGGCTGCAGACGCTGCTGCCCCTGGGATGGGAACAGCAACTTTTTCAAGGAGCATATCTCTACCTGACAGGGGTTGCAAACCACAGCCTTCAGCCATCAGTGTTCATAGTCTTGCACATAAATATAAATTGGAAGTTATGTGGCCTCGTGTTAATACATCAGCAGTTTGGCCCAGGTGCGCCACCTCTCCAGAACTCAGCTGCAGGAACATCATTTCCTGCAGGCAGTAGGGGACAGCTTTACAATTGTCCCAGCTGCAGTCAGCAGAGGATATGAATAACCCTGCATGCTCCCAACATGCTGCATTTGAGATTGAATTTTCATTAACTGGTTTATTATGAATTCAAGAAATGGATGGCACTGCAAAGAAACTAGCAAGCTTGTGGGCATCAGGTATACAGTAGGCAATACAGGTAAACAAGCACTACTTTAAAATCCGCATTACATCAGTTGGAAGGGATGTACGTGTTCTCAGGCAAGAAAGTTAGTCACCAGCATAAAGAAGGAACATTTTTACACCAAAATAGCCACATGAACATTTTGTCAATAGAACAATGCTGGCAGTGTTACAGATTATTTGAGCACAAGCTCATTTTCAGAACCAAATATATGAACTACATTAATTCAGTTTTAGGATTGAACTCCTTGGACAACTGTGTTAATAACAAAAAGCACCTTTTAGTTGACTGAACTTTGTAACTTTACACTTGTATTAAAAACATGAAAGATATGCTTTACCAATGCATCATTAATAGCTGTTTTCTACTCCTCTCATCCAGTGGAATGGCCATGAAATCATTTTCCTTACCATCTCTTAATATCACCTTGGTGAGCAACAATTTTTTAAAAAACCAACAACACTAACTTAAAAAAGTAAGCAAACATGAAGCTGTATTAACTTTTCAGATGTGAATAAGTAAGTTAAATAAGGGCCATCATCTTGGCACCAATGGGCACACACTCTTCCGATGTGTCCAAAACAGGGTCAGGAACCGACCTGAGCCACATACCTCCTGGTCTGGAGAGAGAATTTGGTAAACAGCACTTGCTGAAACTATGCCCTGGCACAACACCAGCTGTGCCAGGTCTGGCTCTCTCCCCTCTGCAGCACTCTGCCAGCACTGTGGAACTCTGGAACAACCCCCCAGATTCAGGGTACTAGAAGGTGTGCAGTACAGCTTTCGTTTCAAATGCTGAGTAGGAGAAATATCATTAACTTCACTGTCACCATTGCCCATTTCTCAGCAGAGGACACATTTAGTCTTCTTTGAATATAAGCAGCTCTTCGTGTTGTTAGGGATAACGTGCAGACAAGGATGCTGAGGCACTTTCTGTTGATGCTGTGTGCTCATGTCAACTTCTTTGCAAGCCTTCCAGAGGATTAAAATAAGTGCCTGAGAGAGACAACACCAAAACAACTCTATAGGCAGGGCTGTTATTCCAGGTGGCCTGCCGGAAGCATTAGAAAATGAGAAGTTTTTGCTCTGAGCCAAGGGGGCTAGAACTTACCAAAACCTATGAATTTACTAGAGGCAGAGACCCTAGCAAGTCCAAAGTTAAATACACAAGTACTTCCCTCCGTTCACCCAAGATGCTGAGAAAACTATGTATTTGAAAACTTACAACTACAAGAAAATGTTTATTTCTCACTGTTTTTATTAAGGCGGGTGAGTTTCACAGAAATTCTACTAACTAAAAATCAAGACAGCTTTGACAAAAAGAATTACAGAAAGTATTTCATAAATGTTAACCCACAGGAGAATGCAATGACAACAGGAACAAAGGTCCATATATTACTACAGTTAGGTTATAACTGAAAACGGATACACTTCAGAGAAGCCAGGTCCCCCTAAGACTAGTCCCTGTCCTAACATAAGCTAGTCACCATGGCCAGCTCCTGCAATATAGGAATACATACTGGGAATTGAGAGGTTTTTTTCAGGTTTTATCACTTTTCACCAGTTTTTAAGAGATATCTTCTCTTTTTCGACAGCTTAGTTAGGTGCTTCATTTTTGCAGCTACATGATTATGCTTGAGAATACTCTTCCAAAAGGCTTAAGAACCAGAAGAGAAGATATTACAAGCTTCCTTTACTCTGATCAATTCTCATGTAATTTTCATTCTACTGGTGAAAGGATAGGAGAATTTTTTAACTTTTGGCCTCAAGGGCTTGTCAAGCTTGGATGCATCAGTACACCTTCCATACAATTCACATCTCAGTCCGACAAATTCAAAGATGAGCTCTAAGATGTGCAGGGCCTTGAGCAGACATGGAGATACAGCCTCCTTGCACAGGGTCATCAGTATCCCATTTAGCCTCCTGTCATGGCCCTAAGACAGGTCACCAGCCGCAACACAAAGAACCTTCCTCTCAAAATTTGTATTTACTAACATTGCATAACTCACCACACCAGAAATTTAAGCAGCCCGCTGACTGCTAGACCTTTCTCCCTCAATCTTTACAAAGTCTTTTGAAACAGCTGCACAGCCTCCACCTCCTTCCCATTTGGAACAGGTCCACATTTTCCCTACTAGAAACACAGAATGTTTCCATGTTTCAGTAACATTTACATGTAGCACCTTATTCTGGAAACCTCATTGGTACCCAAAATTACTCCAAGTGACTATCACAGTGGCAGTACAACTTAAAAATATATCTTGATTCACACGCTTTGTTGTTTCCTTGATTGCTGACTAGAGATCCCTGTATGAGTTCCCATATGCACTGTGCTTGACTGCAAAACCGTGAGACACTGTGATGTCTCTCCTCATCCACTCTTTGTCTTACTTGTCTGAAGGATTACAAGATGAGGACAAGGCAAGGCTGGACTTCAGGGTGTCTCTGCCCATGGCAGGGGGGGTGGAACTAAATGATCTTAAAAATCCCTTCCAACTCAAATCATTCCATGATTTTATTCTGTAATTCTCCGGTGCTGACAACCTGGTGGCTCATTTACGTAGGGGTTTTTGTATATTATACAAAGAGGAGCAACTCCAAATCAACGGGCTTGCAAATCCACTTAAAGTGGATTACAGGAAGACTTTTATAACATCAGTGGCTGTTCTGTTGCAGCACAGCCTGCTTATGCTTATTTCTATTACCTTTTCTTTGAATTGAACAGCTGGAGCATACAGTCAAGGAAAATACAGGTGTTATTTCTAACAATCCAATTCCACATCAAGTTAATGAAAGAAATAAGTAGTTTTAAAGATTTTTTTAAATGTAATTGGATTTTTAACAAGAACTTCAAATGGTCAATTCATTAACTACCTTGGTATTCTGACGTCTCAGATTTGGAGGCTTCCCTATGCATTAGAAACACCACCAGGTCAGTCCATGTCCATAAGCAAATCCTGCAAATGCTTATGGATAGTGGATAAGATCCACTCTTGCAACAGGTTGGCCCCAAACAAGAGCCAAACACCCACCTTACCTGCCACTCACTCCTTTACCACAGGAGGGGGAAAAAAGTAAAAAGAAGGCAAATCTTATGGACTGAGATAATCGATAGCTTAATAGGAAAGCTGTCCATGCAAGCAAAGAAATACAGACATTCATTCCCTAGTTCTCATCAGCAGGCAGATCTTTAGCTACCTTTGTGTAGCAAAGCACCTCAACAGCTGCTTGGGAAGAATGTCACAACCACTAATAACTGTCCTTCCTCCTCCTTTCACCGAACTTTTAATGCTGAGCACAACACGAAATGGCCAGTTTGGGACAGCTGTCTCTAGTCTGTCCCTTCCCAACCTCCTGCTCATCCCCAGCCTAGTAATCTGGGAAAGTGTGAGGGGGAGAAAAGCTTTGGGAGAAAGCAAATGCTGTTCAACCACAGCCAAAACAGGTGATGCATCATCAACATTGTCTTACACACAAATGGAAAACACAGCACCATGAGGGCTGGCCTGAAGAAAGACAAATCCATCCCGGCCAGATCCAGTGCAGTCTCAATCCCTTATTCCATACCATTCACATCAAGTGTGACCTGAGCACAATCTGATATATCAAACAATTTCTGTACCCTACTCAAACCTTTTCATTTTATCTATTTCTCTTTCCTGAAATTCCTTCTTACCAGCACTTACAACTTATATTACCTACTTACACCATCTTTATATCCAAGTCAGGTTTATGCATCCTCTATGGACATATATACAGATACAATCCCCACATTCCATGCTCCTCCTACCCCAGATTTCCATAAGAGCAGTTGATGACTTTGCTCCTATCTGTCAAGGATATCACTCAGGACAGGAGATTGGATTGTTGAGCTCTAAGAACACTTGGGGTGGGTCAGTGCTGCACTCACACGGCTCCTCATGAGGCTCATTCTCTGTTGGGTCAGATGATTCCTGCTGTATTACTTCCTATACTGTACATATCAAATAATGGATTATATTGCCCCAGGGACAAATCTCCTTAAGGTACACAGTAGATCTGTGTACTTTCCACTTTCCCCTGGACTATCCACCAAGATAATCCCTAAAATGCACTTTCCTTTTCCCAGGGCAGAGCAAACCACAGTGCCTTTCCCAGTTACTTACCTACCTGTGCTCTGGGGACCTCATCTCCACCCACGGTGTGTAGGGGTCTAGTTTGGGCAGGACAAGGGCAGATAGTGAATAATCTGGTCATTAATCTAAGTTTCACTGCTTCCATTCCCTGGTGCCCTATGCTCTAATCACAGTCTGTAGCAGCCCACTCTATCATTCAATCTTTCCCAAGGGTTGTGGGTGAGAGGATACATGGTAAACCAAATCATTGCCGTGTTTCTCGGATCAGGAGTACAGACCTGATTCTCCCTGGGGTACCACGACCAAGAACTTGACTTCCAGGGCTCATGGTGGCATTAGAAGCAAAGGAATGGTTTACAGGGTACGTCTCCACTCACCCAATAGATGCTTTCACCACGGTGGACACGTAGCATTTACCTTGGCAGGTTCAGAGCCATGGTCCAGTATAGGCTATTTGCCCATCCTCACCATACTGATATCCCAGACAGCTCTGTTCCAGGGAGACTTTACTCACACTGGCCACTTGATTGCAGTGTTTGTTTCACATTCGTGAAGACCTCAACACACAGGGCCCACCCCTCAATCACAAGACCATTTTTTTCATTGTAACTCTCCTAGTTATGGTCCTTATCTTGACTTCTTCCAGCATTTCCATCATATTGTCGCCCCGTGTCCTGTAGAGGAGGGGGGTGAAAATGGCTCAGATGACTACTGGCCAAGGTTAACCCACCACAGTCTTTTTTTTGGCACCCAACTGGGGTATACAGATTTTAACCAGTAATTTGCTAATCTGCAGCCAAATGCAGCTGACCCAGGTCAATCCAGCACAATCCCAACCTACTCCTTTTAAGATATTTCTTGGCAATGGAGAAGGCTTTTGCCCACGTCAAAGGTCAGACTTGCCTCAGATGACCTCTCGACTGAGTTCTTGAGTATAAAGTCAGTAGAACCAAATGGAAAGCTCCTGAGAAACGCATGTGATTAGCACTTCTGCCCACAAGGACAAGACAGCCTATCAAGGTGCTGAACACATTCAGTGAAACTTGGTTAAATAAATAATCTTTTAAATCAACCTTTGACCAATCAAAGTCCAGCCTTACTTATAGGTACAGCCATAAAAAAACCAGAGAACTCCTGTGAGGGCTACTCTACATAGACATACAGGTAAGAAATTCCTTTTTACCTAATCCCTCTTCCCTTAGAAAACTCCTCCTTCAATCCAAATAATTTTGCATGTAAAATTTTCATGGACTAAAAGGAGTAATATGCAATGCACTGTAACCTTCTTTCCATATCTAAATATGAAGAAATAATCTTTCCCGTAACAGCCTACTGTCTCTTCAGCTTTGTGTCGCACTGATTTTGCATGTTAATTTCAGGAATTATCAAAAATTCCCAGTGTTTGTCAAGGAAAACTGCTTTGAATTGTACTTGCAATCAATGGAGTCTGATGTGTTCCAAACAATGCTCGAATAACAGGGCAGTTCGTCTCTCGATGGAGTTAGTCTCAGTGCAATACACAGAGACTCAGAAAAGCGCAAGGCATATGACAAAGAACTATAAGTGATCACCATCTGCAGGCTTCCTATCCCTGCAAGCTGAAATTCCTGTAATCTCTACCTGCAGTGATACCTGTGCCAGACCCACACTGCACGCCCATACTGTTCTATGTGCTGCCCAACTAACCCCCACAATGCAGTGTCAGCCTCAATAGCAAACAGTCTGCAGCACGGCCAGTAAGTTGATATTACTGACTCTGCAGTAAGTTGATATTACAGAAATGTTTGACAGCCAGTATGTCTAAAAAACTGATTTCTATAAGGAAAGAGAGGCAGAAAAAAAAAAATCTTTCCAATAAAATACAAATCAAGTTTGCTAATTGTTTGAACTTTCCAAATGGAGGAAGTTGTCTTCATCTGCCTCATTCCCCTGTCCTCAAAACTGGAGACAGTACTCACAATAGGTCTTTCAATTGCCAAAGACAGGGGAACAATCCCTTCCAGTGAACTTCTGGCTGCATTCTGACAGCACCCAGTACATAGATGACCATCTTCAAAGGTTCACCACTGTCTCACATCCAACTTAGACACTTGGGTGCTGTCCAGCACTCCTGCCTTCTGGCTAGCCAGCACACAGCCAGCTGCTTGTGGGCAAACAGCTGTGCATGGCCTAGCTGGAGATTGGCTCTGTGACAGGCAAAAAACCCCCAAAACCCAAAACTGTCATGTAAACTTTACTCCACGTGTAATGGTATCAGGTTCATCAGGTATCATAAAAATCAGTTCATCACCTACAATGCTAACCCTGCACTCATTAACACTCCAGTTACAATGCCATTTTCTGAAACTTGATTTTGTTTAGTTAGAATAACTAAGAGCAGGAAAGCCTGGTTAGAACAAAGAGGCATTTCCCTAATCCCACCTGCTCATTCATTTGCAGGAGTTGCCTGGAGAAGTTGTAGAATCTCCATCCTTGAAGACTCTCCAGCTGAGAGCTGGGCCTGTTCAGCCTGGAGATGTGAAGGCTAAGAAAAAACTTACAAATGCATAAAAATACCTGAAGGGAGGGTGCAAACATTATGGAGCTGGGATCTTTTCAGTGGTGCACAGGACAAGAGGCAATGGGTACAAACTGCAACATAGGAAGATGTATCTGAATGATCTGATATGAATGAGAGTGTCTGAGCACTGGCATAGGTTGCCCAGAGAGGTAGTGGAGCCACCCTCCTTGGGAGATATTCAAGACTTGTCTGAACTTTATCCTTGGGAACTGTCTATAGGTGGAGCTGCTTGAGCTGGGAGGTCAGATGAAATGTCCTCCAGAGCTCTCTTCCAACCCCGACTACTCTGCAATTCTGCAAAATTCCATTTTGTCATGTAAATTTCTATATAGGTCTATTGTTTTTGTGCTGCCATTCTTTTTTCTCTGTAAGAATTAATTCAGGTATTAAATCCTCTCCTCAATTTTTACTATGTTTTCACAGGCAGACTTCTTGTTTTCAGTTCTGCATCTTGCTTAACTTCAGTCGATAAAGAGAGACAAGAGAGGAGAGAGAAGGAAAAGGGATTAGTTTCTTCTCCCTAGCCTTGTTAGCTCACTTCAGCTTTGCATAGCTGGATTTCTTGAGAAATATAATCCCAAGAATTCTGAAGCAAAATCTCTCAATACGTACTTAGAGAGAATATATGGGTAAGCTTACTGGTTTTACTCACACATATCTTTTCCATCCTTTCTGGTAGAGATGACTTCTGTTTTCCAGCCCCGAGAATGTAAAGTGACCAAAAAGCCCCACAAGAGCTATGGATTCTACTTGCGCATTGAGAAAGACACAGCAGGGCACATCATCCGGAATGTGGAACAGAACAGCCCCGCTGAAAAGGCTGGCTTGAAGGATGGAGACAGAGTCCTCAGGGTTAATGGTGTGTTTGTAGACAAGGAGGAACACACACAGGTACATCTCTGTTTAGTCTGGGATCCACACCACCACCACCCCCGCCCCCGTTAATCAAGTCCACGGCCAATATGTGAACCTTTCTCTTCCAGTTTATATGGTGTCTTTGGATAGGAAACCCCAGAGCTGAGTCAACTGTGGGCATAAAATATCCTTGGGGTGCCTCCATAGTGCATAAGCACGGGGATGAGACAACAAAAACAGTAAACAAGTAAAAAAGGCTGGGGAGAGCTTTTAGTTCAATCCCTTGAGCACCTGCTTGCAATTTCCCTTTGCCCACTACAGGTGGTGGAGATGGTCAGAAGCAGTGGGAATTCTGTTGTTCTTCTTGTTCTGGATGACACATCCTATCAAAAGGCACAAAAGGAAGGAGTGAATTTGGAAGAGCTCGGTCAAAAGGCATCAACAGGACAGCAGCAGAAGTCCCCACCATCCACGGCCAATAGAGGAACCACTGCAGCTCCACAACCCCGGCTCTGCTACCTAGTGAAGGAGGAGAAAGGTTATGGCTTCTCCCTGAAAACCACTGAAGGTGAGAGCCTGGGGAGAAGAGAGGGAGAGAGAGAGACACAGAGACAGATTTGGCAGCAGGAGCACAGGCAACCAGAGTTAACATGTGGGGGATAATAGGTACCACAAACTGCTCTTACTACCAGAAAATAGGGGAGAAGCAGCAAGATGATTTCAGATCCATATAGGTTCAGCATATGAAGTGTAAGGTTTTCTGAGGACCTTACAGCATGTGCAGTGCAAGGTATTTCTTATGGGGTGGAGAAAAATGAAAAAAAGAGAGATAAAAATAATAAGCTATTTTCTGCTTGTTATTTGAGCCCACTTAACAAAACCAAGTTCACAATTAAATATCAGATATAAAAATCAACAGGCTTTGTTAAGTCCTGTTCCATTCCTCCAGATCACATCAAGAATCAAAACACAAGGTTCTAGACAGCTGTAAGAACCACTTCTCCTGATCTGGGAGTTATTTCATTTAGAAAGAAAAGGATTTTGAATCTCATCCACATATGCCTTTCTTTCAAGGCCAGTTAACAAAGCTGGAAAGCATCACCTCAAAAGAGCATATTTCGGAAAGTAGTAACTGAAAAGACTAAACGTAGAAGCCTTCCAAACCCAGGAAATTCTGAAGTGTACAAAACAACAAATGCAAAAATTCTCTCTTCAAAATTATGAGGGTGGTGTGGGATAGGAATCAACTCCCTTTCAGCCAGCTTAATCAGCCCCTTTGCACTCTCAGTAGGGAAACTAACAACTGAGCCGCAGACAGTGAATAAATGTCTCCCCCCATCACTGAAGTGATTCTACCGGGACAGAGTAAGAGACAGAGGTGTGTCTATGTCAAAGGTTTTTGGTGCCACTGTAAGCTGCCTGTAAGCAGAGACAAAGACTCTCTGAGGACAGCACTGCTGAGTTTCCTTAACCACTGTATTCAGGCATATTGCAGTGACTTACCCTGTGTAATGAGTTTTCATCTATTTTAGGACAGAAAGGGTTGTTCATAGTAGAGCTTTCATCACAAGGAGCAGCTGCAAAGGCTGGTGTCCAAAATAACGATCGCCTGATTGAAATCAATGGAAAAAATGTGGAAAATGACACACATGAGGAAGTGGTGGAAAAGGTATTGATTCATCTTCTGTTCTGGCCTACTTTCACAGCAACCTGTCAGGGTTACTGAGGAGGTAGGTCTGGTCAATTTGAACGCTTCACAGTAAATCCTGGGAGCTGCTGTTCGTGTGTTAGCAGCAGCATAGCCCTGCTTTTGGCTCTGTTATCAAGCAGCCTCTTGAACTGCCTCTGAATGAATGCTGCCATCAAGACAGGCCCAAGAATTTTAAATAATAGAACCATAGTGCTGCCAGGAACCCTATTACATAAATCATGCTCTGTTCCTAGAAGTCCTGGAAATGCTCCTAATGGCGAGAGGGGAAACCATCAAATGTGGTTTTCAGGGCAGGAAGAGGGGAACTCTCTGACAGTCAGCATGGAACAGGGAAAATTCATGATTTTAGACAGTGGTTCCTTTCTCCTGTTAAGAAGTCCAAAACTAATGAAAATTACCGTGCAAGTATTTTCACTAACCAGCCTCAGCTGCAAAGAACATCGCTAATGAGGCTTCCAGCTTTCCATTATTGGCACTGCAAAACACAGCTGGTGCTGAAGAGATTTCAGAGAGCCATGAGACAGGCAGTACATATTCCAGCATTCCAGCATCTTTCAGTGCACAGGACTAAATATGGAGCCGTGCAACACTGATGTTCTGTTGAGCTACTGCAACACCAGCAGCAGTGACATTGGTTAAGATGAGTAAGAAGGGCACTCATTAGATTAGAAAGGTTTAAAAGAAGGATGTACTGGGAGGGGTTGAAAAAACCCACAAAAAAAACCCACTCTAAACCTCAGAATCAGTAATACAGGAAGACAGAAAGAGGCTGAAAGTGACAGAAACTTGACTCGTCACTGTAATCTAAAGTAGTGGTACAGATGGTGTGTTATTGTAGAGCTCCACATCTAGATAAGCCAAGTACTATCTACTGAGGTTCACTGGATCCTGCAGCACTGTATGCCACCCTCATGGCCCTCTACAGCTAACTCCCTATAGATGAGGAACACAGCATGAATACAGAAAATTTCCTCATATCTTACATGCCCCTGATCTTGTCATGGCCCAAATTTCTGTCTGGAGGGGAATAAAAAGAAAGAAATCAAGGTCTAGTAGCACAGCCTACACCCGGTGGCTCATTCAGCAGCAGCAGCCAGAGCCCACAATGTATCAGTGCACCAGTGACCAAAGTACCTGTAACTCCCATATGCTGTTGAAAGGGTGACATCTCAGACTGTACATGTACTGTCACAGGTAAAGAAGTCTGAAAATCATGTTGTGTTTCTACTTTCAAATGAAGAAACAGACCGCTATTTCACAAGCCAGAAGATGGTACTGAGCAAAGAGAGTGCCAGCCTAAGGCTGCTTCCCCTCAAACCAAGACTTATTGAGATCCGGAAAGGAAATAGCAGTTACGGATTTTATCTACGCTTGGAACAAAATACTGGTGGTAAGAACCAAATTAACACATAGAACATGACACTTCATATGCAGCTTCTTCCTGTATGATGCTTGCAGGTTTCATTGTCTCTGGCTTTCTCACCCAGAAATCCTCTACAGACGTGTTGCACAGGGCTACGTCAGGGGATCTGTCTCAATCTGAAGCGCCGTGCTGAAAGTTCACCTCTACCATGCATTTTAATGTCTTTAAACTTAAAGCTACACCTTCACACGAATCTTTCTTCGCTTCTGATCTTAGACCATGTGGTCAAGGATGTTGACTCCGGGAGCCCAGCGGCTGTGGCGGGCCTCAAAGACAATGACATCTTAGTCGCTGTCAACGGCGAGCAAGTGGACGGTCTGGATCACGAAAGCGTAGTGGGAAAAATTAAGCAGTCTGAGGCAAAAACCACACTGTTGGTAGTGGATAAGGAAACTGACACCATGTATAAACTGGTAAGAAAATGCAAACTACTGTTAACAATTGATAATTTATCATTATGAAGAGACATATGCAGCAATGAAACAGCCAATCTGCTGTGACAGGCACTTCTTCAACCTGCCGGAAATATGTAAAAGCTACACTCATATTTCAGCAACCCTCCATGACTTTTACAGAAAGTCACTCAACACCCAAAATTTTGGCCTCTTCCAGATTTTTACACTGTTAGAACAATTCTAAATTCAAATACATCATAAGAAAGGTTAGGTTGCTGTTAAGACAGCAAATTCAGAACTATGTGGCTGTGTAACCACTTATGAATAACAAAATTCCCTTTTCACACAGATCAACACTCTAGTTTTCCACTCAGCCAGAAATTAATAGGGAAGAGTTTTTCATCCCAGCTCAAGTCTGAGTCATTAACAAAGTTTCAAACAAAACACGTTGAGCATCAGAGCCTGAAACAGATTTCACAACGGAAGTCTTTATGTTAACATAGTTTTATTTGTCATTTCTTTCAGGCTCAAATTTCCCCCTTCTCATACTACTACAAAGCACAAGATTCCAATGCAGCCAAAATGGAGGAAAGAACAGAGTTACACACTGAGCAGAAAGTGAATCATAAGCCAAGAATCTGCAAAATGGTGAAAGGATCCAGTGGATTTGGCTTCAGTTTAAGTATGATCAAGAACAAGCCTGGACTGTTCATCAGTGAGGTACTAACGAAGAATGAGCAAGGAAAACCTCAAGCAGTGTGTCAGACAGCTCCCTCTTTGCATCCTGCAAATAAATACAGGCACAAAAGTCTCCTCTCAAGTGCTCTCAGATAAGAGCTATACCCACTTAAGTCAGACTGACGTTGCTGGCCCAAGATAAAGAATAAGCACCAGAAAACATTCCTCTGTTAACCTCATTCCATTCTGTTAAGACACCTAGAGGCAAGGGGAATCCAACTTATGCATAATTTGTGCTTTCATTCATGAGGCTGGCACACTAAAATTAGGATTTTAAATAGATTTTCTGATGGTGGAACATCTTAATTATAGGAGAGACACCATTGCCCCACTCTACTCCCCTCTTCTCTGAGTTGCACGCTGGTGAAAGTCAAAATGCTGCTGTCTCAAATTACATCTGTGACTTCAGCTTTCTCCAGAGGAGAGGTTCCACTCATTACTAAAGAATCTCAGAAAGCTAGTAAAGTTAACTTGAAAGTTTTTGGACAGAGACCTGAAAATTGTAAAAAAATTGGTTTGCTACCTGTCCTCACATTTCTACCATGCCACATTTCTGTAATGCAAGTCTATCAAACTGAAGACACATCTGAAATCTCAAACTCCCGTTTATGTCTAGCCCCATTGCCTCTCCCAGTCCACTCCTGCCCCACCAATCTCCTCTTCCCCATACTTATTCTACCACCCTGTAAGGAAAGCAGTAACACAGGAGTCCAGCTAACCCTTAGTTGTCAATGCATCCTCCCAAGTTTTATGCTGATATCATGCTTTGAACTTGCCTCTGCAGGTACAAAACCATGGACCCGCTGACAGGGCAGGCGTGGAAAACAATGACTTTCTGGTGGAAGTGAACGGGGTAAATGTGACCAAGGAACCCTATGACAAGGTGGTGGCACGGATCCAAAGCAGTGGTGACAGACTAACACTACTGGTGTGTGGCAAAGATGCTTACAGGTACTTCCAAAGCCAGAACATTCCCATCACAGCCTCGATGGCAGATCCAGTCCATGACACGGCTGAACCTCCTGCTTACACAGAAAACCAGCCTTCAGAGCCAGAGAGAAACTCACCTGAGCCAAGGGAGAGGGTGAGTAACACTGCATTACACAGACGCTCAGGGGTCACACAGGGAATAGGAAAAGAACCTTTTTGCAGGTAGTATTTTTTCCTGAGCTGGGATTTTTAACTTGAGCCTGGATTTTTGCAAGTTATTGAAGGAGAAACCTGTAATTATCATAAACAACTCTTCCCTCACCCAAACATAATACAGGTGAGTATTTTAAATGCGAGACTAAATCACACAAAGAATGCACATACAAGAGATTTTCTGGAAAAAGATTACCATATTTGGATTATCCTTAATGAGGACGGGAAACAGACAATACAATTGCAGGAAATTACAGGAAAAAGCTTAAATACACCAAGAACACACACAACTTTCGTGAAAATCAGGTGAAATATTTCAATATGGATCATTTTAGAGAAGGCACAGCAACTGATAGGTTATGATGACATTTTCTAGGAAATGTGCGGATTTGTAATTTTTTTACTCACTTCATGCCGTTAGAAAGAATTTGAAACATGACAGAAGTCAGAAAAAGCAGGAAGGCATTTCTTCTTGAAACACTAATTTTTAACTCTCTGTGTGGTCAGTCTTAAATATTTAAATGCTTATTTTCTGGTCATGGAAAAGAGACAGACAAGGAAGAATAGACCAATGCTGCTATCCACTCATTTTTCATTAGTCATGTCTGCAAATGTCCAGCTATGAGCTTTTTCAAAAATGTCTTAGCTCCCAAGATGCACTTCTGCATTTTGCAGATCTGAAGTTAGCACCACTTTTGTGCTCAAATTCAGCAGGTAAGGGAACTCAACAACAGGAACCCTCTCTTGAACAAATTTCTCCCTACATGTATTTAACCAAAAAAGCCCTTCAACAACAAAAATTATAGTTGTTGGTTCATTCTCCCAAGTATGTAATTAGTGCAAATGAAAACAGGAGTCCTTCATAACACTACAGACTATCAAGCATGTTTATAAACTGAAAATAATCAGACCATATTTACAGGCAGACTCATCCTCCTCTTCACAATCAGCTGCCTCCACAAGAGCTGACGGTTACCACAATGACGACACAAAGTTGTGAAGAGACAAGCACAACAAAGAAAGAACCACCTAAACCTTTCTTCAGTAATTCTTTGCTACTGCACCTCCCAGAACTTGTCTACTCCAAGGAGCGCCATGCCTGTAAAAGACGGCAATCCCTTCCTGAAATAAACACTTCAGTGTAACTTGCATCCATTTAACACCCTGCAATTGTACTTCATTGGCTTTCTGCCTTGTAAAGCAGGCAGTTAGTCACCTACTTCTGAAAAGGCTTAAATAACTACAAGCATATAATTAAGTGTACTGCAGCAGAAGATGGAAACATTTTAAAGATTCGTAAGCATCTTAGCCTTTTAAGGACAAGCTCTTAATAAAGAGCAACTGATTTCTCCCCATCTCCCAGGGGAGGCAGCTCTCCCACTAATCCATCAACTCGACCTCAGTGGCAACTCCTTGCTGTACTTAAAGGCAGTACAAGGGCTGTGAAATGGCATAAACCAACGTACTCTGTGCATCATGCTCCTTCTTCCTGCTAACACCGCGGGAATTTCTTTCAAACACTGAGATCATTTCATCATTCATAACTCGAGACATTTAAGCACAATCTCCTCTGTATAAAGCTGTGGATCACAGTTAGAATAGCACAGTAACATAACTCAGTTGGGCGGTTTGTCTAATCCCAAGTCAACACCACATTGTCTTGGATGTGACACAAATGGCTCTGTAATACTGCTGCTCTTACACTTCACCTCTTTGCTGTACACTAAAGACAATACAGAAATAAATTGTTTAGAGTGGTTATTTTCTCCCCTCTCCAGATCTTACTCTTACCACCTATTTTTTCCAGCACAATTATAAAACAAAGCAAGCCTGGGAGACTGACTATGGGAACCTACAAGTTTTAAGTCACATGAATAAAATTTCTAACATACAACATAAACAAGGCATGGCAGTAGTCTTTGACTTCACACTGAACTCTAGCAAAAAGGAATCCAAAACCTCAGTTACATTTATGCAGGAAGAGAAAAGAAAGGTGAGAAATAGCACGAGAAAGCTAACCTCCAGCTTCTCAGGACAGTAAGTACTGGTGATACGCACTAGCATACACTATAAACAGAAATGGAATTAAATTCTATCCACTCTGTCAGACAGCACATCCTAATCACTTCCCAGCTCCCATCCTTTGGACCGAAAAAAAAACAACTGTGATGCTTGCATGAGATATTACAAAAGCTTATTTAATTCCACGGACTCAAACATTCAATTCCAGAATTGCTGTCCTCCAAATCCCAATTATGAGTTGATTTTCAAAAGAAAAATCACATTTCCTTGGTGCTTTCTTATGAAGATGTTGTTCTAATATTAAGAGGTGTTCCCTCAGTGAGTGTATCATGCAAGTTCTGATGCCCCTGGATAGTGGTGCACCGAGTGCCCTTACTGCTTGGCAACAAACTCTCATGTTCAATACAAGCACCCTCTTCCCTTCCAGTCGTGGCACCTTAACAAAATGAGCCACAGAGCTTGATGATGGCATGTATGAAAGTTCAAAGGGCCAGTCAATGCTGGCAGAACACACAGAACAGTCCTGGCTCCCTCCAAGCTTTGCCATCCACAGGAGTCGCAGCAGTGCAGCTGAAAGGACAGAAAGCAGTGCATGGCTGCAGTTCTGACTCAGGGGGCCATGTGCTTTTCTGGGGCTTGTTTATGAGCTAAATAGAGGAAGAGGATACTGGACAGTGCACTAACTAGGAATATCACATCAAACCAACGATGGTAGAAGTTGAACTGTAGCTCTCCCAGGACTTCTGTGATAATGGTGCGATATTCCAAAGGCATGCTCATCCGGATCAGGAGCACGGACGACACAAAGTACATACCCTGCAAGTCACAACAGGGAAAGCAGTTATTGTTTCAGAGCAAGCTTTGTGGCTAAAGGGGGTCAGAGACTCTGTAGGTGTGCCTGTAGCTCCACGCACTCACCATGATCTGTGCTAAAAGCAGAACAATAACGTTGGAGGATTTGCTGCTGGAAATGGCATAGAAGAACTAGGAAAGAAAAAAAAAGACAACACTGGAAATAAGCAGTCAGATAAATCTGATACGCCTTAGGACAGCATGAAAGGCACACAACATTCAATACCTTTTCATTAAAAAAGATCCAAAACCCACACATTCTAGAGGGCTACCTGTATCCTACTTTCATAAACCTGCAGTCTTAGTCCTAAACATGAATATCCCAAAGCCAGTTGTGCCATGTAGTAAAAGTCACAAAACAATAAAGAGAAAAGTTTAAGCATAGGTACCAAAGGCCGGGTCAATGTGTCACCTGTCTCTTAACACCTTTCCAGTCCTACCAGCAGATCCTATGAAGCAATCCAAATTCTTACTAATATGTCTCAGCTACAGCACCATGAGAGGAGATTCTTTATATTTAACATCTCATTTAACATCCACATCTCTTCCTGACAGTAATAACTGAGACTGAGTGAGGAAATACCCTGCAAACTGTATGTTTTCTTCCTCCCTCTGCAGGTGTTTATATTCAGACATTTCAACATAAACATATTTGAAATTCTACATGGTATTTGTCCCATCTAAAGGCAAAGAGTTCATAATAGATTTCCAGATCTAAAACCACTTAAGCGTCTTTTTTCTTACCTTTGTAAGAGTGATTAAGAGCCCTCTAATAGAGGTAACAATGATTATTCCAACAAGAATAAAGGAAATGTGCTGAGACCAGAATTTGACCTGTATCAACAAGAGAAAGAGAGGTAAAACTTCAGAGCTACCCCCATTTACACCACATTGTATACCTGCCAATTCTTCAGGGGCTTTGTATTTCCTAATTGTACAGGTATCCATTGTAGACAGCTACACAGAACAGACATTTTCACAAACCTATTAGCAACTGTTTACTCCAAACATACAAAAACCCCCTCAGGTTTACACTAATCACAAAGAATCCCATTTTCACAAGGATATATTTGCAAAGTGTAGATGACAGAACATCCATTTGCACAGGCAATCAAAACTACTCTATAGCTGAATGTCTCAATCTAAGCAAATTGCTTGATATGCTCCCATTTCCCCAAAAAATAAAGCAAATCCCTGCCTCTCTGACAAGACCACGTCACCATCTCAGCACAAAATCTGTGTGAAAGCAATGTCCATGGTGCATTTTCCTTCCGTTCCTCCTCAGTAAGTCAAGAGCCACACATTCTCAGGGTCTATCTCTTTCTCCCTATCAGCAGGCATGATTTTATTTAGATAACACAGGAGCTGCTGAAAAGGCTGGAAGAATTAATAAAGGCTCACGTCAAACTGGATTCCCAGGTAATTTACAGTGATCTCAATTCCTCTTGTGACTGGATCAGTCTTCCCAACACGGTCAAATACAATATTGATGGTTGCCTGTGAGAAAGAGATGGATTTACATTAAAACAAAAAGACAAGAGCATTTCCCACTGTCACACATGAGACACATGCATGACTTGGGCTGTATCACTAAGGATAAGGGGGAGGGGGTGGACAGAATGCCTAAGAAGTGCAAAATGCACACCTGTAAGAATTGCTTGTCTAATGCAAAATGCCTGTACAAAAAGACAGATCCAGAGCTTTATTTCAGCCAAGGACCAGTTTCTTTCAGAATCTCCAGAGGCCCAACTTTAAGCAAACTAGAGTGTTACTTAATGCACTGCATATATAGCATAATCTATGCAGGGCATTGCATTTGCATACGTCCACATAAAATGCAATAAAATGTTTACATACCATAAAGATTTTCCAGACACAATAGATGGAGAAAAAATAGCCCAAAAAGTTGAAGTATTTTCCCTGGAAAGTTTTGGAATACTCTATTCTCTCCTGGAAATACAAAAATGAGGGAGAGGGAGTCGAACACAAAAAAAAAATAAGTCATTTCCAAATCACTCACAATAATTAATGGAGCACCAATAGTAGCAAAGACAGCCCTACCTTTCTGCACCTGTTTCTAAATGTTTCTAAACTCCTAAGTGTTAACTCTGAAGCTTCTGACTGGTTATAGGGACGTGGCACAGACTCCAGGATGCATCTGAACTGGAAGGAAACTGCCATCTACACCCGAGGTTAAAGAACCAGATCCTCACTCCACTGCATTATAATGTTACATTATTTACCCATGGAACAGATTTCAATTTCCTGTAACATGTTCTCTTTCAAACTACTCTGACCTCCCAACACCCACCTGGGCAGTTTTTTGCTGTGTACCTTTGTTGCATGCAAGTCAGCAGTTTCCAGAAAAAGCTGCCGACTCAATTCTTCCAGGGCATCCACTTCTTGCTGGATAAGGGACAGATCTGGCAAACCAGCACAGTCAAGGCTAGAACACATCCCAAATTCTTAATTAAAAACACAACCTTCAGTCCAAGGGCCACATCTAATGGTTTGATCACCTTTTTGATTCAGTGTTTATGCTCCTTGTTAACACAGCTCCCAAAGAAATCTCAAGGGTGTTGATAATGCACACAAAGGCAGGCAGTAAACAGTATTGAGGCAGTTGTGCAGCAAACTCATCATTTCTCTGCCTGGGGAACACATCACAGAACAGAACCGAGCTCTCAAAGACTGCTGCTCAGTGTCCCTTGTCACTGAAGTGCATCTCACAGTATGTCATACTCACATCATCCTCTTAAACAAAACTGCTGAGTAACTACTCCAAGGGGTTAGTGACTACTATGAAGAGTCTTGTCAAATAGCCAAATTCTGATTTTAACAGCTCCTGGGAAAGAGGAAAAGATGAGACCTCAGCCCCAAATATGCAAACGGCACAATTCCAAGTGGTCTGGGAGAAATCATCAGTAAGTAACTAAGTTAGAGAAATACGGGCCCTTGTACCTGTTCACTGCAGATTCCTTCTACCCTTCTCTTATGCAGAACAACTTGTGTTCGCCTCTTCCCACCCACCTTTCTGTCACACTGCTATAGGACACCAGGGGCCAGCCTATATCATGAAGACAATTTATTTAATCAAGAGGCTTGCTGCTATCCTTTTTCTCCCAGCTTTCTAACACAACCAGAATCCCAAGTATAGGCTAGATAGATTGTTCCAGCACCTCAGCCAACCCTGCTGTTTCGCCCAAGTATGCCACAGGCTCCCCACACCAGCAGAGCATATTCCAAGGTATGAGAAAAACACACCTGCAGGTCAGTCGTGTGAGCACAGGGGACAGCAGAACAGAAAGCTGACTCTCCCAGCAGTGAGGTGATGGGATAGACAGCTGCAGTGTGACACCAGAAAGATAATCAGAGAGTGAACCACCTCCCCTAGAATAACAAGCTGAGAGAGTTGAGGCTGTTCAGCATTGAAAAAAAGAAAGCTTCAGGCAAACTTTACAGCAGCATTTCAGCCCCTAAAGCAGGGGTGCAAGAGAGCTGGAGAGTGACTTCTGACATGGCATGTAGTGACAGGACAAGGGAGAATGGCTCCAAACTGAAAGACGAAAGGTTTAGATTGAATATTGGAAAGAAATTCTTCACTGTGAGGGTTGTAAGGCACTGGAACAAGTTTCCCAGAGATAGGGATGCCCCATTCCCACAGGTGTTCATGGCCAGGTTGGAAGGGGCTCTGAGCAATCTGACCTAGGGAAAGGTGGGCCCATCCATGGCAGCGGGGTTGAAACTGGGTATCTTTAAGGTCCCTTCCAATCCAGGCCATTCTATGATTCTGTGGTAAGTGTGCACATCTGTCCTCTGACCTGCTGTACGACTCCACCATGCTGATGTAACAGCACATTTATAGAGTAGGGCAGGAGCATCCAACTTCTGCCTGTGTCACAGTAAAATTGTGTCCAAGCCCAGGGCAAAAGGTCAGACAGCACAGTGCCAGAGAACAAACTTCCCAGGAGACATCAAGCTTGAAATGTGTTGAAGCACAAATGCCTTGTAACTGCTCCAGCTAGCACAGCACCTTTTCAAAACAAATAAAGCTGCATCCATCTCCCAAGGTAGGTGCCAGCGTGCAGATGAAGGATACTTTCACTGCCTGGAACAGATGTTGTAACACTTTTTATCATTCCCCAGAAACCAGTGGGTTTGTTATGCACTTCTCCTCTCTGGAACATTGTCCTGTGAGCCACTGCTATCCTGAAAGAACAGAAAACACAAGTCCTTAGGAATAAAGTATTTTTATGGAAAAAAAAAAAAAAATCTACCAGTTTCCTAAAAGACACTGTTACACTAAATTCACTGCAAACAGATGCCCATTTTTTTTCCCCTTAAGCACCAATCTTGCTACATAAAGTCATCCTGATTAGCTCTGGAGTAGAGCCCAGATCTAATCAAGTGAGATTCAATGAGACACTTCCACAGTCTTCCATTCAGGATCCTGTTTCAATCCTTAAAGAGATCTAAATCTAGTTAAAATAAGAATTAAAATGGATTTCTTAATCACTTGATTAGTTGCTTGCCTTTCCTCAAACACAATGACTGTGTTATCTCAAGTTCAAGAACTGGAAGACTTCTCATGTTCCTCTCTCCCACTGAACACTTCTCCTTTATCAGTGCACATCCACCTTCTCCACGGAACTGTGAGCACTGGATGGCATGCACAGCACTCTCTGATATGCTGTCACTCACTACTGGGCTGCATGACAAGTTGTTATGAAGCAGAAATACACAAATCCGTTGCTGGACTGAACCACTGGATGCTTCAGGCGATGTGAACTGACTCCTAAAGCTCATTCCAGCACTACAGCAGCAGCTGTGCATCATCCCTCACACTCCTGTGGGTACCACAGCATAATCCCCATGAGCACTCTTGGCTTCTGGTCTCGTTCCCTCACACTTCTCCCAGTTGAAATTTGTGAGCAAGTTATCCACTCTTAAGCTGAAAACTATTCATAGGATTGTCAAGGTGATCCACGATTCGACAGCGTTTAGACCTTTAGCCAGGATTGCTACACTTGGTGCTGAGCCCTCTTCAAGGCTGTTGATAAGCAGTATAATAAAAAAAACCCTAAAAAATAATTCTATCATTCCTCTTTCACAGCCAGCACAAGAAACACCCTTGGGGCACCCCACATAACACACACAAAAGCACATATGGCCACAGACTACAAATAACAGGTCTTAGAACAGTCCAGTTCATCCTGATAATGGCCAAATGTAAGAAATGCATTTTTAAGCCTTGCTTTCCTCTCAGTACCTGATTCACATGTTCCATCCCAAATGATCCACAGCATTGCAGCAAAAATGCAGCAATGTCAAGGGGAAGCACAACCCTATAGAAATGTAAAGGCAAATCTTTTCTCTTAAGAAGTGACAGGGATCTCGGTACCCACTGAGCAGTCAGGGCTTCTGGAGACCTCACAGAAAGGATCCACAGACAAAACCCACACACTGTCTCTGTGTAGACTGCTAAGAAAATTATGTGATACATATATCTATATCAGACTGGCTGATCTGACTCTAACATGAAGCCCAGAGAAGCAACGGTGTCAGAATCTCGGCATTTCAAACCTGAGGCTAAGTGATATCAGACCTGCAAGGATGAGCATAAAGAACCTGACAGCCCCGGAGGTGAGTTTCCCTGAGGCTTTACTTGATTACACTCAGGAAGGAGAAAGCAATGATTCCTGTGCAAAAAGCACAAGGGAAAAACAACTTTCAACAACTACCTTCTACTGAATAGAAGCCAGCATGAATAAGGGTTGGCATGAAAAGAAATGTCAGTATCAGCAAGAAGACCAAAAAAGCTTTACGTTCTATTGCCTTGTAACTCTCGTGCCATTGGTAAGGTCTGGGCCATCAGCAGTACTGAGGAGGTGGCCAGCAAGTCACTGACAATTTATGGAACTGTAGCATTTACCCTACTTTACACTGTAAAACACTGTTATTTCCACTTGTTCCAAAATGATTGGGATTGCATTTGGAATGATGCATGTCTAACTTTTCAAAGCCTGCTTTGCATGAGCAAATAGTCCAATTATGCAAGGTATAATTGTCAAAGCAAAGAGGGAACAAAATACACAGAACTCAAGCTTTTGCTGTTCCTTAAACATTTCTATGAGACTATGTAGGTTTTGTGCTTGTTCTGGCTTTTCTGGGTTTTTTAAGAACACAAATACATGAACTTCAGTATAATTCCCAAGTGATTAATTCACATTACATGGCTCTTCATACTGGTTAGAAAGTTGCTATAACGATAAGACTTCCTGGCAGGAAGGCAAGAAAGTGCTAGTCAGCTACAAGTGCCAAACATCCTTACTTTTAGCCCAGCATCACTCTCCCTGGACCAGAGGTCCAAAAACACTGTACAAAAGAGCATAGAGTCA
Source organism: Pitta sordida (assembly GCA_013390025.1). Classification (NCBI taxonomy): domain Eukaryota; kingdom Metazoa; phylum Chordata; class Aves; order Passeriformes; family Pittidae; genus Pitta; species Pitta sordida. The sequence continues at coordinate 197,926 of WEKX01015774.1, read as the reverse complement.
GAACCAGCACTACACAACATCTTTTAACTCCAAAGCCAGCATTTCAGCATGCTTCCAGTCAATTAAACCAATTAAACCTGAGTAATTAAATTCTCTCACTACTTACCGTGTCATACACGACACAAATACAGAGTTAACGGCTGTTCACCACTTAACATTTTCCAAGGGGAAGAAGGTTATGCTTTAACTACAGTTTCATCTGCTAAGACTGATCAGCAGATACACCTTCAGCGAGGTTAGACTATCTAAAAGCTCCCTTGTGTGTGTTAAAAGGTTCCATTAAAACAACAGGGCACCAAAATTAAAGTTTGGAGGACTGCTGTGAGAATTCAGTGCCAGAGAGTCAAACCTCTGAGCTGACAATGGCAATGGCATTTATTCTGCCCAATTAGTAAGACACACAATACATCATTTGTAATGGCAGACAAAAACCTTCTCAGTATAAATGAAATGACACTGTTTCCAAAAGTGGTTTTTTAGCTTGGGGTGCGTGGAAGAAGCCAAACCAACACAAGCAGAGTTCTGATGGCACATTTGTGTACCACAATCTATTCACATTAGCTGTATTTTGCAGTTTTGCAAACTGATGTAAACCTTGCCACTTGCAGGAACAAAACTGTGCCCAAACCAGCCCACTGACCCCACTCCAGCTCTGACCAGGAACCACCACATCCACACAGCAAGAGAGCACTCCACATGCATGAACCCTTTCTGTCCTGAAACCACCAGTAAGAGCCAGCTGTGGTGGCCTCAGGGTCACTGACCCAGCATAGAGAAAGGGAACCCACCCTACAGACTATTTATGCTGCCACCAGAGAGTTACATGTCGGCTTGGAAACCTCATAAAGGACACCATTTTGTGCACATGTCTAGGGGAAAAAAAAGTCGTGTCAGGCCAAACAAAACACCAGCTCAACCCAACTCAGTCACCTGTTTCACTGGAACACGAAGACCTGGACAGGACCCATAATTTTGGTAGTTTCAAGAACCATCTTATACCATACTGACTGAAAATCCTTGGAACAAATAATTTCATGCTACTGTTGCCTTCTCACCTTTTTTTCTTGCTAACAATCATGTCCATAGTCTGAAGGAGTCGTCGCTCCAGAGCCAGAATATCTGCGTCTGTGACATTCCTGCAGAATGAAGACACACAGTTAGGACTGCTATCCCATTTCAGAGGAGATGTGCACATGCCCAAGAAAAAAAGAGGCAAGCCTGTGTAAGGAGGCTCCCATTCACAGGTTCATAGGTTATTCTGAGTTGGAAGGGACCCACAGGACCATCCAATCCAACTCCCAAGCAAACGCCCACTCAGGGATCAGGCCCACAAGCACGGAACCACGGGCACCACACTCCATCCACCCAAGCCTCCCACCAGCTAGGCCATGTCACTAAGCAACTCATCGAGTCTTCTCTTAAACACTTCCAGGGATGGCGACTCCACCACCTCCCTGGGCAGACCATTCCACTGAGAGATCACTCTCTCTGTGAAAAAACTCTTCCTAACATGCAGTCTAAACCTCCCTTGGCGTAGAGCATGTAGACATGGCAACAGCTAGATTAAGCAAAAAAGTAACAAAGAAACACAAAACAATCCCACGGGAAAATCAGAATAATCTCAAAAAGCTGGACAAATATTTCACAAGGCTGTGGTTACCTGAGAAAGTAGGACATGTAGGTGTATGGACAGTTGACAGCCCCAAATCCTGACAGCAAAGCCATGAGCGTCACCCCAATCACACCAACACGGCTGATGAGCTGCTCTATAGACAGGATTCCTGAAGAGGAAAAACACGGCATTAGTAACCTTGCTCTCTCCAGTCTGCTCCACACATGGTGCCTTCCTAACACAATAGGGAGCTGCTTAATTACTCCAATTGCCTTCCACCTGCAATGACCACAGGAAGGACACACAAGGACTAGAAAAAGAAAAGGGTAGGAAGTCTCCCTCAGAAATCACATTACCGTGTGTAGAAACAGGGATAGGAAATTCTGGCTATGGAGAAACTTAAGACAGATATAGAGAGAGGAGTTACAGTCAATATTTTGGTTCCAAATTAATAAAACATTATGATTACCTTTTGCTGAGGTGGGGATATAGATCATCCACCATACACTACAAAGGAAACATCTTCCTCAAAGACCCTTCTGCAATTATCAGGATTAGAGTTACCAAACCAGATGGTCCTGGCAAACTGGTCTGGAAATGTCTGAACTGTAGAGAGGAATCCCCATCCTGGTAACTGTCATTAGAAGTGACCTCTCCAGATCCGATGGAAGTTGTGCTTGTAGGACAGGGCATGACACCATGGGAAGCTGAAGCTGCTCCTGGCTGTTCAGTATTCACCTGGCTGACATGCACACACTATTGAGGTGAACGCTAACAGGACATGCCACCTGAGCACCAAGTGGACTCTGAAACATCTAATTCAGCATGAGCATCAAGCTTCTCCTGTAACCAACACCAAGCACTGAAGTTGCATTTATTCTTAATCACAGACCTCAACCTGTCTTCCCGGGATACAGTGCCATGTACCAGTAAACAGCACTCACTTTTTAGGGAGGTGGTTACGGAGCAGCTGCCACACACAGCACATTTGGAGCTTACACGATTGCAAAGCTGAGATGGCCAAGCGCCAAGCCACATTTCATGCTTCAGAGAAGTGGAATAAATGATGAAAACGAGGCAAAAAGACTTCACAAAGGGAAACTGAGACACCCAGTCATGTGCAGCTGCATAGAGATTTACATGAGCTACAGAATGTGCTACAATACGCTGGCCTTTTGCCCCACACACTGTCAGAATGCAGCAGTTAAAAGAGAGGTGCCTTCAAAATGACCTGACATTCCACTAGTCAGAGCAGCGCTTCCGCGTAACACTCACAGCAACCCTCTTGTGATCAGATCAGATAAAGCCAATGTTTCACCAATTCAGACAAAATTAAAAGTTTTATTAAAATACTGATATGTAATTAAGGATAAGCTGCCTTTTACTACAAGTTCCCAAACTTGGGTCTATTAAATAAGCTCCAGACTTATTTAATAAGCTTTATTAAATAAAGTCTGCAGCCCCTGACTGATGGTGCCCCTGACCGATGGTGCACTTCCGAGCTGCAGGACACTGCCATCCCCATCCCCATCCCCACCTGTCTGAACTGGGTCACCACCACCTGATGAACCCTGGTCTGTACATGCACAGCAGTAGCACCCCAGCCATAAAGGAGAGTAAAACAAGCAGAATCCTTTGCTCTGACCTTATGCCTGCACCTGGTAGGATAAGGCAACTGTTAAGTGGAGGTACCGACACATTAAGCAGAAGTTAAAAGCAGAAAACATCCCACCACCAGTTCTGGAAATCTGCAGTTCTTATGCAGCCTCCCTGAGGCTTTCCAGTGCTCTGAAGAGGATTGCCTACACCCCATGGCTAAGTTCCCACTGGATTGTTACACTTGGCCAACTCGAGTGCCTTCTGCAGCTCAGTGGATACGTGCTTTTCTTGGCACCAGAACACTGGGCAAAGGGATCTGCACCATATCCCTGTTGTGTTTCACAGGCAAATGACACAATCACAAAACACAGATATAAACTTTCTCCTAGGAAAGTTTCAGGATCACAGATGAAAGGGGGACCAGACTGTACAGAAGTTGGGTGCCCTTCAATTTTTCTCCTACAGATTCGTACAGAGGGAAGCAGCTTCCTAGAGAACAGGAAGACTAAGCTGACCATCACGTACGGGGACAGAATTCACCAATTTGAGTGAAACCTGACTAAATTTCACCTGTTGAGAACAACATACAAATGATTCTCCGCTGCAGGGAATAAGGGCAATGTAAGTTACACAGGAAACCCATAGTTTAGTTCCACAGTGTTGTGATCCTGAATCCTCGAGGCACCAAGTGTGCTGAGGGCACATGCTAACAACTCTGATGGACCCGAACTAGCCCAAGTGCCCTCAGCATCTTCACACTGCACATACTCCTGGTTCCATGACTGCACCACAAAGGTGACCAAGCTCATTCTGCACAGAAACAGCTCTGGCACCCAGCAGGGCTCCCCAGTTCACACTCCAGCACCATGCAACTGCACTGCCTCTGGGCTCTGGCAGTGCATGGATCTGTACCACAGCCAGCACACACGGCCAGCCTGGTGCTGGCTACAGTCTGTTCAGGCTCCCTGCCATGCTTCGTCAAATGGACAGCCACCCATGCTAAACTGATCTGATTTCAGTCACAAGAAACAATAACCTGACCAAGAAAAGACAGATGAAGGAATGGCTGTTGATTTGCTTCTTAAATCAACTAGCTTTAATATCCGCAATACAAGAAATAAGTGAACAAAAATTGTGAACAACTATTTGTGTAAAGTTTCCGTGCTCTCAAAGAGCACACTGTGTCCTTTCACAGTCCAAGTTCGGTTAGGACTCACCCACTTCCCTCAGGTTTTCCTGTGGTACTGAAAGAAAACGAATGCAAATGATTCAGGTGAATCCACCCGTTTCTGCCAGTGAGACACCCTCCAGACTGCAGATTTTAAAGCAGAGCAGATCCTCAGCTGCAAGAACTACTTTCTACATTGCAACTGTAGAGCTGAGATAATAACAGGTCCAAGGAAAAAGTGAAATAACAAAGCCTATTTGCAGGAGGGAAGGAATCAGCAAGGAAATGAAACTCACCATGTTTTGGGCTGAGGATAGGAAATGGATCCCCCAACTTCCAGAAGAAATACATGAATGTCAACCACAGAACACAGGCAAAAAGGAGCTTCTGTCTGTGCACTATGGGAGAGGAAAATAAAACAGCATTTAAAAGACATTCTTTCTTTAGGACTTCTTCTGGCTTGCAAAATTGCTACATTGGTCTAAAGGCTCCTTCGAGCACAGATGGACAAAACAGGTGTGAACTGACAGAGCTACAGTTGAGACCACCTTGAGAGAGCTCCTGCAGTGACACACTCTGGCTTTTACAGACAGACAAAGAGGGCTCCACTATCAACAGATCACTTTGCTGTGTCACCTGAACATGAAACTTAAATATTTCATCTTTGTGGCAAAACCACACATTTAATGCTCCCAGCCTGTGTGCCCAAGCTTTACACAAAGGAGCAATGAATACCAACAGCTCAAGGGTTAGGTGCCCACTGGTGCATGGAAGAAGCCTCATGAAGACAACAGAAGCGAAAAAAAGTAATTTATTGAGCTTTCCTGCCTCAAGAGTGATTTATTGAGCTTCTCTGCCTCATTTCACTTGCCCCCTACCAGAACAACACAGCCTCGCCAAGGGCTCCAGAATTTTGGCTACAAGCTCAAAATGGCAAAAGAACAAATTCTGGCAATACTAAAGTGCTCAACTTTGTTGAAACTCATGAAGAAAAGCAACATTTGCTTGGGCCATGTACAGCATCTCCTGACTGTTCAATGAACAGCTCATGCTAAAGCATAAAGCTCCAAAGAGAAGTTATCCAGCCAGAAAAAAGCCAGAGGAAGGAGAGACCCATGAGGGTAGTGACCAACACATCTCTCTACCCTAGAAAAGTTCTTGCTCATTTGTAGCCTCAAGTTTGCAGCTCCACTTCCACAAAGCAAGTACTCACTTAATCTGATGTTGCTCACAACAAAGTAACCAATGTAGAAGGGCACCATGAAGACCAGGATAAGCAAAATGACACACAGGTTCAGCTTCCAGTGAAAATATCGAGAGCTGAAATAAAGACAAAATACTGATTAGCATAATATCACAATACAACAAATTTCTCAAAGAAAATTGCATGTCAAAGCAATCCTTTCAACTACAAACACTGAACAATACTGGCTTAGCATATAGATTATTCTGCATTTGGGGGGGTATGTATTAGGATTGGGGAAAGGAGATTGTTTCTTTTGGGGTTTGGTTTGGTTTTATTTTTAAATACAGAACTCAAGAATGTGCATTTCAAAATTAACAACCATGCAGAAAAACACACTGAGCTATTTCATCAAATACTGTATTTTCTACAGTGACTAATCCTAGCTGCAGCCTGATTCCTGTGACTGACTGCTCACCTTGTTGAGCAGTAAATCAAAACTAACTATAAGCAGTAATTGATTTTCTAATGAATGGCTGAGTCAATAACGGGCTAAATATGGAAAAGATCAAAAATATTTAATGTTGATAATTCGGCGTGCTTCACTTCACAGCGAGCTGTCTCATTTGCAAGACTTTGCAAAGCAAGGTTTTTAAAATACACATATAGATCAAAATGATCAATACTCCTCAGACCAAACGAGATTGGTCAAATACAGATGAGATTCATCTTGGGTGAACTGACTTTTCACTTTGCTCAAACAGAAGAAAATACAGTGTCCCACTCCCAATATTAACTCATATCCTCTTTGTGCCTCAGGGAAGAAGAAATTATGAGGATCCTTGTCACTTTCCCCTAACTAATTCTGAGGCAAACAATTTCAGCTGTGCTGATGTCCAGCCCTTTACTGACACTTATAAAAACCTTCTCCTCGGTGATCTCTCTGGCTACAAGCTCTACATATTAATGACATACAGTCAAAACTAACACCCCCTTTTATCAGTTCTGTATGTCCTGCCTTTCAACTCCTTCGACTGCTCTCTTATACCAGTATGATGAGATAGAATAAGAAAACCAACTTAGCCTCTACATGTTCCTCTTGTATCTCTTCTTTCCTACTGACTTCCAAAGCAGTTTTTAACACTCCCTTTGTACAGAATTCCTCACCCTGTGGTCAAGGGAGGACACACCTTTGATTCCCAAATCCTGGGTTGTTACAGATGTAACTTTCACTCCACAATCAGCTTCACATCTCATTCACTGCCCTGAGCACCACAGAAAAAGTGGGGCTTAAAGTTTCTACAGTCCTTGACATCTGAGAAGTGCTCTTCAGCATGATCTAAGGCTTTACAACACTCCCATGAAAGAAACAGTTCCTTTTAACTTCACAAGTGGAGCCAGACAAAGACTAAAGCACTGCACTAAGGACCCAGACCACAGTAACGGCGATGGTGTGGAAAACAGGAAGCTTATGCATTCTAGTCTCATGTTCTGTCAAATAAACAAATTTTGCTGCACAAGTATCCTCAGTGAGCTGTTGACAATTTCCTCACACGATTCTCCCAATCCAAGACTAATCCATTAATTTAGCAGGTAGACTGAAGGCAGTGCAGAACACAAGGGAGGCTGTGCCCTGAGGGGGCTCCCAGACTCACCTGCTGTTCAGCACACCCAGAATCTCGAAGATGATGAGCTCAAACATGGTACAAGAGAAGGCAAAAGTCACAGAGAAGATCACCTGGACCACATACTGTCGCACCTGCAACACAGAAAACAAGTCAGAGACATCAGGCATTTACATTCCTGGAACAGCATCCTGGTATCCCTCAGGTAACAAACACAAATCACGAGGTGTGCTGGCCCACAACGGGGTCCCTTCCCTTTATCTAATTAGGATGAAAACAGAAACCTGTTGGGAACCAGAGCTCATGAGCAGCTCAGTATTACACTATTGCACCTACTTGGAAAACTGCAGAGAGATGCCTTACACAGAAGGGATGTCAAGCTCCACGTCAACTTGACTGACAGAGCCTTGCTGACAGGGCTCTTAGGTATTAATCTTAGATTTAAAGACAAAATCCACATCAGAAAAACTGCTGGGGCCTGAATTCAGCTTGCACTTAAGCTGTCTGTGACCTAAACTACAATCTCACACCCACCTGGGAATAAGAGAATATGGCATTTTTGTCCCATCCAATCCTCACAACTAATTCAGCTGCAATGAACACACCTCACTGAGCTTAAAGTTCACCACTGAATTTCACTTGATCTCGAAAATTTTACAATTATATGATAGGCTTACTCAAGCAAAAAAGCAAAATAACCTCCTATTACCCCTGCATCCCCTTCACATTTCTTTTTATTCAACAGTAGCCAAAATGCAAACTTTCACTGGTCCCAGAAGAACCCATCTCCTCAGGTATCTGGAAGTCTTTCAAATAGAAGCAAAAGAGGAAACTAAAAGAAAGTAACTGCAGGCAATTGAAAATAAGAAAAAAAAGGAATTAAAGAGAGGAATAAGGTTAAATGCAGTTTTCAAAATATTGCTATTAATTGGGAGTAATTTTTAAGATACAGACTTGCAATGCCAAGTTCCTTCTCACCTCGTAATCCTTGAAGAGCTTACGCATGAAGAACAGCCACCCAAATCCAAAGAACAGCACCTGCAGAAGAGATGAAGCATTTAACATCTGCATCCAGCAACCTGTAGAACACAAACCCACTTCACTACTGATTGCAGATGAAACAAAGGGAAGGAAGAGAACTGGGCCAAAGTACCCAAGATCCACAAACGCCTAATACTTGCCACAGTACCACAGAAAAAAAAGGATATTTTAAATATCCAAATGGAGCAGATACAGAAGCCTGTGGCCTTTTGGAAGATCCAGTCAAGACAACCCAGTTTTTGTACTCCTGATTTCTCAGAATTCCTCCATTCCTGGCCTGCCAGAATCCCTTGCACTGTTGGTTCTTGTTCCACGCTTCTCCTCCACAGAATCAAAGCCCATAGTTTCTTTACACGAAACCCAGTAACGGAGGCAAAGCAACCACCCGAACATCCACCACACAGACATGCTGTAGAGATGAGTAAATTCTATAAAAGGATCTGCTGTTTCTTTAAGACCAGGAGTGCATTTGATCCTCCTGGAGAGTTCTTGACAGTGAATCTGGTTACACTGACACAAGGTGAGTGAAAGGTGTTACCAGGGGAAAGGCAGTGCTGAACTCCTCAAACCACAACAGGGAGTCACAGAAAGCCACATGGATGAGGCAGGTGACGCAGGAAAAACCAGCAAGACTTTCCATTTCAGTGGCTGCCAGAGCACTTTACAAAATTTACTTTAAGTTTCAACACACGCCTGAAATGACCAACACAGATATTTTGCAGGCGAGTTAAAAGAAATAAATACAAGTTCGGCAAGGTGGCCAAAATTCCAGTTGTGCAGCTTCAGAGTAAACTCTCAAAGACAAAATCAAGGAATCACTGTGGATTACTTCCCTGGGCATTAGGAGTAACCACAGTGGCAGAGGTAACAGTCTAACATGATTTACAGACAAGGAACAACTGGAATGCTGGGCAAGGAAGATCAAAAATAGTTGCCGTGAAAGTAGAACTGAAATAGAAATGAGGTAGAATGAGGTCTAGTCATTGGCAACAGCTGGCAAAACTTGTTTGAGGAGGACTTCAGACCTTAAAGTAGCTGTTAGCAAGAGGAACGACACTCCATAAGCCTCCTATCTACAGGTCATGAGTTAAAGAAGTAGGATAAGCAAATGAGATTTACACAAAGTACATAATTCCACATTTAATGGGAGGAAGGAGGAAAAACAGAGAGACAAACTCTTCAAAAAGAAATAAGTAAAACATGGGGAGATAACCAAGTACAATAATAACAGAAAATTATGCATAAATATTAGATTTCCCTTGTGTTATGGGCTGTACAAAAAGCATAGAAACACATTATTGCCGCTGTTCGTAACCCAAGACACTGCAGGTGAAAGTAACACATCATGTCAGCAAATCCTTGAGCACTTGACCATTACAGGCAGCGATTTAAACACCCGACGTGGTACTGCTGAAGATGCTCACTCAGGAGGAGCGGGGAGGGAAGCAAGGGAGGACAATAAAAGCAAACACAAAGACAAGTTAAATTCCTAGTAAAGGAGGCCGATGAAGAGGAAGGTAGCAAGTATTTCCTCACACAAAACAACAGGACAGTTTCAAGTGTGTCAAGACCACAACCCGCTTCATAAGGGTAAAGGGAGGATGGCAAGGAAAGGTTTAAAGGGCTCCTGGGGGAATTCGGCTGGGGCAAAACAAGCGTTAATTGAAAGATGACTTTGATGGCAGCAGAAAGAAAAGGCTGAAGTAAAAAGCTGCATCACAGACGGATCAATGGAGAAGGAGGCACTGAGGATAAAACAGGGATGTCTCGTTAAACTCGTTGAAGCACACCACGGAAAACCTTCCGAAGTTGTAAACAAGGACATTTCCTCAGAGGCAGACCTGGGATGGAAGAATAAATAAAACAGAACAGAATACACTGGACTTTCAACCGGGAAGGACTTCCGACCACCACAAGCTCCAGCTGCCCGTGGTCGGCCTTGCCCAGGAACGTCGGCAGCAAACCCAAGCCCTGAGCAGAGAACTCCCGTCCGACCGAGGCGGGAGAACCAGCCGTGCCCGGCAGCGGGGCGGCACCGCACGCTCCATCCC
>WEKX01015774.1:60856-187638 GCA_013390025.1 Pitta sordida | reverse complement strand
TTCGGGGGAGTCCTGGAGGGAACATGAGCCCTTCCCCCGGGTGCTGTCGCGACTCAGAGCAGGTGGTGCCCTGAAGAGAGAAGGGAAGGGGACCCGCTGCCAAGCAGGGGGACAGACGGATGGAGCTGGGCGTCTGGAGGGACAAACACCATTCCCCAGGGCCTGCAGTCTGAGCTCACAGGTTCACAGGTTATTCTGAGTAGGAAGGAACCCAGAGTATCATCGAGTCCAACTCCCAAGCGAACACAGCCTGGGATCAGGCCCACAAGCGTGGAACCACGGGCTCCATCCATCCCAACCTCCCACCATCTAGACCATGTCACTGAGCTCCTCATAGAGTCTTCTCTTAAACACCTCCAGGNCCCGTGGTCGGCCTTGCCCAGGAACGTCGGCAGCAAACCCAAGCCCTGAGCAGAGAACTCCCGTCCGACCGAGGCGGGAGAACCAGCCGTGCCCAGCAGCGGGGCGGCACCGCACGCTCCATCCCCGCATTCCCGACGGTGCCGCTCCCGGGCCGGGGGCTGCGCACACCCCGCCCTCAGGNTGAGGAAAGGCTGAGAGAACTGGGGTTGCTCAGCTTGGGAAAAAGAAGTCTTAGGGGGTGACCTAATGGCAGCCTTCCAGTACCTGAGGGGAGCCGGCAAGAAAGAGGGAGGGGGACTATTTACAAGAGCATGTAGTGAGAGGGTGAGGGGGAATGGGTTCAAACAGAAATAGGGCAGGTTTAGATTGGATATTAGGAAAAAATTCTTTTCTGTGTGGGTGGAGAGGTACTGGAAAAGGTTGCCCAGAGAAGCTGTGGTTGCTCCATCCCTGGAGATGTTCAAGCCCATGTTGGATGGGACTCTGAGCAACCTGGTCTGGGGGAAGGTGTTCCTGCCCAAGGCAGGGGGGTCGAAACTGGATGATCTTTGAGCCCTTTCCAACCCAAACCAATCTGTACTTCTATGATTCTGCCCTTCTACCACGCTGTGACTCCTGTGCAGTGGACGATGGAACTGCCTGTCTTGCCACCTAAGGGGAGATCAATCTTCCACGTGGGGCCCTCTCCATCCTCCCTCCACACTGGGAGCTGGACTGCAGATGCCTTTCAGGACGTGCAATTATAATATATCAAGGAATGGGGCCAGAAGGGAAGTAAAAGTTCAGACAGGGAATTTCCTGATGCCTATCGGTGTGAGATCCAATCCTTCATGTCACAACCATGTCCCTACTTGAACTTAATGGCATCTGAATCTTTTCTTTCCTCTTCAAAACACACCTTGAGGAAATTACCTCAGATTGCTCCAGGGGAGGTTTAATTTAGGTATTAAGGAAAAAAAATCACAGAAAAGGTTGTAAAGCACTGGAACAGACTGTGCAGGGAAGTGGTGGAGTCACCATCCCAGGAAGTGTTCAGAAAACATGTGGATATGGCACTTGAGGACATGATTTAATGGTAAACGTGGTGGTTCTGGGGTTACAGTTGGACCTGATGATCCTAGGGGTCTTTTCCAACCTGAACAATTCTATGATTCCATCCACGATTTTAACCATTGCCACTCAAAACCCTCTGTGTTTGGAATGATAAACAGGAAGACTCAAGTTGGAAGTTTAAAAAAGCACGGAGCTCCTGGTGATGGAAAATCAGGAACCTTTATTCATTACAACTCATTTCACTAGGAAAACAAATCTGTGTTGGGTTGTGATGAGTCACTGGATTAGTCCCAGAGTCTCTTTGTTTGGGTTTCTGTCTTGCTCTCAGACATCTTGGTTTGAAATTTGTCTCCTTGTCTACAGCATCGCAAAGAGAAAAAAACCATTCATCTTTCATGGAGAAATGAACTGAGGGAGCAGATCACCAGAGTATCTGATCTGAGGCCTTCTATTTCACAGCTGCCAATTAATGCAGAGCTGAGATCAGGCCTTCCCTATTCTTTCTTTCTGCATCTGCTGCTTCAAAACTATTCTTTCCTGAGTTTGGAGGGATTTATGGTTGTTTTGCTCTGTGTTGGTAAGCTGTGGGGCAAGGTTAGCTGTTGGGTGCTTTTTAAGGACAGAAGTTAACAGGAAATCCTTTAAAATATAAATTATACAAAGCCAAATTTTGCTCTTGTTTACACCTTGGCAACTCTGCTCACTTCAACACAAGGTTAAAAAACAAGGCAGAGTTTGGTCATAGGTCTTAAACTTTCTTCTTTGTGTGTTTAGAAATAGTCTTGAAATATTCCTCTGCTGAGCTGCTAATTACTGATCCCTGGGCCTTCAGAGAAACACACAGGGGACAACATAATTCCTACTGGAAGAACTCACCGCCACCCTTCAACCCCTGGCCTTCTCCTTCAGGAAATATAAAATGTGTTAAAAAAAAAACGGGGAAATTTATTTTGTGTTTTTCCTCCTTAGAGAGGCACTGGTGGCTGGGGAAAACGATCCGTGGCTGTTCACAGGTACAAAGGCAGCTTCTCAGTTGTAAGAGTCTGATAGTTTCATTAAACAGAATATAGATGAAGGTGGCCACAGAGGAGAGGCAGCACGTGAGCAAGAAGGGCTGATCAGTACATTGACAGGTTACCGCTCAGTTTCATATTTTATTCTTCCACATAGTAAAATGAATGTGCGTGTTTTATGTTCAGTTTGTAAAGAGACCTAAAATCAAGTCTTTTAAGTAAAGTGGAATGGTGCAGCATATTGAATTAAGTCATGGGGTTTGGCCAAGAGTATATTTAGAAATAGCGCAGGTTTCCAGGAGGTGCTACAGGGCATATTTATGACAAATAGGCTTAGCTGGCAGCCAGCCATGCATTTTCTTTTCTCTTCTCTCCAGAGGTTTTCATAAACAAGAACTCTGAAGCTGGAAGTATTCCCACATAATTCTGATTTCTGCATTTCTTTTGAATTTATTTGTGATGAGTTCAGATGATGATGTTCCCTGGCAATTGATGTATTCCTTTACAGGGTTGTTTGTGACTCTTCTTTGAACTAATATATATGTATTGAGAAACTTACCTGGATATTTTTGTCCTGGTAATTCTTCATATAGTTAGGTAGAAGGATTGGGGCGTTGGGAAGGGAAAAAGGCAAAAAGCATTGCCCATGCTAATCTTGTTCTCTACTGTACCATGTAAATAGAGGACCCAGCACATAAAAGTTCAATTAAAATATTTTAAAGTTGCTGACCATGTGAGAATCCAGAAATACGAGGTTTGGTAGCAAGCTGGGTTTAACTGATATCTTCTCTTGGCCTGCCTTACCCTTACAGTGAGGTACCTGGCCGATGAGCTCACAGGTTTCCTCATTTCAGCCTTTGCCTTCATCCTGCCTGTCAGGCGGCATCCTGCGGCAGGAGCTGGAATTCCCTGCTGCCCTCCTGCACAGCCTCTGCCCTGCAGCTGCCTGTAAACCGGGATTTTTGGTGTGCTCATTTGTAATCGGGTTTCCTTACCCCAATCATCCTTCAATCCAACTGTCCCCTGAGCTTTGGGGAAACACCATAGGAGCCAATTTTGCTGTTTAAAGCTTCAGCATAAATTCTTTTCCACCTTGTCTTAAAAGATTTTTGGTAGGATATTCTGTGATTTTCCAAGACCTATAGCCTTTCCACCTTAGAATCCAATAAATGGCTGGTTTGCTTTTACTATGCCAGGCTGGATCAAGCAAGGCGAAGGCCAACAGTCTTTGTTTTTTTCAAAATGTTCTGTCAGTAGCTCTGTAATCACCATTTCTATTCAATGCTGCTTCATCCCAGATCAGCAAGCTTTAAAACACACAGGTTTTTGTTGACAGAATGTTAAAATGCAGTCCTCTGCACTTTCAGATGGATTTAAAGGCACACTTGACATTGAAATTAAAGGGAGCTGGAAAGACCTAAGCCGCTTATATTTCCATGATTTTATCTGTTGACAAGCATACTCTCCTTTTTTTTTTCTTTCTTTTTTTTTTTTTATTTGTAATGCTTTTTCCAAACCAGTTACACAACACGATTCTGGCCTCAAGCAGCTTCTGTAGCTACCAAACATCAGTTCATAGAATCAGAGAACCATAGAATGGTTTGGCTTGGAAGGGACCTTAAGGATCTTCTTGTTCCCATCACCCTGCCACGGGCAGGGACACCTTCCACTAGACCAGGTTACACAGAGCCCCATCCAACCTGGCCTTGGACACTTGCACAGGTGACTCTGTGTGTGCATCGGCCTCTGCTGCAGTGCCTGGTTAGTTGGTGTGGCCTGGCAGGACAAACTAAACCAGCTCTACCAGAGAATCCTGGAGGGGCAGAAAGTGCCCTACACATCACTCCACCATGCAGTGGCTGCACTGAGTTTTCAACTTGGGATATCCCATGGGATAGGTAGTTCAGGCTGGAAGGGACCAGCTGGCCCAACCTTCATCTCAATGCAGAGTCAGAAGAGGGTACTCAATGCTTGTCCCAGTCAAGCTTCATCCCTTCAGGATGAAAATCCCACCCTGTCTCTGGGCACCTGCTTTAGTGCTGAACCACTCTCTATTTGAACATTTTTTTTTTCCTGGTCAGACTTTTTATTCAAGATTCTCCTTCGTTACTCATTGTGACCGTTGCCTCTAATCTTTTTCTGTGCAGCTCTGTTGAGAGCCTGTCTCCATCTTCCCTGGAATTCCCCATTAGGTAGCTGAAGACAGCAGTTAGAGCTCCCCATACCCTCCACCCCCTCCCCTCTAGGCTGAATAAACCTTCAATGTCTCTTTGTACATCAGGCTGCTGAGAAAAGCTTGAATTGCTGACAGATACTTGAGTCTTGCCTCTTCGACTGAAAACATGAGCTTGCCTCTTCCAAGCTCTTTGCAAGGAAAAGATTGTGTGCCAGGTTATGTCTTGGCAAGTTGACACACATTTGCCATGGTTACTACTTGGCTGTATAAGCACATTTGGTGTTGGCAAAGGGCCTTTCCTGAGCCATGTTAAAAGCTGTAGTACACACAGAGCCTAAGAATTGGTAGTGCCATTCTGTTGGGGGAAAAAATTATTCCAATGCTTAGGCAAGTCCCCTGATTTTAGTATATTTATCCAGCTCTGGCTGTCAGGAAATCTGGCACTGTTTTATCACAACTGCCTTGGGCTTACAGGAAGGCTATTTCTCATGGATGTTCCTGTCTTTACTAAACAAAACCATGCCTAGGCTAGGATTACTTTTGGTTGTCAGCCTGAAAAGCCATTTTCTATACAAAATAGCAAACTGCCACTTTTTTTTTCATCATTGTGTGACACGGCCACTCTTTAAATGTAAAACTGCACAGTCAGTGAGTTACTGAGTGGCAAGAGAGATGGGACTTCCCCCACCTCAGTAAGTAGATTTCGTGCCCACACAGACCCAGAGAGCAGAGATCCCACCAAACCTCTTTCCTTCTACAGGAGGAGGAATCTGCACCTAATTTTGTTTCAGCACTAAGAGATTGTTGGTGTCTGTATTACACTGAGTGGTTTAGAACAGAAGCTCAGCAATATCCTGTGTGATACAACCCCCTCCCTTGCAAGGACTTCAAAACTGTCAGAGCTCCACCAACCTGAACCACACACTCCAGGAACTGTCTTATTTAAGCATAAATTTGGCCCCAGAATGGATGCTGGGGTTGGAGAAGAGGGGACCACATCACCACACTGTCACCACAGCTTCTTATATGGCAAGGCCAAGGCTAAGGTGGGAGAGAAGAGTGAAGGAATCAATAAAGTCTTTTTTACCCATGGCAAATCCATGTCTGTGTTACTGTTGTCAGTGCAGTGCAGTGTTCACATCTCCAAACTACTGCCCTTCTGGTCAAAGAGTCATATATCAACCAAGTTAGCAGTTCTGCCAGGAAATAACAAGGATACCATGCATTTCAGCAGTGCTTTTCATCAGATCATTCCTACTTTACAAACAGAATTAAGGAAGCCTCACAACATCCCTGTGAGGTAGGTGGAAATTCTTACACCCATTTTACAGGTGGAGAAAACAGGCACCGAGAGGCAAAGTGATTATCACAGCAAGTCAGAAGCAGAGCTGGAAATAAATCTAAGATTATTATCCTAGGTCCACTGCTCTAGACACTAGAGAACACCAACCCCCACATGCTATTGTAAGCTAAGAGACTACCTTTCTCTTCTACTATCACCTCCTTTGGTGATTTTGACACTTGCATCTTATGCTCCTTGCAGAGAGCCATGTGATCAGTTAGTAATTTATTTGCACAGGGAGCCAAGGGGGTAAACATGTCTTTAAATGATCCAGGCATGGCTCTAATTGTCCAGTGACTTCCCCCTTTCCAAGAAGATGATCTTCCCCGCTCCTCACATATATATATATATGTTTTGCTTAATTGTTTTTGAGTAGAATCATACACTGAATCCACATCTCTAAGGCTGTTATGCAACCTCACTGGGAATTTCTTGAATAAACAATTAAATTTGTCTCATTGAGAGGGAATAAAACACATTTATATGCTATCACATCCAGAAATAGCAATAATCCTTTGCTTATCTGTAGGGCCTTCCATCCAAGGACTTCCCTTTCCATTACTAACACAATATATCAAGTCTCACATCATCATTGTAAGGTAGAAAATTATTCCCAATCGCACAAGAAGGAAGAATGACTTGCTGACAGTCCCACAGTGATTTCATTGCAAAGATGAGGCGGAATGCCAGAAGTCTGTTCCCTGCCCAGTTTGCCGAGAAGCACCGTTCTGATGCCGTGGCCCATCCTTGGTGGCTACAGATTGACTAGCACCCTGGCAGGCTACTTGAGAGCTAGCTTTACAAACAAAAAATCAAGCAGTTGACTGGATGCAGGAGGAAAACACTGGCTTGTCTCATTGTGCAGTTGTGATGTGGAGGAAGAAGTGAGTATTCCTGCGTCAGCTGTGGCAGAACTACAGTGTCCATTGAGTCCACTGCAAATACAGTGCATTTGACTGAGGCTCTCCAGTGAAAAAGAATGACATACTCAACATGTGATGATTAAAGACTGGCCCGCCTGACACAACTGTTGTGATCCTGATGAATGAGCACTCATCTTTAAGTAGCCCTGTGGTCTAATGAAGGTGTGGCTGTCAGAGGTCAAGAGCAGGAGTGGAGTTGTCAGTTAGAAGGCAACAAAGGTGGGGGTGATTCATCTAGTCCAGGACATTGCTATCTGGAAGGGTCAGAGGCTCTGATGAAGGCAGAAGATACATTACAGGGGGTTTGGTTTTTACCTACAGCGAAGTGTGTTTACAAGCCCCTTCAACAATTGGGCTGGTTGTTGCTTAGAACTCTCAGATCTGTCTGTGGAAAAAATCAGAAGTAATAGATCCCATCTAGTATAAATGTGGCAATTTTGTTGTTCATCTAAATCATTGCCCTTTCTTGAATTCTAGTATCTTGAATTTGGCACAGGAAACCCTCTTCCTGCTGAAAAGCGTTATCTTTCCTCAGTTGCCTTTCATTTGTGATAAATGTTTTCCTGTATTAGGAGAATGGATAAGTGGTAGCCTCTGGAAGCTCTCTCTGCATGTCCTTTAGCATTGTCATATTCCTTCCCAAAACTGAGGAGGTACCTTCCAGTCTTCCTTCACAAGGAAGGACAACCTAACAGCCTTTGTCTTAAGGGCCAAAGGTTTTGACCTCAGGCTGCAAACATTGGGAATATACACAGGCCCAAGAGGAGCAAAAGGATTAACAGCATAAAAATAATAAAATATGTGGCACCGCTGTGGTGCTGAAGAATCCCAATGCACCCTACAAACTTTCTACATATGTACAGTTTAACGTCACTCAGCAGTGAAGTGCAGCCGCCTGTGCGCTCGTAAAGGGCGGCTGCATTACTGGGCCTGGGAACGCCACCAAAGGGGGAGAGCAGAGTGACAGAACTGACTGTACTGGTGGCTGCCTGGGCGGGGATGTGGGACAGCGGAACTGCAGGTGTGAGTCCAAGCCTAACCAAAGCTCTCGCAGACACCCATTTGACTTCCATGGGCTTTGAGTCAGATCTGCCACAATAGGAGGCCGCAGGGTGTCTTTTCCAGCTAATGGCAGGATGAGTTTTATGCATTGTGCCAAAGACCTTTTTTCCCTGACCTGGATTAGAGCCCGCCCTGGGAACAATGGGATGGGCTGCAGCCCAGCAGAAAGAATTTGCTGAGATGGCAGGGTCTGAGGTTTGCAGAGCAGAGCAGATGAGAGTGCATACCTGCACTTTTTTGGCATGAGGCTCAGTTTTGGGGGGACATAGCTGTTAACCTGAAGCTTTTGGATGCATTGCTGCATTGTCCCAGCCAAAAGGTGCTGCTGTAGTCCTAAAATTAGAAATCTATATTACACATCTAAACATTTGCAAGCACATGATTTTTTGCCTTTCGTAAAAAATATTTTTCTGAGTCTCCGTACAGACTTGTTGGCACAAAGGTCTAAATCATGTTTTGAAAGGCCTTTCGTGAGACTTTGGCATTTAATAGAGAAGTAGCCCACTGAATGGCTTCCATCTGTTAAATTAAAAAGAAAGGATCTCTAAAGACTCTTATTACATCAGTGTTTTCAAACTTGACCAACCAGTTCTGTATTTAGAGGTTTAAAAAGTCATGTGGTTACCCAGACCCCTGGTATAGGCTCACATGTGCATTCAGGACTCTGTACCTGAGATTTGCTGAGTGCCTGGAAGCCTGGAAACTCCAGGAACTGAACACATGTCAGGATCATACCATGAAGGTTTGTGTATTTGGTTGCATGCTGTGGAGGGTGTAGCTGTTCCCTCCTTTCTCAGAAGCCTTCCCACGCTTGCTTGGCTAAATCAAGTTTTGGATCTTTAAGTCACAAGGCTACAAGTAAAAAATATCACTTGAATTTATTCTTTCCAGTATTCTGAAATAGTCTCAGGGCTGGGTGACCCTCCTGGGGACAATAATCCCTCTCTGGGCATCTGCTAAATCCTAGTGGAGAGCTACTGTTAACCTTGCCCACTATCAATGTCACTTAAAGAGCTGAAATATTTTTGACAAAGGAAAAATATTTTTACCTAACTCAGATAGGCATTCACAGAGAAACTGGGAATATTTTGGCCTTTATTTCCTGGATAGAGAAGGGAAGTTGGGCTTACTGTTTTAGTGTGTTGATGCTAAGCACAGAATTTACTTTGTGAACTAAATTTAACTGCAATTCCATGCCAACAGCAAAGGGAAGATCTGCTCAGCGAGCCATAGGTGAAAACAGAAAAAGGAAAGACTAGATATGTTGATCAGTCTTCCCCCCTCACTGGCTGAAAGATAGATCCTCCCCACATTCCTAGAGAAATGTGAAACACAAGGCTTTTGGCAAATACGTTCACAGTGGCAACATTTGGGTATCACTGTCATGTAAGGTTTTAAAATACATCAGTTATGTATACAGTGTAGATATTACTGTAAGGAGTGAGCTGGCATGTGGAAACAGGGAAACACAGGGACACACAGGGCAAATAAGGCACAGTTACCATGATAGTACCTTTCCAGTTGAGAATCATGGAAGGAAATAATACTCAAATGGCCATTTTAGCACTTTGCTTAAAAATATCATTTGCTTCTTTCTCTATCTTTTGTTTTGTCTTCAATCTTTTCCTTTTCATGTGCTCCCTGTATCCTGCACCTTCATACAGTCAAATCATCTGACCTGGCCCGGCTGCTGGCTTTGCTTAGCCTGCTGAGGGGTCTCATATCAGTGGCGAGTTCAGCAGGTGCTGAAGGCCCTTCCACTTCATCGCTCACCACCTCCTCTTCTGCCTTCTTCACCCCTGGCTCCTCCTGAGGACGCTCCTCTGGTTCCTCCTCTGCTCGTACTTTCTCCTCTTCTGGTTCCTTTGCTTGTGCATACGATGGCAACCTCTCATCAAATGCCCTGGAGAGATCTTCCAATGGTCCCATCCCAATCTTCTCCTCAAACTCATTGTAGGCTGATGGAAGGGGACTGGGCTCAACACCTACTTCTGTTAGAGGAAAATAGTGGGATACCGGCTTCTCTTCTTCCAGCAGCTTGTAGCCTTTGGCCTTTGGGATGGTGGGGACTGTGATGGCAGGGAGGGGCTTTTCCGGGATCTCTCCAAGCTGTTCCTCTGCTGGTCTTCTCAGAGCCCTCCGGATTCTTTTCAAGATCAAGTGACTGATCTCCACCAGGTTGAGGAATAGGGATACAGAAGCCACCACCAGCATGAACATAATAAAGATGGTCTTCTCCGTCGGCCTGGAGACAAAACAGTCCACAAGATTGGGACAGGGCCATCGCCCACAGCGGTAAAGGGGGAGAATCCGGAAGCCATACAGGAAGTATTGACCCACTATGAATCCCACCTCAAAGAGGGTTTTGAAAATGATGTGGAAGATGTACGTTCTCAGGAGAGTACCTTCCAGGCGAAACTTCTTGGCTCCATCAGGGTTGTTGCCTTTGTTTTGATTTGGAGCCAGGGGCAGCTTCTCTTCATCCACCTCAGCTTGCTGTCGCCGCTCAGCTTCCTCTCTCTCTTTCCTCTTCTCCTCCATGCGGACATGGTGCACAGCATGCCCAAAGTACATCAGCGAAGGTGTGGATACAAAAATGATCTGCAGGACCCAAAGCCGGATGTGGGAGATAGGGAAGGCCTCATCATAGCAGACATTCTCACAACCGGGTTGCTGGGTGTTGCACACAAAGTCTGACTGTTCATCTCCCCACACTAGCTCGGCAGCCGTTCCCAGGATCAGGATGCGGAAAATGAAGAGCACTGTGAGCCAAACTCTCCCGATGACAGTGGACTGCTCGTTCACCTGCTCTAAAATGTTCCCCAAGAAACTCCAGTCACCCATTTCTTACTGTCTAAGGGAAGAAAAAAAGAAAGAGAAAGACCACAAATTATGCTAAATTTAAAAGATTTCAGGTTTCCCCACTGATGTCTTTTGCCACCTTCAATCAGTATGTCCCTAATATGCTTTGAGAACAGAAAGACAGTTGTTTGCTTACTTGCTGATTTGCCTGATCCCAATGATTTATTAGCAGGAGAAGGGCTGGGAAGCCAGCGCAGGCTGCTTGCTAAATTCTTTCTTTCATGGCACTAAATGGGCAATTACTTTTCAACCAGAGAGTATATTTATCTCCTTTTCCAGGTAAGAGTCTTCTGTGGTGCCCTGTAGGATTGGTTGTGTGAGCCTGCTTAGATTTTGTGCACGTACAAACACTCGCCAGCAATACAGTGGAACAGATTTATCAGCATGCAGCTGCAGTGGTTAGAAAAGTGAGTGAAGCTTTCAAGCACTCAAGCTCTTCTGCATCAGAACTCCAAGTGGCTCAAACATATTCACAGATCTCACATTTGCACCCATCTTGCACCTACACAAACCTCAATTCTCACTAGATTGCATATGTATTAATTCTACATTAGCAATTAGTCTGTTAGGTAAGACCAGCAATTACAACACCATTACTATGTTAGCAATACTGTATAAGCTTAATAACTACTATATAGACTAATTTTGCTATACAGAATACATGATATACAATATAGTTAATTTGGGCTATGCTTTCTATCCTCTGCCAAAGTCAGTTGCCACACTGACATTGGAATCAGCCTGGAGAAAAATACAAAAGCCTCTAACTGGGACCTAGAATACTATTTGCTGTCTCTAAAATGTCAGTGCTGCTGTCTCAGGCAAACATAGAGCTGGAAGCCAGCTCTTCAGACATCTTCTTGAAAAACTAAGAAACTAGTCCATTTTCAAGTGATGCAAGTCAAATATTAGATCTGTCATTATTTTTGCATGATAAGAAATTAATTATTCCTAGGTCAAAACATCCTCCTGCATATCCTGAACTTCACACTATATCATTTCAGGCAGGGGAAAACCTTTGCATGAGGCTAATAGAAAGTGATTTAACACATTACAGCAGTCTGAAATCTCTGAGGAATGCAGAATATTACAGTGGTCCAGAAAGACCAACTTGGGGACCATGGCAAGTGGAACAGGGAAAATTATTCATAAAATATCTGTTCACGGGGATCTAGAAGTTCATCTCTTAGATACTACCTCCATCTATAGTTTCCTAAATGCAGACACACACACACACAAACACTGGGAAAAAAAAGGTACAGTCAAGAGCAAGGAAATCTGAGTATCTAAAATTCCCTCCTCTTTCAGATATCACCGGGATATATTTGTAATGCCATATGTTACAACACACCAACGCATACCAGTCTGTTTCAACTACTGTGTGTACGTATTCACACATAGACAAACATGCAAAATATTGAGAGTTCTATGGCTCTGGGGAGTTTCACAAATTTTCGATTTTAAAAAAATGCTTATGATGGCAATTTGCTAAAACAAGATGGACTCATATTCCTTGCCTTCGAACCTCGTAACATTTTTTACCCCAGACGCCCATGTTAGAAAACAAAGAACAGAACACAGTCCTTCAGCTTGCACAAACACCTCGCATGTGTAAGCGGCAAACATATAATTTAATCACCAAAGAAAATTGCTACTTTCTCAGTCATTAAAGTTGTGTAAAGGAGTGTGTTAATGTCAGCGCTTACATTAACAAGTCTAGCAGGAGATTATGCTGTTTACATACATTATCTAAACTGACTTAAACATTCTCTTTCTGCAAATTCACAGAGCAAAGTACACTCGGCTGTTACCAATCATTTGCAACTCTGTAAAAAACATGACTACACACAGTACATTGTCCCCCAGGCACCTCTGTTAATTCCATCCCTTTCTTTCTGTGTGAGTCACACTGATATCTATGTTACCTTTTGAACATTACCACTGCAGCACACAAGAGCAATATTCTAGACGTGATAAACTTTATCATACGGAAAACTCACTGTACAAGAGAAGGAAAAATGTTTCCTGGGTAACTCCATCAAATGTCTCGCTCGCAGCTTGTTACATTTGGCTGACTCTGAGACAACTTCCAAACTAGTCACATTTTTTCAAACTCTGCCATGACCATTCTCTCTGTTTTCTGCAAGTGAAGTGATTCGAGGTTGCTCAATCAGCTCAACTGAAAGCAACGATATTGGGTGGACTGATGATGAGTGGTACAACCAGTTCAAATGTTTAGGATTCCACCTGTAGTCAGCCCCTCGAGTCTCAAAACAGGTGTAAGCAATGTATTTACGCAGTCACCTTTTCCCTTAAATTGCCTGTCATGAGGAAAGAGCAGGGCACTGCATAAGCCCACTCAGAGCCAACAGACTCATGTGCAGACCCCCACCCTGCCTTTCCAGACATCACAACCTGAGCACACTATGTACCAGCAAAAAAGGGTGTATAGGTTAAGGATGTTGAGCAAGCAACTTGCCGCTGTGAAAGGCTCCACCGAAGAAATGTGTCCCCCTCCTCTCTTGGCACTCTGCGGGGAAGAGTGAACTTTTGTCTCTCTTCTTCCCTACCCTAAAAGCCCCAATCTTGTCGCACGACTGAGCAGATATGACTGAATTGGCTCTGATGGTGGGTTTTAGTTGCCCTGCAATATTTAAGCTCCGAGCCAGACGGCTTTATGAAGTGAGTGACAGTTAGTGACGTGGGGAACAATAGGGAGAAAAAAAATAGAGAGGCAGAGACACAGAGAGGAGAGTCCACTGAACATGAAAAAGCAGAGGGGGGAGAGGAACAGGCGACAGGCAGTGAAAACCTAATACATGCATAAATGGGAGTTTGCTCAGTTAAGCAGGGACCAAAGCATCTCTGCAATTCCGGTATGGTTCAGCACAGCTCTGTGCATGTCCACACTCACTAGTCTTTAGGTGTTATGGTATAACAGGTGAAAAGGGAATGCTAATATCTCTGATAGTGGCAGAATTAAATTAATGAAATTATTACCCTATGCCCAACTCTTGACAGACAAGTTGCACTGCTGATTTCCGACACAGGCAGACACTGAAGTACTGGGTCTGCATTTGGCATTGCCAGATACTTTGGACTGCTCTTTAACATTTTTACTTGGAAAAAGCAGTGAGAAATGAGAAAAAAAACTATTAACAATCAATATTAATCAAAGCTGAGAAATACAAATTTTACAACTCACTTTTCCGTGCCTTAGTTCTTCTTAGTTTTTCCTCCAAATGCATCTAGCACGTGCACATGCATTAAAAATGTCTAAACCAAACTGTTTTGTTAAGGAGCATAGCTGAATTCCAGCAGCCCAGCAAACAGGAATGTTACCCCAGGCGCACTCGCTTACCCCTAGCCACCTGCAAAAATGCTGGAGAGCCCATGCAAGAGAAGAATCACAGACTCAGTAATGCGTCCACAAGTACAGCTAACTGCCCTGGGAGCTATAATTATAAGCCAAAGGTGATAACTTTATTCTGAGGTGTTGGTTTTGTAGCCTTTCTGTAGGAATTGCTCAGAATGTGCTCTTGGTGCTCAGCTCTGAAGAAAAAGGGGATTACTGGAAGCAAGATTTGCTAAGCAATGATACAGATACCAGGCTCACAAAGTGATGAAACAGCAAGCAGCTTTCCCTTCTCTTTATGCAAACTCAACGCTGAATTTAATTTTCCAGAATGGCACTGGGAGACATTCTGTCTCTAGAAAACCTGTTCATTTGAATGACATATGAGGGCCACAAAATTTTGTACCTTCAAACCAACAATTTTGGGCCTCTCTTCAGTGTTTCTGGGCATTTATGCCCGTATAAGTTCAGAGCCTCATTTTACCAGGTGTATTCCCAAACAGCTTTTAAGCTGATTTGCATAGCCTTAAAATCCAAAGCACAATTGAAGGCAGAAGACGGTGTGTTTCAAACTGGATTTCAAAAGAGCTAAAGGATAAGTGAGAGATGGAAAAGAACCAGTTTGGAGACAGAAAAAAACCCATATCAACCTCAGTAGATACAGCTGGAATGAATTCTGAACACCTTAATAAATCACTCTCTTAATAGAGAAGCTGTAGCAGAACATTTCTCATCCTATTCTATGTAAAGTCGGTGTGTAGGAACACAAGTCCCAAGAACATGAAGTGAATGGCAGAAGGAATAAGAAAAGTAAGGAAGAGTAAGGAATACCTTTGTTTTGTTTTGCTATATGCTACTGAGATAAACACAGATTAATACATGAGTAACTGGTTATCATTGCCACCCTCAACCCCTCTATGGGAAGTACTACTAAAGAGAGGGAGGACTAAATGGTACTATTGCATCTAACACTTTTAAAAGGTGCCCGGAACCTGGTGCCTCATAGAGAGCAGGTGGTTCAGATGTTAAAGCGCCTGTTCCTTTTTAGACTGAAACTGTGTTTTTTGAAAACTCAGCTCTGGTTGAATGTGTATATCCCTTTCTGGGCCTTATCTCTCTAATGTAATGAGCCAAACCCCAAATCTGGTATGTAACTCCATGGCTGTAGTCCATCTCTAAATTACATCCAGCTACTGGCACAGACATTTCCCATTAACCTTCTATCTGCCTTTCACAAACACTTTCCAAATATCAAACACTGTCTGGCAAGTTGCAGAACAGCTTGCAAGATGCAGCTGATGCAAAAATTAAACTCAAGTCTCTGATCGGGTAAATTTTTGGGTAACTTTTGGGTAAATGTTACCTTCATCTGAATGATCAGGGTGACTGCTGTCATTAGGGTGCAGAGCCATTAGTATAGGGCACACCAAGTCTACAGGACACTTCTGGTTTGTGGAAAACCACGTAGTCCCTTCATCTGGATGTCTTGTAAAACAGTAACACTGAGCTCTGGGTCAGATTCTCCAGCTCATTAGGGCCTTCTCCTCCTGAAGGGCCTAAATGAAGATGAAGATGGGCAGCGAGGAATTGCTGTTGTTATTGGGGTTACGCAGGGAAGTGGTTGGTTGAGATGGGGATGAAAAGGAAAAGGCAGAGCATGAGAAGAGCAAGAAAGTGACTTGATTCTCTTAGGCATATGAAAGCAGTGGCNTGTGGATCCCTTCCAACTCAGAATAACCTGTGAACCTGTGAGTAGAGGCCATAAAACCAAAGGCCTAGAAGACTGGACCTCACGTGCAGCAAGTGACATTCACTGAGTCTGCAAAAGAGCTACAACACTGACAGTACCAGAGGAATGATGGCCAACACTTCCAACCTGTGTACCTGGGTCAGCATTTTTGTTCTCATTAGGCAACCTGTAGATGGACTGAGTACTTTCTTCTCCAAAAAGATGTTTAAAAACTGCTAAAATTAGTAAAAGCTAGTAAGAGTAACACCGTCACTGACAGTGACTTTTCCTTGCCTGTGGGACTTTTCTTGCCATCAAAGAACCATGGAAAACTCTGCACTTTTAAAATGTTATTTTCTTGGGAAAGAATTTTGCTTCATTGCTGACTTCTCATCCTTAGCTGGTTTGAGGCTGGTGACTGAGATCCTGTCTCTGGCACCACTGAGTCTGTGAAGTCTCCACTGCAACTCAGCCTTTTGCTCAGAGACTACGAGGTCACTTGGGGAATGTGGGATTTTTCATTCCAAACGGATTTCCAACACAGACATGATGTCAGGACAAGGCAGGGCCATGCTATTGAACAACTCTGTTCATGCATGATAGCAGATTGTGCAATTATATAGCGCACAACCCTGGATAACGATACCCCTCCCTCAAACAAAGTTATCTTCTCCTGATCTGCTTAGCTAGAAAGTGGCACATGCTTCCTGTTCTTCTGCTGAACACACAAACCTTTCACTCATGGCTGAGGCTGAACACTAGACACATTCAGCCTCCCTGCAAGAAGCCGGGAGTGTCACCCAACACTCGTGTTTGCTAGACACTCCCCAACTTAGCACACACCTGCTGTCTAGAGACACGTGTCCTTGTCCGTCCTAAAGCAAAAGTGATCAGTTGATCTGATCACCAGGGCCAGAGTCTCCCAGACTTCATCATCTCTCTGCCACCTACCGGCCTCAGGAATCATTTAAATGTAGCCAGCCCTGGACAAACCCTTAGGCAGACCTTGCCACGTCCCCTGCAAGACTCCAAATGTCACTGTTCACATTCGAAAGGCAAGGCTCTCAGACTTTTCCAGGGCTCTCTTCAGAGCCCTCCAGGCATTGAGGGATATGTACAACTAACTGGAGAATATATTTTGTTAGGAAACTGGAAAAAAAATAAAAACAAACCAAAGAAAAGAGAGGGAAGAAGATACAAAGCACTGAGGAGGAGGGAAATTGGGGAATTATATAACAGGAAGGTTTGGGCAGGAACACAGAAGAGGTGAAGATAGGGCTGGATTGTGCTGAGCCTCAAGTGGAGGATGAATACTTAAGGGAAATATGTTTTTAGTTTAAGGGATGGAACAAAACTAGACAATGAATAAAGATAAGCAGGGCAAAAGTGGAATGTCTTTCTATATCTGTTTAACTTAAATGCAGTTTTTCTCTGAAAATTACTGTTGTAAGAAGACCTTGGGAATTACAGGCCAGTCAGCCTAACCGTGATACCTAGCAAGATACTGGAACCAATTATGAAACAATCAATTCATAAGTAGCTAAAGGACAATGAGATGATAAGAAACAACCAGCAGGGAATTTTGAAGAACAAATCCTGTCAAGCCAAGCTAATTTTCTTCTTTGACTAACAGACCTAGCAGATGAGGAAGGAATGGTAGGTATAAAACACCTTGACTTTTGTGAGCCTTTAGAAAATATCTAGATTGCAGACTCCAAGAGCAGCAAGAAAAGTCACCACGCTGAGGCTACACAGGCTGAATTATCATAATCAAGGGTAATTATCAGGGCTTCACTTTTCCAGCTGGGAGAATCATGTCCCTGAAGTTCTGCCTAAAGGGCTTCTCAATTTCCTTGAGTGTTTTGGACAATGGACTAGAGGACAAAGCCAAGAGGATGACAGCTGGGCTGGGGGAGGCAGCAGTCCCTCCTGAAAGCAGAGGCAGGAGGGATCAGAATTTGAGAGGAATATGAGACAGGGGGCTACTCTCTGCAAAGGTGGCTGCTCCAAGGTATAGTTCAGGAAAGGGGACTGTACAGACAACAAATGCACTGGTCCAAACTAAACTGTAACCATTTCAGCAGCAGAGAAAGAGCTGAAGTTGTACCCAATACGAGTCTGTTAAGTGAGATTCCCATAGAAGAAGACAAATCTCATTCTGAGAAGCTTTAATAAGAACTTTGTGTATAAGGCAAAGGAAGCAATTATTTTGTGCATTTACTCAATACTGCTGAGCTCTCAGCAGGAACAGTGTGTCCAGTCCCAGGCACTACATTTTACAGGAGATGTAGACAAATTGGAGAGAGGCCAAAAAAGAACAACAAAATGATAAGAGATGTGAAAAAAACATGACTTATAAGGAAAGGATAAAATAACTGAGTCTGTTTTCTCTAGGAAAAGAACAACAGGAGGGGAGACATGATAACAGTCTTCCAGCACATAAACATTTATTATAATGAGTGGAGAGACTTGACAGTTGTCCCCTACATTCACCAAAAGTAGAAGAGGAAATAATCAGCTTAATTTGCAATAAAAATGATATAGCTAAACATTAGAAAAACACTTTGCAGTGGTAAGAATAGCAAAGCACTGCAGCACACTGCTTGGGGAGGCTGTAGAATCACAGGAGGTTTTTATGAAGAGGTAAACAAACATCTGTTAAGGATGATCTTACACTGTAAGCAGAAAAACAATCAGAGGGAGGCTTTCTGAGGTCTCTGGCTCTACAGTTTTGTGTAGGGTCAAATAACGGGAAATCTGAGAAAAATATTCAGTTGCTACTAGTCCTGAAAACTCATCCTCAGCATCACGGGTTGTCTTGACCATCCAGTGCAATGCTGAGCTAGGGAGATGCCAGCTCAGGTCTGGGAGCAGGTTGGCTGTGTCAGTGAAGAACTCCGCTTGAGTTACTTATCTCCTCTGGAGTGGAGCTAATTAGCTCAGGAATGTGAAGCACGGCGGTGCTATACTGCTACCTGTGCTGCTCCTGGCTCACCCCACGTTTCTCCATGCTGCCCTGCAAGGAGGGCTGTGCTTATAGAACCTTCAGGAAAGTCACAGCTTTGGTCTTTGCCTTCAGTGATGGCTCTGAACGTGCTGCAGCTTTAGAGGTGTTCGCTCACCTTAACGACACTTCAACCGACTTATTCTCTTACTGTAGTAACTAAGATTAGATGTCATGGCTTATTCAGAGTATTTCCTCTGGACATTGACTAAACATGAAAAACAGCATGTGAGTGTCCCATGGCACTCCTGCTAAGAACATCTTTTCTCAGTCAGGTCAGAGATTACCTTTTCCAGACATGCTGATGTTATCCGAGGGCAGGAGGAAGGAGAGCCACCCACCCTGTTCCAGTACAATTGCTGCAGTAGCATCAGCAGAGCAGCAAGAGGAGCAAGCTCTGCTCCCGGGCTTCCGCAGCCCGAGCCACTAGCGGGCGGTGTGTTCTCGTTCATGCGGCCACAGCCCCGGGACACAGAGGGATGCTGTGAATGAGAAAGGAAAAAGGCGCGGCATGTCCATTACACTGTATCTAAACCCGACACTTTTCTCAACCCTCGTTTCCTAAACTTTTTCTGCAGATACAAAACTAAGGCAAAGCAAATGCAAGAAAGTCGCGGTGCTGCAGTAACACCTATTGTGGATGCAGGGGGTTTGTGGTACTTTTACAATGGTTTTGAATAGATGGAGTTAAACTGACGTGAAGATTGTTTTGGTGTCTATGATTTAAGCTATAGGATCACTGTATACTTTGCTGACAAAGCATTCCATTTAGTAGTATAATCTGAACCTGCATCCCTTTTCCAGCAAATATTTCTCAGGTGTACCAGCTAACCTGCATGATTTTCCCTTTAATAACAACATGGTTAATAAAAACTTCATTGAAAGTATGAGGAACACATAAGGCAAAGGAGATGAACTCTCATGTATTAAAGGTAGGTGCCATGCACAACCAGGGCTAGGGAGAGGAGAGTACCCCTCAAGACACATGATTTCATTGGTCAGCATGATTTCACTTAAAACTTGACCAGGCTGTTTCTAGAAGTGCAGACCTTTACAGCGGTGTCCTGGTTGGAAACTCTTAAGTTCTTGTGCTAGCACAGATGCTCTTTCTGAATCGCAGGACTGTGACAAGGCACAGAGTTTGTGGGTAAGGTGCTAAACATGCATTGTGGAGCCACTATGTAGAGGATGCCTTTTCTAGGTCCCCATGTACCCTCCTCTTACCTATCTTTCTCTGCCCCCTGCCTAGGGCTACCACCTCTTTGGTCACAGAGGCAGAGCACACCAGCTGGAGGACATCACCGAGACAATATGAAAATACAGACATGCTGCCTACTGAAGTGGTCCATGGACTCAAATTTCCCTCAGCATATATTCTAGATTATGGCCCTTCCACCACTATCGAGATCCTCCTTGGAGAAACAGATGAACCTGCTATCAGGAGTTGTGAGGTATCAGGCCAGTCAGGGAACATGCTGCTTACAGCCAATCTGGACTATGTGAAGTGCATCCAGGGAAAGCAGTGACAAGCACCTGATAATACTTCTGGTAATAATTAATTGCTCCAGGCCTGCCAGTAAAAGAGGAGCTAATAATATCTCCCAGCCTCTTGAGGGGGATCTCCATATGTTTGTTTTATCAAGACTTTTTGTACAATCTCTTAACATCCCCAGGCACAACAAGCTGGAAAGGACAAAGCTTCTGAAAGATCCAAACAAGTGGGTATTTCTGGAAGAGTCCCATGTTATCTCACTGTCCATGAGGTTTTTTGCCTTCCAGTTTCTAATGGGGACTCATTCCCTACTTCTTTCTCCCTTCTGGGCTCTTCTCACACCACCAAGGCCCGCCTTGCCTAGTGGTAGGCTCAGGGCTCTCAGGAGCGTTGTCACCACCCACTCTCCACCTTTATCTCCCTGCCTTCATTTCCACACCATGGAATGACACAGTGGAGGTGTGCTGTGCATACAAGGTGCGAGGGTGGCCCAGGAAAGCTCATAAGCAGGACAGGGGAGAGATGGGGATGGCAAAACAGACCATTATCTGTTCTTCCAGTCCTGAGAGATGCACGTACCTGCCATGTACTTTGGCTGACCTCAGCTTCCCATTTCCCACAGCAGAGCATGTTCCCAGCCTCTCTGGGGAGGACATCCGTGGGGACAGTTCCTGTTTCCCTGCCCTTTCAGCCACTTGTCTTCCTGAGCCTGATACGATTGTTTCTTTGGGCACAGTGTAAAAGATGCCAGCAAGGAACGGAAGCCTCTCATGCCTCAGCAATTTATTAAGAAGGAAAGGAGGTTATTGAACTTGGAAGCTGTTGAGCCAGTCGTTCTCTTTTCCTGATCAAGAAGATAACCTATCCACAGATAAATCATCCATCCAAAGGTCTTCAGCATTCCCTGAGAAAACCTGGTCTCAAACTAATAGACAGGTGGAAGGAGTCAGAGATTATCTGTGTACAGATCTGCCAAAAAATGTAGGTGGCAGGGCTGAAGGGCTTTTCTAATTTGGAGAGGCCTAGTGGGGAGGTTTCTTCATTATTTCCAGCAAACACCAATTTCTTGCACTCCTGTTACTGTTCAGTGAATATAATATTCTTAAGAGATATATGGTTTAAGGCACTTCAGGATCCCTTTAAAAAGAGCATTAAGACTCTTTGGGTTTTCTCTGACCTGTGTCAGACCTGGCAGAACCTTCAGCAGTTACTTCTATGGCAAGTCTCACCGTGGCATAGCAACTCTAGAGCACTCTTCCACCTGCCCTGTGCTTGTCTGATTGATAAAAGACATCACAATGAATGCAGATATTATTAGAGATGGCTAGTTCCTCAGAAAAATACAGGCATATGTTTTAATGGCCTGTGTCTTGCCAATTCCTGAAGATCTGAAGGGATAACATGAGCTCCAATATTTCTGTTTGCCCCCTGCTTTGGCCCAGGGTACAGTAGGTTTGGTGGGTTTCTACTCCCCCTGACCAGTGCTGGTTTATGCAGCTGCAGTCCTGGCTCTGCTTTTCAAAAGGATGTCCTCCTTACAGAGGCACAGTATAGAAGTCAAGTCCATTCCAATATATTCTCTTTAGGTGTATATAGTTGTGGCATTCCTTTCCATTTTATATTCAACAAGGTTTTGCCTGCTCAGGGAACTAGAGCTATAAGACATTGGAAAAGATGCTGGGAGGGTTTGTACAGCTCAATGTTAAAATCAATGGCTATAGCCCTAAGAGAAAACAGAGGGCAGAAATGGGGTAAAAATAAAAGGAATTAGTACCTACTGGCTTGTTTGTGACTTTGAACTTCAATTTCCTAGTTATCAATATTTGTGAGTCAGTGTACCAGTAAGTGGATTGATGATTTGGGTCTCTAAGGGATAACCAAGCAACACTGGAATATGGCAGCACTGGTTATTCAAGCACTCACCAATGAAAAAATAAACAGAGTTTTTGCTTGGTTTAACACATGGTGATGTTGCTGGCTAAAAAACAGCCTTGGGGATTTTTAAATGTTCAAAAAAGCATCCTCATT
Organism: Pitta sordida; assembly: GCA_013390025.1. Classification (NCBI taxonomy): domain Eukaryota; kingdom Metazoa; phylum Chordata; class Aves; order Passeriformes; family Pittidae; genus Pitta; species Pitta sordida. The sequence goes on along the minus strand of WEKX01015774.1, from coordinate 165,236 downwards.
TTGCAAATCGTAAATGCAAACAGAACAAGCTCCCATATTTCACTTATCTGGATGGGTAAAGCGATGGCAGAAATGCGAGGTTCGTAGCAAGTTTATCGATCCTTGGTCAGCTGCACCGGTTATATGAAAGGAGGTGGTCCAAACTGGTAATGCAGTGCTTTGAAAGGCATGATACTTTAAAAACCCTGTTTCCAGTCCTGAATAAAATCCTGGGCTAAACCAACATAAAGGACTGAAATAAGAAAATACAAGTAATCACTGAGAACCACCTAAAAATGTTTACTCGGTACCAAAAATACACAATTCTCCAGTAAAGAAAGAATAGTGCAATTGAAAAAACACAACCAGATTTAAAAATTTAAATGGAGAGGGCTTAAAGCAAGTAAAACATATCTAACAGATAGTAAGAGAGAAGCCAAATATAAATTAGGAGATAGGAATTGTAAAATATATATGATGGAAGTGAAAGGGGAAAAAAACCCTGACAAAGCCACTTTTCTAAAAAGTAAATTAAGAACAAAATGAGTCCTAATCATGGTATTGACCTGTTATCAAGTGGAAATCTTAGATTATGCAATAATAATGCAGACAACAAAAAATAAAACAATAAATACTTCTACCCTACTGCTGGAAAAATGAAAGTAGTTGATGAAGACTTGGTTGGTGACCCGTCTATTCTTGTAGTGTCTCAGAGGAGTTAAATACTATCTACTAAAATCAGGCATTATAAAAACAGTGGGACTGGATATCTTGCACTAAAACCTGGTTTTTTTTAAATAAGTTGCACATGATATGTCTGCACTATTTATGTTGATCTTCTATACTTCTTGGTGCAATGAGCAACTCCCAAAGGAGAAGAAGAAAACCCATAGTCTGGAATTTTGTAAAGACTATGTAAAAGGGCATAATTATAAAATAATTATTTCATAACAATAATTACACACAGGTAACTATAGATCTCCGATAGGATCTGAGACCTGAACTAAATAATGAAGTGGCTAACAGAACAAAGGGAATAAAAGGAGGGAAATATAACTAGGGGGAATCAACGTGGGTTTATAGAAAATTCACCCCACTGAACTGNATCTGTGATAGGATCTGAGACCTGAACTAAATAATGAAGTGGCTAACAGAACAAAGGGAATAAAAGGAGGGAAATATAACTAGGGGCTGGATTTATAGAAAATTCATCCCACTGAACTGTTAACACTTTTCTCTGAGGAAATTGCATGTACCATTGCTAAATATAACAAAGCTGGTACAATACAATTGAGATGCTGGGAAGCAGTTTCCCTTCTATCACATGGCATTACAATTAAAAAACTTGCTTGACATAAAAATAAGATAGCAGGCATTAAACAGACTATAAATGACCTATCAAGCTGGTTTCAATTGAGAACTGGAAGTGATTAGGTTTTTTATAGCATGTTTGCACCAAGATCCTGAAGGGTGTTTGGCATCAGGATATTTTTAGTCAATAACCTGGAAGAAAACAGTGACTTTTGCAAAACATTTGGTAAGTCCCAGAGAGGGATGAATGATGAAAGAGATCTGCCCATCTCTAGCCCAGCTACCAAAAATAATTTATGATCTATGATGTAGCCTAGAAAGCTGTGTCACAAGTGGTGATGTACTGCATCATCCTGAGCATTCTTGCTCATGCATTTCAAAAGCTGGTCCCATCCTATGAGCAATGTCTCATCTCTCAGTCCTGAAAAGATAGCGCCTATCTTTGCCATCCATGTAAGGGAAAAGGTTTGAAGGACACAGGCAAGATCATGCAAGGAGCAAATGTGAAGTGAGAAGACTGCAACTACTACAAAGCAGAATGAGAATAGCAAAGGACATTCAAGAGAAAACAAAGGAATAAAGAAACTGCCAGAGCACAATCCATGTGCCAGAAAATAGGTCACAGAGCACTTGAACATAGATCCTGCCTCCTTCAAGCTTAACACAGACGACGCCCCATAAAGCGCCTAAGTGTGTTCATATCAAAGGGTATCAGAGATCAGCACTTGAGCTGCCCAGGGCAGCCTCATATCTGCCCAGCATGAGACTGCCAGCAACATCCTGTTTGGTGCTGCACTGGTTCAACTCTATTGGAGCACAAACACCAATCCTGGCAAGCTGTTGATGAACCTACAAAGACTTAAGAACAACCATCCACCAACCTTGTACTTGAAAGAGACCTCCAAAAACAAAAGACACTTCTGAAAATTGTCTAAGATGCTATTTATTGCATACATGGTCATGCCTGTCAAAAGCCATGTCACTGTCCTACAAGTAGATTTTAATTTAGCTGGAAATAGCCACTTGAATGAACAGGTCTCCCTGATGCCAAAGACTAGTCACAGATGAATCTCAGATGCCAAAGGTTGGAATCACTATTTTTCTGCAGACCAGACCAGTGCTGTTGCACTCTTTTGAATGTATTGCCTATCCTGCCAAAGCATGGAAAACTTGGAACTTTATTAGAAACATCTCTCCTGGGAAAACCAAAGGCTGCCAAGGAATTAAGGAATGGGGTTTGATTTCTTCTTTTCAAGAAAGGATGCCTAGGCAGAAAGGCAAGCAACAGGCAATAAGAATCTTATTAGTGGAACAACAGAACAGAATCACAGAATCACACAGAGAATATTCTGAGTTGGAAGGGACCCAAAAGGATCATCGAGTCCAACTCTTAAATGGCACCACTGCCTCCCCAGGGGAAATCAAACCCCAGTCTCCCACGTGAGAGGCAGGGACAATCACCACTGTACTAAAGTGGATATATAAATAGTGTAGGCTTTCTGCTATTGCAGGGAAGAAGACAGGCTCGGGCTGAGATTTCTAGAGGCAGCATTTAATCTAGATTGTGTCCCTTAGAGAGAGGATAAATCTGCCATGGAAGATCCATGAAACTGACAAGATCTTCCTAGGATCCAGGACGGACTCTTCCTTTTGGGCAAGGTATTTAACAGAGACAAAAGTACAGATGGTTGTATGCAGACCATGCATCCCTGACTCAAGAAAAACACTTCTTGGGAATGATTTTTAACCAGGCAGCAAGGCCTTCATGCAGCAGGAACTGAGGGTTCTGACTCATTAACTCAGCTGTTTAGCACAGCAATAAACCCTAGATAAGGAAATAGCCAAGAGCAGCAGAGATTGCCAGAGAGGGGTGCGGTAGAGCAGAGGTCCACTTCAGTTCCTGACAAAACCTTTCCTTTTTACTCCTCACACCACGTGAGAGGCAGGGGTGGCACAGGTCATCCATGGGCACAGGCAGACCTAGAACTATTGGAAACAAACCCAGGGAATAGGGTCATGGCATATTTCTGGTGAGAACCATCAAAACCAAAGCCTGTAAGGACTGGAGAAAGTCTCCTGGGGCCCAACTGTGCAAGAACAGCCGTCCTGACCATGTGCTGGCTTGCAGTGATAACATTGTGTGCTGAGATTGGCACACAGTCCTGGTGAAGTCACGAGAGGAAAAGCTTCCCACCCGGCACAGCCTTCGCAGTCACATCCACAGATCCTTGCCTGCTTACTGCCCTTTGCCACACTCCACCCAACCACCCCTCCTGGCCACAGGGAACACAGGCCTGGCTTTCTTCCACTGTGTTGGTGTAGGGCTGGTTCACAAGTGGCCATTGTGTTTCCTAGGAAGTACTGTTACAGCACGTACCTGGCTTATGTGCTCAGAGCCTCTGTTGGCAACTATGGATATTGTCCCAGCTTCCATCTGCATCAGAACCCATCCTTCCAGCGCTGTTCACAGACGTTTGTAACGGTACGTTGCACCTCAGACACTTCCACATGCACAGTCTTGGCTTCTGTTAAACTTTAAGTCTGTGGGAAAGAAGGTAAGAAATCAAGCAAAGCCCTGGCAGCCTGTGAATACAGCTTTTTCACCAAAAAAATGAGGTGGTGGAGGGAAAACTTACTCAGTAATATAGGAGAGGTCTGAAGTTTGAAACAGATGACAAAGCCATAGAGTTGCATGTGAAAGGAATACCTTGACTTGGCCAGAAGAGAATTAAAGCAAAATTGAAAAATCACCATTAGTACCTTTTATCACTGAGCACCTCAGTAGACACTAATGAAGTCTCATTTTACTTTGGGATATCACTGCAGCACAATCCAGCATGAAAGTGAACCAAAGACTCCGAGTTCAGGTGAGAGCCCTGCATCTGGCCCATGGACTCCTCTCACTGTGAGGATTGTGCCTGGTTGCCCCTGCCAGTGACTGTTGACTTCTCCCACCCTGCACAGCCAGACCACCAGACCCAAGGATACCACTACAGACTGTAGAACAGCGCTCTGGAATGAGGGGCTGGTGGCAGCTCCTCTTTGGTGCTCACCTCTATGATCATCAGTGTTCCTTCAGGGGTGGAGGCAGCTGCCAACGTCAAGGAGTGGGAACCCAGTGGATGGTTACACTGGAAAGAGGAATGTAATGCTCCTTACTGGAGCAAAAGCCTTTGAAACAGAGAGGGTGTGGTGTGGTTTGAATGCTTGCAGAGTGAAAAGGAGCAAGGATTGGGTTGAAAATCCCTTCCGGTCTTGCCCTGAAGTGTCAGTTCTCAACCCCATAGCTGCCAACAGCTACGAGCCAACATTTGACTGTAATGACAAAAAGAACTATTATGATCATCTAGACCCACATCTTTGAAAACTTGGGTCAGAAGACTTGTCAGAAATCATTCTCATCTCTACACAGGTCCACTTTCTGACAAGAATCCAGCCACAATTTCAAAGCCTTGTATGGAGTACCCTCTAAAATCCTAGTGGTTAATTATAGATGACATTGAAAAATAAAAAATAGTGGGTTTCCTCATACAATTTTTCATTTTTTTTACCCAGTTCCATGCCCTGGTTTTTGGGTCTTAATGCCCTCCAGTCTGCTAGACTACAGAACGTTTGTTCCCCATGTAAGTGTAACTAGACACTCTATATCACACACAGCTTTCCCTTTAGCTCTTTGACCTCTTTTACTGGAAGGCACACTTCCAATTCTTTAACACTCAGGCATTTTCCCTCAAACATCTTCCATCCAGGAATCAGCAACAAAAGCACTAAATAGAGTACACGGGAAGTGACTGTGTTAGTGCTAATGACACACTCTCAGCCCTTCCTAGAGCTATTCAATCTAAAGTTATTTACTGAAAGTTGTGTGAACTTCCCCAGCTACAGAACCATCCTGGAATTTTGTAGTCAGCCAGTTGCATCAGCCCCCACTTCTTCCCTTCACTTCTTCCCAAGACAAACTTACCAAAAGATAAGCACAGCCTGTATTCCTTATTCTTCGACATGTGACTTACAGCAGCTAATGTTGTGCTTGGCCCCATCTGTCTGAGTGATCCACACTGTTTGTTTTCTTTGGGTTTGTTTGGTGTTTTTTGCAGCTCACTAATTTTTGAGTCATTCCTACTGATCAATTACTATTTTGTTGCCTTTCAGGTCACTACTAGTAGAGTTCAAAAGTATACAACCACAAAACACCAACTTCAAAATGTTTATTCCCCCTTACAGGTACACATCTCCATCCATTTGGAGAAAAGAGATGTTTCCTGTAAAGTTCTAATGTCTGCCTCGCAAAAAGCAGCAACAACATAAATCTCTAGAAGTACCATCTACTTCTGGCTCAGTCTACCTTTATAATTCGACTGTAAGAGCTTTAAGTTAAGTTGGCATTTGATACATATGGTAGGGCCTACAGAAACAAGCAGACACCTAATTAAGAAACGAGAGTCTTTCTCTCTGGCTGGAACAAGAGCAAGCTTAAGCACACACTTATCTCCATCCTGTGTCAGAAGAGCCAGACTCAATGCACACTAAAATATAGGCTGTTTCTGCAGGACTGGGCACCACTAAGACACACAGAGTGCAGCAGGGAAGGTGAAGCAGGAGGTTAGACAGTCAAAGCTTTTCTTTATACTCATGTAAACTCAAGTGTCTTCTCATTTTTCAGTTGTTAAAATACACAACTATGGGATTGCATTCCCATGCCTGCTTGCCTAAGGGGCAGTATACAAATTACAAATAAGCAAATACGTATATGAATTCCTTGACTTCCAAGGGATTTTTGAAGATTAACTACTTAACCCCTAATTGCATCGACACTGGCTGGTTAATGAATGAGGTGAAGCAACACCCTTGGCTGGTAAAATTCACATTGAAAAAACGTGGGTTATTGCATCCCAAGGAAGAGAAATGCTCATGGATCTGGCGTACTACTGTGCTGATTTCCCATCTGTGACAGAGTCTCATAGTCTGTACCTATGTTCAAACTTTCAAGTTTTATTGTAGGATCAATGGTCAAGAATGCATGAAATCTAACTGCTTTGCTCAGTGTAAACAAAGGGTCCAGGTGAAACAGATCCTTCCTGGACAGGCACTTACCCTGACTGTCACAGCTGATGAATGTGAGAACAACTTACCTCCCAGAAGATCTCACTTGAGCTATGAGACACTTCTGTTTCCTGCATCATCCAAGAGGTCTGCCCATCCATGTCAGACCACACACCAAAAAGGGAGAAGGTGGCATACTCCAGGCTGCTCAGGTTTGGTGTGTGTGACTGGAGGCAGAGATGTGGTTATAGGGTGAAGCAGCAGTCACTGTTGTGGAAACACCAGCCTTTGCAATGTATTACTGGATATTAAATTTCAGTAACCTTCACTTCAGTCCCATCACTAGGACAGGCAGTACAGAGGAGTTTCTTACATGTAATTCCAAAGCATCAACGCCCTGCATACTCTGCACCCCAAGGAATGGCTGTGGCCTATGGTGGCAGGCCCAGGAAGATTTTTAATGCAAAGAGCCTACATGCCAATAATAGCTTCAGAGACCCAAGTTGCAACACTGTTGTGTTCATGCTAGTGAGAGAGGAGAGGATAAACACAGCATTCAGGACAACTGCATGTGGCACTTACCCTGTGATCCACAAAGTAAAATAGCAAATATAGTCCTTTGGTCATATGAACCTTCACATTACTTTTGGGAATAGAGGCTTACTCAGAAATCTGATACAGAGGAATCAGACCATGCTAGAGCCACAGCACCTCCCCCCTAGGTGAATTCAGGAAAATTATATAGGTCACAAATTCTGCTCTCATTGACTTTGTAGAGAGTAGCAAGATTTGGAGACCCACAATTTGTGTACCTGCCCCCCCAGAGGCCCTTAGCCTAGCTTGCTGAAAAAAGACAATACTAACGGAGTGTATTCCATGGTTGAGCCAATTTTCTACAGTAAAGAACAATTCTTTCTTTCTTCCTTTTCCCTGCCTTTTTTTTTTTTTTGGTTTTGACTCTTTCCTCTTTCTGTCTCCCTCTGCTTCAGCTCAACAAGGTTTTCATTTCTTTACCCCATGACTCCGTCTTCAATACTGTCTTGCAGTATTGGATGATTTGCACCAGTGGCATTTCTGTCCCCCCTGATGGATGGGCTTCATCCTCCTCACAAAAGCACCTCCCAATAGCATCAGGACTGTACAGAAAAGCAGGCACCTCCTGATTACTGTTAGATCCTTATTGTTTCATACAGGAAGAGCCTGTTGATAGCCTGGAGCTTGCTAAGACTTCTGGAATTTGAAATGCCTTCTCCTTCCACTTTGAGGGCAAGCAGCTGAAGAGACCAGGAATCCTGTCTCCTCTCACAAATATCTTGGCATTCCAGATATCTACCTTACCTTTAGCTCCTCCAGCTCAGCAAATGTGCTATCATATATCCCAGTGCTTCCCCAGTCTATGCAATCCGATAGGCCACCTATATTGAAGGAGGTTTAAGAACGGATGGGAGGTGACCTTCCACACAGCCGTGATATATTTTTGGAAGGGCAAGCCAAAGTCAGAAGGGTTGACTAAACTCTTTGATCATTTAAGCTTCTGGTTACCAAATAACCACTGGTATGCTTTCCATAAACCCATTTATTCTTAGCTACATGAATTCCCATCCTCGCTTTTGTAACACTAACATCTACTCCTAAGCTACATCTTTCCTCCCAGCTACCTCAGCATCCCTAAACAGTACCAGTAACCCCTTCCCCAAAAGCTCTCATTTACCTGACTGAAAATACATCATGCATCTTGCCTGCCGCACTCTGCTCTCACCTTACACATCATTCCAATCTTTTGACCTGAGCAACCAATACGCAACACTGAAAACTTCCACTTGTAAGCCCTCCACAAAGAAATAAAAGTGAGAGAATTTACTTAATTCGTGGGTCTCTCATAGCTTCTCTCATTCTCCTGACAGCTGTACAGTTGTTACATTCACATCTGCTGCTGCTAACTAGCTTCATTTTTAGCAAAGCGCAGTAGGCGCTAAAGAAATCTAAGTCTGGTAACATTATAATTTCAGAAGTTCTCTCCCACTTTTTTTAACTCTAATCTCTGTTTTTTGTTTTCTCTATTCCCTTTTTCTCCTTCTCCTTCCTTTTTTGCTGGCATGGTGAAATATTTCACTAGCTCAGCAGCCAACAGGAGCTGCTGGAGTGCAGAAGAAGCTCAGCTAGTAGCTCACATCCCCTCATTGCTGCAAAACAGACACAGAGTGGAGGTGGTTGGCACCAGAAAACACCAGCACCCTTAAGGGATGCCATATGGGTTGCCCATGGGAAAACAGTGGCCGAGGGCATGACTTCATAAGATATGGATACCTCACACCGATCTGTAGCACGTGTATCCATCTGAAAATGGGACTTCACCGTGTTGGCTTTCCTGGTCAAAGTACATAACACTGAGGAGTTTTGCCACAAAGTACTCCAAAAGAAGAAAAAAAATTAAAAAAAAAAGATTTAAAAAAGATAAAACCCACAAAAAACACAGTAAGTCAGGCTGGTGGCTATGTGACCCAGTAGGTCACTGATTAGAACATTTCATTAGAATGGGGGAAAAAGTCAAGTTCAACGCTTGCTCCACTTGACCCCAAGTGTCTTGGGCAAACGGCCCTGCCCTTCAGGCTGGAGCACGTTCTAAAATGAAGTTCACTCAAATCTGACAAGGAAGCTCCTTAAAATTTCAAAGAAAACCAACCAGACAGCTAGACAAAGAATGAATGTCAAGTTTTAGTCTTGCATGGGCAGGTTACTAAAGGGACCTCATGGAAGTACAGTCCCACTTTTTACCACCCTGTCAGCTCAGCCTACCATTACATACATTTCATTTCATATGCTCTGTAGATCCACTGAGCAGACTTCAATACCATAACTGCCACTGATTCTGCAAACAGTGGATTTCAGAGGGGAAGGGGCTACGTACTGTTTCCCATTCTCCAAGAAAAGGAGGAAGTGAAAGCTGGTCATTTACCTCCTGGTCTTAGACACTGCCCACAATACTTAACATTCTCCACCAGCCCTTGTGCATCAATTGATCTTTTATGTCTTCTCTGAAAACCTATATGAGATCAGGCCCTGACAGAGAGATAGGCAGAGGGAGAGCTTGCTCATGGATCCCAGCAGACTGAAGCAAGGACTGGACATCAAGTTCCTCATGCTGTTACCAAATGGCATCAACAGTGCTGGGAATCTAAGTACTGGTCTCAAAGGGCTAACAGCAGGTTAGCAGGTGCTAGATGGCACACAACACCTTAAGATTCCCTTGCCGAACTCCTTGGTGGGCAGAGAATCAGCATTCATGTCATGGATGAGGGGAATTAAGCATTCACTGTCTTCAAGGTGTTGTGCTTCTGAGCCTGTCTAGTATGAGCAGAGTCAAGTAAAAAAGCCAAAGAACAAAGTTCAAATGCAGGAAAGTAAATTTTGAAGGTTTGGAAAGAGGCATAAAGTGAATGAAAGTGGTTAAACACCACACAAGAAGAATTGTGAGGAGTAGCAGATAGTTGTGAAATGGGAACATACGGAGTCCCCATGGAGAAGCTGAAACCTGATGGCATAGCCACAGAAGGAACAGGAAGATAAAGAATGGCACAGGTAAGGGAACAGGACCTGGGAGGCAGGATGTTGGGGACTGCAAGCAGCACTGCAGTAATGGAGGACAACTGAGGTTTTAATTAGGCAGTGGAGGAAAGAAGTTAGGTTTTAGAGGGAAAAATGGTGAGATTTTACAGGTCCATATGCAAGACAGAGTTTGGATACAGTAAAATATGTGGTAATCTGGATGTCGCTGTCAGGGAGAAGAGCAGAAGTGCTGGGGGTGATGAAGATTGGTGGTCTTGGGAAAAGGCCCGGGTTTCTCGTGCAGAGTTCCAGATGTTGGTAGGGGATGACGGAAGACTGAAGAAAGAGGGAGACACTGAAACAAAGAGATGGTAGTACAAGACGTTGGCCAGAAACAAAAGAAAGCAGAAGAGGACAACAGCTCAAAAGCACAAGAAAGATCAAAGTTGGAGGAGGGAAAAAGTAAGAGACCCCTAAAGGTGGCTGGGCCAACACTAGATATTCTTGTGAGAAGAGTTTTGGGATTATGATATTGAAAATAAACTTTGAGGCATCCCAGCAAGTACTGGAGAGTAAGAACTTGGCAAAGATAATGTGATACAGGGAATGCAGAAGGAGTTTGTTCCATTCTGCAAGTTTGCAGCATGTGGAAGTGATTACAGGGATGATTACAAGACTGGTACAGAGATACAGGATAAAAACATTCAATGAATAACAGTACAGACTAGAGCTGTAGCCCAATAAAATATGCTGAGAGCTGCATAAGCCTATTTTCTAAATAAGATGCAAAAGTAAAACAAAGTCAAATTGAAACTTTTCATTGATTTCACCACAAGTTTCTGTTGTTAATTATAATTCCTTCCTCCAAAAAATTTCCTTGTTTCACCTTTCATCATTTAGAATATTTACACCAGTGAACATGAAGTCAAATCTTCAGCTATGAAGAAAGTGAAGAATTTCAGGTTCTTTGATAGAAGTTTTTCCCCACCAAGGAATTTTAGCATCATGGATTTTCTATTCAATTCAGGAAGAAGGGCACTAAGATTCTTTAAAAAAACTCAGAATATTCTTAAACATGTAAATTTCTCACTCTGAAAGAAAATCCTTCTGTCCAAACAATTCCACTCCAGGTTTCATTGCTCTCCTGTATTGGCAAGATACTGTACACCACTTTGGCACCAGGTACAGTTTCCAAAAATTACATACCTGCTCAGTAGTTTCTTACTGTCTTATATTCAGGGGTCCTTAGGTCAAATCCATTGAGAGGACTCTCCCAAGTGTATCTCTACAAGTAAAAAAAACATAAATTAAAAACAGCTTTAAAAATTGCCATGGGACCACAGGTAGGCCTACAGGTAGGTAGCAGTAACATGTTGAAAAATACCTTTTTAAGTCATAATTAATGTTTGTGCCAGAATTACTTAGGTGCCTAATACACCACAAGAGAGAAATCAGTTATTACTGAGGAAAAAGACAAAAAAATCCCACACAATAGAAAACCCCGTGCATTCCTTCCTATTATTATAACTTTATTGTTTATAGCCCTGGGAACTAACATCCTGCAACCACTTCACATAGCTTACATTTCCAAGCCCGCTACATAGACAAAAGTAACAGATGTCCCAACTTCTACAAACCCCTTTTCCAACACAAAATCCTCATGCTGCTGTGCCAGCCATAGCGGCACACCTGGTGCTCCACACACCTTGGAAATTATTGCAGTCTCGCCTTGTCCCAGGTTTCTTTGTTACCTTGCTCTGGACCCAAGTCCCACGCTGGTCTCCGGCTGCAGGTGGTTCATCCTCCCGTGTTCTGCTACGTTTTCTGCAGAGCTGCTCAGGAGATTACACCAGCGATGGCATTTTATCAAGGCTGCTACGAGGTGAGTGCAGACACGATAAGGAAGCGTTAAAAGTCAACGAGGTGCCATTGACAAGGATTGAAGCCGGGCTCGCACTTCCCCACCGATCATGTGTGCGCTGACACTGAGCAGCACAGTCGCCTTCTCACCAGCTGCTGCTTTGGAACGCAGCACCTTTCACCCTCCCTTTTCGGTACACAGCCTCCTGTCTATCCAGCCAGCTCATCTCCACTGGAAGCTGTCACAGCCTCAGGCCTGCAGGGAACTAAGTTTTTCTAACAAAACCCCTGCGGGTTCCCTAGCGAGCATTAAAGAGATTTTTTTCCTTGCTCAAACACACTGGTGGAGGTGCACCCTGTTTGTTTCATTCCTCCCCACCATTCCCTCCTAGGGAGGAAAGATCTGCTGCCTGTGATCGCTTTCCCAGGCAAGCATTTGCAGATACTGCCTGGAGCAGAGGGGAGACCCCAGCAGCATGCCTGGCATACACCCCACAGGGATTGGCCCCCTGCACAGGCAAGCCCCAAGGCTTGCAAAACCTGCTGTGTCTAAACAGCTTGCTTAGGACTTCAGTCTTTTTCCACCAAGTTCTCAGAGGAAGGTGAAGAAGTTCATAAGAAATTTACTTTTTTTTGTGCAACCACAGCCCCTGAGCTGGGATGACAGAGGCAGAGTAGTTTTAGCCACATCACAGGGGAGTACATGCTGTTAGAGCCAAAACATTCTGGCTCCATCCTTGCCATGGTGACCATTAGCTCCACATGGCAACAGCAGCGATAGCCAAAGTGGGCACAGGCTGATCAGAGTGCTTCAAAACAACCCAAACCTCAGGAATCTCTTCCACAACCTACATAACAAATACCCACACATGTACCAAGGATGCTCTCCCTGCCCCTGCTACCACAGCTCGGTAGCTCAAGCAACACCGCTCCAGAGAGCAACCAACTCACTAGGGCACCACTAACAGACTCTAACATAAAGCACACCCCATAACCACTGCAATGAGCTCAACAACTGCATTATATTCCCATGGAGCAGGTGTGGTTGGCTCAACAGTACCTACCCAGCTGGTGACAATGAAGTCCTTACCAGCACAGAAGGCCACATCTGAAAGAGATGCTCATTTGAGATGAATGTTTGACCAGGCAAGCTGCATCTTGTAAGTCCTCTGGCACCCTGAATTTATATTCAGAGAGACAGAGGAAAAAGTCTGTTCTTGGTGTGTGCTTGCTGAAAAACACCTCCTGAGATATCCATGCCCTGTGTTTCCTTGTCATCATAAAGACATTGTGGCAAAAAGAGAGATTCAATACAAAATCATAACCCACCAATGCACCTTGCAACAGCACAGGCAGAGCCTCCTGCTCACTCCCAGAGGAGCAGGCAAACAGGGTTTAGGGGTGAGAGCCTGGTGTTGGGGCCAGGCCAGCCCTCCCCATACCGTACCATGCTTGTGTTGGCAGGCACCACTTCCTGTGCTGTGAAAAACACATCTGAGGTTCCCAGGAGACTTAAACACTCAGGGATATCATTAAAGAGAAATATTTCTTTCCCAGAAGAAACAGCTTTCCAATGCAGGAACTCTGCCTAAGGCCACTTAGATGTGGATGTTGTGATGCCTAAAATCAGAGAAAAAATTTCCAAACAAATTAGTAGAGGTGAAAGGAAAGGTGCAGTTCTTTAAAGGGAGTTTCCAGGTCCAAAAGAGGGACAAACAGCCTTATCATCCCAACGAAACCCACAATCCCTCGTTTAGGAAGCTGATGCCTTATCCACTAGGAAACTAAAATCAGGTTTTTCCAACTTATTTTAGGCATCAGTTGCACTGCTTAGATATATATTTGCACAGTAGGAAGAGGATGTGACAGTATCTGTAATGTGTATTGCCGTAGGGATATCTGTAAGCAATAGTCACAGGCTATGTGCAGTAAAGGCTCTGATCAAATAACTTGAAGATGCTATTTCATCTGAAATGACTTTTACATTGTCTGTAGTTTCTATTTCTCCCTCCACTCCCACCCCTCAGAACAAAGGCTTTGTCCGAAGACAGGATTGTGCCTCTGCCAAGTACCATGCTGGGAACCTCGGGGGTTTGTCCTGCTTTGGATTCTTTTCTGTTATACTATTACTTTTTAAACATGACCCTGCCCCCAGCTGGGGAAAAATGCAATCCCTGAACACAATGTGCCAGAGAACAATGGGCAGGAGGGGTCCACAGAGGTGGGCCAGATGAATGTCACAAGGGTTTTCATGCCAGGACATCCTTGATGTCCCTGAACAGCCACAGATGCTCAAAATTACAAGAGAGGGCAGTTCATTCAGCTGGCAGGTTCCCCTATGACTTCTCTGCAGGGGACACAAATGCCAAGCCCTCCATCCTCCCTGTCTCCAGACATAAGCAGGCCTGCAGGAGTGAGGGGAGCATCCTCCACCTGTGATCCTACCACAGCTGCGCTTCCTCCCTTGCCTCATGGTGCTCTACAACTGTGAAATGACCCTTTGCTGAGCACACTTTCTTCCTCTTTGTCACTAAAAAGAATTCTTCCAGAACTTCAACACTTTTGGAAAGGTAAATTAAAAAAATCTCACTCTGGCTCCTGACAGGCACCCTCACTCCCAATTCCACTGTGCCGCCAGTTCTCAAGCGTTTTAGTCAAGAGCCGAGCAAGTTCCTCATGGCCCTAGCAAGTACCCAATGGATAGTGCTTCAGTGTCTGCTCCCAGCTACAGACAAGAGCAGCAGGCTCGTCAGCCTGGCAGGCTTCCCCCCAGCATTTTCAGAAGCACTTGCTTACCTTGTTTGAGCTTCAGAGAGTTCAGTTTGGGGTGAAGACTAGGTCAACTCTTATCTCATGTCTACACGCGCAAATGTAACCCTTACCAGTTCCCTTTCCAGCTCCAAGAGTTCCTGCCCAGCAGCACCATGAGACCACACTTTCCCACTCTGCTGAGGCCTTTCAACAGGCGGTTAGCAGTGCCAAAGAGCCAGAAAGATTTCCTAGGGATCCCCCAGGCTTGAGGAACACCCTGAGGACATCTCTGGCCTTTCTTCTCTGCAGCCTCTGGCACAGGGCTCATGGTTAGGTGAAGAGTGGAGCCATAGTCCCCCTGGCCCTGGTCTAGGCTGGTGACAATGGCCCTGGGGTTATGCTCAGGGATGACAGGAGCTGAGTGAAACCCTTAAACAGGATCCTGCAAGGCCCTGTGAGATTCAGAGATTTCAAAAAGCCTCCCTGGCGTTGTTCTCCTTCTGGAAAATGTTTCTAGTTCAGCTGAGGCGGATTCAAGAGCTTGAGATACTGGATCTTGCAGTTTGTTTAAGCAAATACATATCACTTTTGTCAATTCTCCAAATGTCTGTTCACACACAGACTGTCTCAGCATCCTGCCAGGGCTCCAAACACTCATCTATGGAGAAATTTCCTGCAAACTTGTGCCTGCATCCCTTCCTTGCCTTCTGACCATTTAAAGACCAATCACATAAATATGAGCCCGCATGGAAATGTGTGTGTGAACGACTGCACTCTCTGCCTTGCAGATGTATGTTCTAACTTCATTGTAACCACAGCACATCACATTCAGCTCCAACTCCAAACTAGCAAATCACATCTATATCCCTCACTACTGAAGGCTCCCACAGGACAAAGACAGTGAGTGGGGGTGGATGGGAAGTGAACAGTGGAGCAGGTAGAGACAGTTGGTCCCATATGTTTTCTTTCCTTAAAGATAAAAATTTGCCCCAGTCAAAAGAAAAATCAGGAACAATGCAGGAATTTTAAAGGGGCCCAATCTGCCACCTGACTCAGCGTCTAGGCAGGATATTGATTAGCAAGGCCATTCTTTATTCCTCTGCTATTGTTTAAGACTGGTCTCCCTCATGACAGCAACAGGCGTGGGAACACAGCAGCTTTGGTGTTAAAAAGTGCTTTTATCACTGAGCTGAGCAGAGGGGTCTCTGGGAACCAGAGGTGGTTGTGTCTGACAGCCAAGAGAATGCATTCAGACCAAGGACCTTCTTCTGAAGTCTCTAAGGTCCTGCTAGCAACTCTGAAGCACACCAACATGATGCAGCACATCCCCAGTCCAGCATTTCTACTGAACTGTATTCAGGCAAGTTCAGAGAGGTGCAGAAAGAAATAATCTCTGCCCATTAAAAATTCTTGGACTTCTCTTCAAGTTCCAGTAGCTGCTGTGATGGCTGTTCCTCTAGACATACCCACCTTTGTTTTAAACAAACCAGGCTGTGTTCTGTATAGCATGTATCACAGTATCACAGTATAGAAAAGGCTGGAAAGGACCTTGAAGATCATCTAGTCCAACCTATAATCCAACTAACCTATCCTCTACATCTAGATCATATCACTCATGTGGCACAGCACGGAGAACAGGTTCACCACCCACGTCCTTTCCTCACCTCTTGAGCAGGTTTTTTAGCCAGGCCTGCAATAGCTCCCACACTGGTCTCAGTAGGTGAGGGCATCTCCTACTTATTCAACAGGACCAAACAACTGGAGGGTATTATACTTCATTGCTACTTACACTATCCAGGTGCCTGCAGCCTGCCAACTAGCCAACCCAAGTCCCTACCAAGAGAAGGGACAGACAGTTACGCAGTTTCCGTCAGGAAGGAATAAAGAAAATCTCTTGTTTCTTGGTGATTTTCAGTGCATTAAAAACCAACACGCTTCAGTACCCAAACACTTCTGATTTGACTGAGTAGAGGACAAAGAGTGACTAACAACCAGGTTTTCAGACAGCCAGAATATTTCTAGCTGCTCTCAGGCTGCTCCTGATTTTATATTCTCTGTAGGTTTGTTCTTAATTTACAATAAAATCTCATAGATAACCACTTTATATATACACATGGTGGTCTTTGTTTACACCTACCCTTAAGACAAAATTTAAAAAATGAAAGTGCTTCAGATACTCACTGGGCTAACATCAACATATGAATCCACTTCAAAGAATTCCCCCCAAATGAGAGAGCACAATGCACTGGAGAGTGGATCTCCAGACACAAGGCAGGCTCTCTGTAAACGCCAGATATTTATTCCAGCATCTAAAAATGCTCTGCAACATTGCCTCACACATCTGTGTAAGAATACACAGTTTGGCAATAGTGGGACTGCACCAACCTTTTCTGCAGGCTTTCATGCTTCAGTTTCCTTCTTTCCATGAATTTCTCACCTTCTCAAAGTTGAAAAGCAGTCAGGACCCAGCCAAGATTCTCCTCCTCCAGTCTGTGACAAATGGACAACACGGCTAAACTTAGATGTTTACTAGCTGGCAGCCCCCTTCTTCAAAAAACAGTATTAGTGCACAAATACTGCTTTTCAAAGATGATGGACTTGTTATCTCAGGACTGACTGCTTCCCTGACAGCCATCCAGACTGGGAAGTTGAGGCCTAGAGCCTCTCTGACTGCTCACAGAGTCACCATAAACACAACAAACAGGAGACACTTAACTCTGTGAAAACAAACCCTACTCCAGCACTAACTTGCACATCACTTCAGAGCTACACAAAGTATCTACTGAATCAGTTCACAAGTTTAACAGAGATGTTAATTGCATACTAATCCACATATTTGGGCAGTCAGGAATTGAGGAATCCATCACCTCATCCATTATTGCACAGTCCGAAAAGCGACCCAATAAATGCAGCATGTTGAGATTTATGGGACAGCTCCTCTCTCTCTGAGCTCAGTTGTGTGGTCACTGCTTACTTTATGACCTTCTTCCTCTTCCAAACCTTGCTTGCTCTCGGACAGTGAAGGTCCATCTGTAATTCAAAAATTAAGAGGGTAAGGCACAGATTCCAATATGATCCCACCATTGTTGAATGGTCAGATGCTCCCTGACAATTTATACACAGGCCAGTGATGCTTCCCCATGATGCTGACCTAATGAATAACAGCTCCCACAAGGCACCATGGACAAAAGCATCCCATTTGGGGGCTGAGAGAGGGAGAGAGAGAGAGGAAAGCCAAATGGACATAAGCTGTGTAATATTTGCTCCTAAGAGCAGGAGAGCAGTTTCTCATCAATACATATTAAGATGTTGTCTTTTTGCCCCAGAACCTCTGCCTCCAGCAATAAGCCCCATGTTTAGGCAATCATGCCTCTCTTGTCATGGAGCTGGTCACAAGAATGCTTCCTGCAACCTTTTCTATGAGGAGTTAAGGCTACTTAGGAGCCTGGAGTACTTAAAGACCATTACATTTCCTGTGTCAATGCAGCAGCTCATATTCCACAGTGCTACCACACCGTTTTGTCTCCTGGCCATTTTAGATTACTCCATCACATCAGCCCAGGCTACAACTCCCACAGGACTTGTGGCATGGTGTCTCACAGAGCAGGAGAGATGACTCTTCAGGTCTGTCTCAGAAATCGCCTGGCACATGAAGAGAAAGCTAGTACATATATGAAGCACTTCAACAATTGTTCCCTAAATGGAATGGGAACTCAGAGGCAAGAATAGTCTCTGTGAAATCTGGGGACAAAAACTTCCTCTGCCAAAGGAGCCTCAATCACAGAACAATGTCCTAGAGGAAGCAAACAAATCCAGAATTCACATGCACACTTATCAGACTTTTTCTTATTGGGAGAAGCCAGCCATGAAAAAAGTTGATACGCTTACTTCTAACCAGGAAAACTCAAGCAATGTAAACAAAAAGTTACTCTAAGAGATCTGCACCTAGAAAAGTAAATAACATGTATGTTAAGACATAGGAGAGAATTCCTCAGAGAGACCCCGCACAAATTATGAATGTTATTAATGGCATGAGACATCTATGCTACAGTATAATAGTATTACTCATCAGATTCATACACAGGTAGGTAGAAACACTTGTACTAGTTCTGAATTTGGGCATGTCCTTGTCCCTATCCAGGCTACTACAATATATTTTAAACAGTATCTGTGCTACAATATGCTTTGGGATATCTGTTTTATTATTGTTTGTTTGACTGGCAAACTACTTCATTAATTTCCTTCTTTTTACTTATTCACAATCTATAACAAATCTTCCTCCTTGAACCAAGGCCATTTGGCCTCCTTCATAGCTTCACCTACGGAATTTTTTGAAAAATAACATAAATAATTTCTCCCTTTACTACTTTCCCTGACATGCTGAAGAAATTTTGTAGACTTGTATGATTTACCTGTGCAGAAGCTGCTGCATTGGCCTCAACCTGCTGCAGACCATCTGCTCCCAACAATTTATGGTCATAGCATAATTCACGTGGGAAGGGACATCAAGAGGCTTAAATTTCTTGTTCTTTAATTTCATCAGCTGAGACCAGCCTTCTTTTTTGACACTTGTTTCTCCAGCAGTTCATCTTTACTCCCACTACTGGAGAGTCTAGGAGTCTAGCCTGGGTGGTGGCAAAGCTCAGGAGGGGTATAGCTCAGAGGACAGCTTGGAGGCTGCTCTGTGCAGCACAAGAAGCCTCAGGCAGTCTCAGATCTCTGAGGGCTAAAAGATGGCTTAAAGTACAGAAGTGGTGGGTCTTCTCTGTTGTATCTCCATTCTCCTTCACTGCATCTTATATCCCAGGCCAGAACATGTTTCCCCATATTAACCACACTACGTCACCACCTGTTCCAACCACTGGAAATGCTGCAGGACATTTCTGACCATCGCCAGCTGGGTTCAGCAATCTGGACAGGAGGTAACTAACAGGAGAAGAGTGAAGGAAACAGAGGGCCCAGAAATTTCCATCTTTGGAGAACTCTGGCCATTACCAAGGCCAGATAATAATAATGTTGGCATGGCATAAAGTTTCCTCATATCCATCTTCTTTTTTTTTTAATAGCTGAACCATCTCACAGCTTTGTTGCACTTGGAAACAAAATCTGGGTTCCCATCCAGTTCAGCACAGAGCGGATTGCCTTCACAAAGCAGGCCAGATACCACTCCACCAGATCACCACTGACCTCTGCACAGATTCCTGTAATGCTGGTCTATGTGTTTACACAGCTGCAGGCTGCTATTTCACAGCACTTTGGTAGCTGAAAGATAATTTTGTGTCATTCCTGTACTGGAGTTTCCACATGGGTTCACTTTTCAGGGTGGAAAATAATTTTCTTTAACTATAGGAAGTGATTTATCGGAGTATCTTTTTATTTTATGCAAGGATGATCAGAGTTGTGAGCAGAGGAGGAAAAACGGAAAGGATTGCTCAGGTGGAAGGAAAGTTGCCTGACCTGGATTGGAAAGAATTTGACTGGAAGATTGGCTTGGATTTGTTCAGACTTACCAGACAGGAACAGGAGAACTTCTCTCAAAGGTATTTGGGATAAGTCTGTAGGGAGTGCAAGAAAAAAGGCACCTCATGTGACCAGTACGGGCAGCCACAGGATCTTCAGAAGAAACATTTATGTCAGGTTAACTTTATCCTAGAGTGTGACATGTGGGGAGTTTTTCAGCTCTTAGGAATCTAATTAAAGCACCATGAAATACTCTCAAGGAAGCATTTCTCATGTTTTCCAAACAATTTGAGAACTGCAAATCTGTGCAGATTTCTCAGCTCAGTAATTGTGATGTTACCTCAGCATTTTTCTATCAGCATACCTCAAAGCCTTTTCGATTCTCTCCCCAAATGCAGCTATCCATCCTCCTCCAACAAATCTCAGACCTTACTGATTATTACCAATAAAATTATTGATGTTAGAAATGCTGATACAGGAAGATGAGGCTGTTTAAGAACATTTTACCAGATGTTTGTTGAGCAATGCTGCATCATTACATGCAGCACATCACAAAACCTCTTTCTTTCCTGCTGTGTTAAATTGTTACTTTCCCTAAGGGAGAAATGTGGTTCTTCACAAAGCTGGCCTGAGAGGAGAGTGGGGAAAGAGTGTGGGAAAAGCAGACAACATCAAGGATTTCCATTTCCCTATTCTCTGCTTCTTGTGAGTGATCTTGCAGGGCTTTTAACCACTGTCATTCGTTTTCTGAAGTGCTCTTTCAATGGGCACATCTTGTGGTGTCTCTGGTTTGGTGACAACACTCCTAAACACTGAGTGCACAGTCAGAAATTTAGTCTTGGGTCCTTCTGGGTCTGAAAGAAACAACTGGGTCTGAAAGAACCAATTCACTGTTCCCCTTCAACAGGCATAGGATAATTATTTGAAGCCCCTACATCATACCACATGAGTATCACATGTAAAATCCATTTATCCTACTAATGTGCATTGCTCAGGCATCTGTTTTGCACACACACAGAAAGCTGAAACTTATCGCCCCCAGCCAGGAAAAAAATTGGTTATTATTTTAATAGCTATTTTCATATCCCAATTGGGATGAGAGAGAGTTTTGAAGGAAAATAGATTTCACTTTTCTCACCAAGAAGTCAAACTCTGTATTTGAGTACAAAACTGCAAGATTCAATTCAAAACATGAATTTATAGCCACTTTAACTTGCTTCTATCAACTATTTCTTCCTTTTCCACCATTTTAAGGAAAACCATAAACACCAACAAACAAACACAATGTTGTCTGACATCACTTACCAGTCAAATTTCATCACCAGGTTTGAGCATGAGCTCATAAGGGGGTTTTAGCACAGTACAAGCCCACCTGGACATGGCCTGTCAATCACTAAATCAGAGAGATGAAAAAACATCAACCCACAAATGAAACATCTCAGCACTGGTAGCAATTTTGTGTATTGATCCCTGACAGGTGTCCCCAGGTCATACCTCATCTTTGCTTCCACTTAGCATTGGAAACAAGAAGCTGCACATGCAAAGGACCCGGTGAGGCTGCAGTGCCTGGATTTATACGGAGCAGTCGGCAGTCAGGATTGGAGCAGAGTGCATCGCACTACGCATAAGCAGCAAGGGGAGATAATTTAAATTAAATTAAATGGAAAGCTAGGTGGAGAAAGGTCTAGATTAGGCAGGATTTCCTAGCCTCCTTTCCAACCCTTGTAGCTTTAAACAGGAGCATTGCTCGTGGCCACCTGGAGAGCCAGCATGGCTCACTTCTGCAGTGGAGACGGCAAGGCACTCACTTCCTTGTCTTTGTGTCTGTAGGTGACTAACACACACACACACACACACACACACACACACACACACACACGCACACACCTGTTTCCTCTGCAGCCTGTCACCTCTTCTGGGCATGGGGCAGCTGTCAGAAAGTCAAGGAAAGAGGCATGGAAGCCCAATTAAGATTTAAATTGACCAAATCCTTCACCCTTCCAGAAAGCAACACTGGACACAAACCTTTTCCAAGCTTTCCTCTAACAAATCCTCAGGACACCAGGGTGACAAGTATGGGCCCCTGATTGATCCCTGTGAGATGAATTGCCTTTACCCGGGCACACAGCAGGTGCAGCGTGAAGGAGCAGGGCTGCCTGCTTCCCCCACACTGCTCACCATATGGCACTCCTTAGAAAGGGAAGACCCTTGCAAAGGGGAAGACCTTTAGCACCACAACATTGCTGGGCATTAAGCTAGTTTGTGAGCTCTTGCACACACATGGATATTTGGTTTTCTGATATAAAATGCACCCTTTCTAATCTGCTTGGGCCAGCAGTGACCTCCTGCCCCCTCCATTTGCTTTAATTTTCTTACAGAAGGCTTCAGAATCCAGCCAACACACATCACAAAATTGGTGGGAAGAACCACTACTCATAGATTTTTGCAATTAATCAAGTTCTTAATTTCACCCAGGAGGTCATGTCTTAAAATTCTTTCAGACCGTCACAAAAGAGAACAGGCTGGCTGGGAGCAATAGGCACCATCTGAGAATCCTTCCAAAACTCAGGCTGTTTACTTCTCAGTTTCACTTACCACCATCCAAGCACGTCTCTTTTTCCTCAAATCCTTTTAACTGTTTCTTCCTTTGAAGCTGTCTTCCAGGGAAAGCTCTAGAGACCTTGGCCTTCAGAGCAGATTCAACTCCTGATTTCTCTTCCCCCTGCAGAGAACATATAGAGCAGGCTGAGGTCCTTCTACCCTGCAGCTTGCTTTATGAAGAGACATGTGCCTATGATTCTTTCCACCCTGGTACTATTGTTTAAGCAGCCTTTTCCTAGAGCCTCAAGATTCAGAGCTTGGAGTCCTTGCAGCAGAACAACTACCAAACCCCATGTCCCAGGAACTCAGTGCCAACATTGGCCCCAGATTGTCACTAACATATCACAGACTTCTGGGGTGAGAAATCCCCCAGTATCCATGTGTCCAGTGGGCTCATAACCTCTGTCATTCCAGAAGCTTCAAAGAAACCATATTGGCTCCCCGTAAAAAAAAAAATCAAACAGGAGTTTCAACGATCCATAACATTTTCGCATCTATGACATTTGTACACAGAGGGACCTTACCCACACGAATGGCCCCAAGCCTTAACTATATCAAGTTACTCACATGACCAAGTCTCTGCAGGATCTCAGCCTCAGGGACTACCAAGAGTCCAACAGTCCTGAGTGACTGACAAAAAGAGTCTCACAGCACACATTCGGGGTTGAAACACTACTTACTAGATCAAAGCATGAATTAAGTGATACCAGCCCAGATGACACAGATCCCAAATAAGTGCAAATAAAATATTTTCTGTTGCTAGAACACCATCATGTGATTTGCATGTGGCATCTCTTAACAGCAGAGGCCATTGTGAAGTACTATATATTGACTAGCTGCTGTCTGCCTCAGAATTCCTCCAGCAAAGCTGGCCTGGTGCTTAACTTCCAGGCTCTTAAATCTGACTGAAATCAATGTAACTCAAGAATGTACTTAAAACTAAGTAAACACGTACAGACTGTAATGAACTAGGATGCTTCACTGCTCAGTGCACTTCTTTGGCTGAGTTGGTTACCAAGGCAGTATCTCAGAGGGATAGAAATTACAAAAAATTTCTAAAAGCTGTAATACCTAGATGCACTATTGCCCTAGGCCTCAGAGATAAACAACAGCTTTGCATTCCCACTTTTAGTTAAGCTAATGAGGAGAAGAAGGAAGAGAATTTTTGTGGTGGGCTCTTCTTCCTTTCATCTGAAAAGTGGTTACTGAGCTGCTCAAAGCTTGTGTGCATAGCTCTGCAGGCTCAGTATCTCTCAGCACCTGACTTCCTAGAGACTAATACTGCACCGCTGAAAGGAGAGTTGAGTTCTTCCTATATCCCCCCCTGGAAGCAGGTTAAACATACAGTTAGCAGAGAGCCCTCTGAAAAAGGGGTATGGCTTTGCATTAAGGAGAGTTCTTAAATGCTCCTCAGTTACCTGTCCTATTCCCTTCTTGTTTCCTTGCAACGGGTGAAACTCCTTAGAGAAGCTCAGGCAGCACAGTCACTCTGCTCGTGAGTCTGATGGTTTGGCTCTCTGGTCTTCTCACCAGCCGCATGCCAGCATGTATTCAATGACTTAATGGCGCTGCTACTTTGGGGGAGCTGGATGGGGAAGCAGACTGCAGCTGCTTCTGAAGGATATAAATATTTTTGCAGTCAGGGGGCTCCAGCAACAGGATCGGGGACACCTGGGCTCTATTCATGGCTCCTCTGCAGACCTGACACATTGTTTCATGGCTTTCAGTAGCTCTAGAGGAAGACTTCTTCCTGCCAAATTTGTTTTCTTAGAACTGAGGCCTCCATTTCAAAATTTGAGCCACAGTAAGGAATTTGGGGTGAAGAGACTAGCCCACGAATGCAAGCCTGGGCGCTCATTCGATAACAAAATCCCATGAAAGCCATTGCACTGGTGAACACCACAAATGGCTCCCAGGCCAATCTTACTCGCACAATTTACCAGTTAGCCATCTGCTCCCTTCAGATATTATTTTATGGCTTTCCTTTGTTTGCACTGAGGCCCAAACAGGAATGAAATTTTGAGTCTTGTTGCTAGCCCTTTTAAATAAATAGTTCTGCCATCGTTCTAATAAGTTTGACAAGTTGGTCCCAGGGCCTGGACAGGAAGCTAATAAACTTCAAGTTGCTTTTCTATTGTTTTCCTAAAACAATTTGACTTCCTTTCTGATAGCTTCAAATTCCTTCAATAAAAATAGAGTAGCTGGGAGCCAGAGGAAGAGCTGAACTTGAGCCAAGTGCTTGTGCTTACAATGCCGTCTGCGTAAGATTACATTTTTATCCTGATCCACGAAGACCCTTTAAAAGAATAGCAGGCAGACAGCTGCCAGTGCATGTCAGGGACAGCTCAGGAGCCAGTCTCCCCCAGCATCGGTCCTCCAGGCTTGAGGGGATCTCCAGTGAGCCAGTGTCAGACCACAGCAGGAGGCTGAGCTCCTGGGAACTGGCTGGGGTTTGCTTACCCTGTCTGGAGTGTCCTCCCTTCAGACACGTATCTCTCCTGGGAGCCGAACACTGGCAGAGAGGTGGGTTCCAGCAACACCAAAGGGCTGTGCTAAAGGTCACCAACCCTTCAGTCAACTTTACTTGTTCTTCTCTACACCTGTGAAGGCTCAGCAAAAAGAGGTAAAGGTCTGTTCTTTCTTTTCTTCTTACTTTGGGAAACATATATAGGTATAGACACATAAATTTTTGTAAAGCAGCAATTCACCTAGAGGGAAGTTTACAGGACCAGATGAGTGTCTAGTGGCTAGGTAGATGAGGACTCCTTGTTCTAAAATGATCTGCTGATCCCTTGGACAAGTCCTTTATGCTCTCCATGGTTTGCTTCTTCCACCTGTAAAGCAAGGAGAGTGTTTATAGGACCTGTAATTACATTATCATTCCCAAAGCACTTCTCAACTACCCCGAGATGCTCCCAAGTTGGGAAGTGGAAGCATTATCTGTGAGAGGACCATGCTTTGTTTCTGGGAACATAAAGCTGACAACTAAGCAGTTACTTCAGGATAGATGGTAATTTCTCCTCAGCGAGATGAAAATCTCTTCCAGTTTTTCTTGCTGAAAACTTTACTGTCAAATGAGACTGACACAGTGACATTTCACACCTTGCTGTTTATTCTTTCCTCTTTCCTCACTCTGCTGGTATGGTACTCTGGGCTGGGAAGGGGAAAACATGCATCCATACTGAAATAACTTGGGATTTTTTTTACTAAATAAGAAATTGTGATTATAAAACTGTTCTCCTCATTCAAGGGCCCTTCATCACATGGTACTTCTGTTCCCCTGGGCCCAGCCTGTCCTTGGGAATTTGCCTCCTGCTGGAGGATGCCTTCAAACTGTCTCCAGAGGTCTAATGTATAAAAGAACTTCCCTCTCCTGCCTTCTCTTTCAATCACATCCACACATGCAGACTCTAGATAAAATGTTTCACCAGGAAGGTACTCGAGGTGCCTGTCCAGCATGAAACATTATCAAGAATTAGAGTAAGTGCAGTGCTGTGGATGGGCATCAGAGGTGAACTCGACTGCTGTTGGGTAGTGTTTGATTCTGAAATTTCCCAATGCAGTAAATCTGATATCCTCCCCAGGCACAGAGCCCTCAGTAATGGCAGGAATATACAAGATTTTTTCCCTTCAGGCAATCTTCTTAAGTTCTCACATCCCAGGAGAGCATCTACCTGCATTTGAAACAGTCTTCCAGCGAAGCCAGATGCTCTGAGAACATTTGTTTTATGTGAAGAAGCAGTTTCCTATGAGAGGTTCCATCGACACCACTGCATATTTGCAGACCTTCTCCATGCATTGTCTTGGCTTGCTCTTTTTGTTTGCTTAAATCCCAGACACAGAATGAATCCTCCATTTAAATATCCATGGGATCAATGCTGGAAAACTCATCACATAAACTCTGTTCAGAATTTACCTGGCTTTTGTATGCAAGGATACAGTTCTGATAAGGCAATAAGGCAAGCACAGGAAATAGAATGAAAAAGGAACCTCTTGGCTTATAAGGTTCAATCTCTTTGAATAACAGGCAAGTACAAAACAAATGGTCTTTTCTAAACTTACTACGCTCTGTCCTAAATCTCATTAGGTTTCCACCCTAACTTGTGCTACTAGAATGCTGTTCCAGCACCTCCTTCCCTGCTCTGTTGCTTAGAAACCTTCTGATTTCCAACCTAAATTCATTCATGGCCAATTTATATCTATTTATTCTTGTGCCACATTGTCCTTTAGCTTCTGTAGTTCTCCTCTCTCCCTAGCACTTACTTTCCCAGCCCCCAATTCCTAAAAGTATTTATAGGCAGCAAATCTCTCCTCTCTTAACCTTTGTTCTGCCAGACTAAGTAAGTAAGCTCCCTTATAGCACTCACCCTGCAGGCACATCACATCGTGGTTTAATTACTTTGTGTAGCTGCACTAGCACGGAGTTCAGTGCAAAATAATTAATGCTGAAAAGCTCCAACTATTCTCAAATCAGCTCAAATGTCTCTCTGCAGTCACTTCTATGACTGATAAATAAACAGGCTCCTGAACGAGAGACACCCTCTGTCCCTCTGATCACCCCACTGCCTTTCTCTGCACCTGCTCCAGACTGAATATCCTTCTTGAATGTGGCTGAGCAGTGCTGCACACACTGTGGGAGTCTCATATCTTCTTGGATGACATTAATCTCACTTGCCACAACTGGAAATACTGCTACATCCTCAAAGCTCTCTTGCCTTTTTCACCCACACGTAGAATCACTGGTTCCTCCTCCTTTGGTGACCTTCACCCGAGACTTTCCCCGTTTTGAGAAAGATCTCTCTGCTAAGAGAGATTCCTGTTACTCTTCAAGGAACAAGTTCCTGGTGTGTGACTTTGCTCTCTCCCATTTAACCTCACCTTAATCACTCCAGTCACAAGAAGCCTTCAGCTCTCTTACTGCTGGAATCCACCTCCACCCTGATGATACCTCCCAGCTCTGTTGCATCAGCAGATTTCATTAGCATTTCTACTTTCAGTGCCAATGTAATTAACAGAAATATTTAAAAAGATCAGTCCTAAGAGCAATCTCTAGGCAGCCTCACAGATAATTTCCTTTCAACCTATTAGGGAACTGGTGTCTCAGTTCTGTCAGTCTCTTACCCACTTGAGGATTTCTCTATTAATCCCTGTCTTCTTCAGCTGGAAGTTCTCCACTAATTTGCTTCTTCTGGGACACCACATCATACAAACCACCAAACTCCAGATAGGTAAGGTCTGCTATGTCTCTTTTACCCAGGAGGTCCAGAATCTTAATCCAAGAAAGCTGTTTACCTTTGATCAAAAGATAGTCCACATTGTCTTATTTTCCCTTTAGCTCCTGGCCTTATTTCTCCTTTCCTTCAAAATCGATTCCACAGAATCACAAACTGCTGAGATCCACAAGCTGCACATGGCAAGCTGTCAGCTGTTCTCATTCTCACTGTCTGGGGGAGCATTCTCTTCCACTCTCTCTCCTTACTGAAGTCATACAGGTCCTGCAGAGCAGGCTCTTGGGGAGGGGAGGAAAAATCCTTCTTCCCAGTTTAACAGTGGAAAACACAGCTATTTCCCTAACTGAGGAGCTGGAGAAGCTGCTGTGACACCTTAGTTTTACCCTGAAGAGGGTGCAGTAGAGAAGGGGTGACAAGCTGAGGGGCTGGCTCGGATATCTGTATGTCTATATTCACCTTCCTGCTTTTTGCCTCCCTGTCTGCCTTCTTCCATTTTCTTTCTGTGCATCAGAAAGAAAAATCAAAATCCCAGTAGTTACTACCAGCACCAAAACAAAAAGAGCTCATAACAGCTACATGTGTAATATGCAGGTATTGGACAGAAACCTTCTCTCCTCCCTCATTCATTCAACAGAACCAGACTGTATCTGCTGGATGCAGAGATTACCTCTGTATGCCACTCAGGAACAATACTGGGACAGGAAACACAAAGGAGTGAGCAGGAAGAATCAGATCTGATCACCCTCAGTGTACAGCAAAATGTCAGCCACGCAGGGAGGGGAAAACATTTCAGACAGCTCTCTCACAGGACTTGTCTCTCCATAGCAGGTGAGAAACACTTGACAAGCCTTATCCCTAGCCTATCCCAAAGCCATCTGTGAGCTAGACCTGTATTATTAACACCTTTTTTTGGATACTTGTATGATGAAGTCCTTGACAATTTCACTGACATAAAATCAACATGACTTTACATAATAATGCTTCATGGAAATTACTTCAGAAAGACCAAAAAAATAGAATTATATTCTCCTTCCCAGGAAATTCCAACACAGATATACAACTGCCAAGCATGAGAGGGGGAAACAACTCCAGAAACATTTCTATTTTCACAGAAGGTCTTTCAATAAAGCTAGAAATTAAGCGGCAAATGTCTGTATGTTTCTCCATACCAGGGGGTTATTTAGAGTGCACGGCATGTCCTGCATCCTGCATGAAGGATGGATTCCAAGTGAGGATTCAGCCCTCTTGGAAAAGAGGTGCCCTCTGAGCTTCACAGTGAGTGTCCACATAGGACATGCCTCCAGCAGTAGCCTCTGCACAGCACTGTCCCTCTGCAGACTGGTGTTCCATCTTGCAACTAAAGGTGGAACTAAATTAGTGGGAGAACAATGATTACATTAGAAGGGCTGGCAGTGCTGTGTTTCAGTCCTTGGACTGCTTGTTTCATGATCTGCACTCACTGATGCATAAGCACCTCTGGGCAGTTATGCTATGGGTGAGAGATTTGTAGCTCAGGAAGGATTCCTGGAGGGTTATCCACCAAAGTTTGTGTGCAGGAAGACAGTTCTCAGTTCACCATAGTCTTCGGTGCAAATCTCACTCTCCTGTGAGAGCCACTGGCTCTTTGAGACCAGCCTTTTTCAAAACCAGAAGGCATCTCTGATTCTCCCTCCTCGCTGGGGCATTCCTTTTGTGCAGGAATCAGAGGCTCAGCTTGACACATACATGAGATACAAGACCTTCAGATACTTGATATGTCAAAAGCATTTTTAAGAAAGGCTCAATTGCTCATGCAATGCTGAAAAGCTCCAAGTGTGTGTGTCTGCATGTGTGTGTGTGTGTGTGTGTCTGTATGTGTGTGTGTGTGTGTGAGAAGGGTGGGGGGTGCTACAAAAAAACCACTTCTCCTGACAGGCAGGTTACTCTCTACGAGTAAGGGGGCATGTAAACCCCCCCCCGGGGAACATCTGGTGCCCTTGGGACAAGGCTGCAGCTGTGCTGGGCCCCTGATCCAAGCCAGCAGAGCAAGTTCCATGTTCTTGGAAGAGGTGGAAACCCTGCTCTACATGAACTCTGCTTTTTTTGCAGATTAAGCTTGATTGAGTAGGAAAAATGTCCTTCATTGATATCTTGCATGGGAAAAGCTTTTCAGGGTCTGGATGGTGTAACTGTGGGGGGAACCCTGTAGCTTTTTGCTTAGGGGAGGCTTAGACCACAGTATGTTATCTGTGGGAGGATGTGCAAAGGAACAGCAGTAGCAGCAACTGGAAGGGACTGCGAAGCCAGCAGCGAATGCATCCTGTCAGCATGGGGAGGGTGGCACAGGGAGAGGCTGAGAATGGAGAGGGAGAAATGAGATCCATGGTCTTTAAAGGCAAAACAACAGGAAACCAGGTTTGAAAATAGAAAGATTAAGCTGGAGGGGGTGGGACAGACAAGAAAAGTAGGTGAAGAAAGAAGAGGGGGAAAGGCAGAGAGGCAGCAGAGAAGACAGAAAGTGACACAGACAGGGGGTGGAGAAAAAGAGAGGAAGAGAGAGAGAACCATATTAAAGGAATACAACGAACCAACTGAGAAGAACAAGAAGTTCAACTCAACTACAAAAAGGAAAAGCGCTAAAGCAAGGAAAGGATACTGAAGACAAGATACTGGAAATCAGGTAAGTAACCAGGAGGGGAAACTAACAGAACTGCAGAAGTGTTGATGGCAGATCAAGTTCGTATTACACTCAAGGGGAAAACAGCATGAGGGGAGAAATGGATTTGGAGAGGCAGGAAAAGAAGGATGGCCAAAAATAACTTAAGAAATTTACTTCTTTGTTAATTTTCTCTTCAGAACTTTGCCGCTAGTACTAGTAAGACGGGCTTGGGACATTTTAAAAATGAAACTTGTTCTGCCACAAGCAGCTATAGAAATTACGACTAACTTCCCTGCGATGAACATGGATACCAACAGATTTCAACGTATAGGAAAGCAGGACCAGAGCCCCAAACTTCCTCAGACAGTATAATGTGCAAATAGCATTTTCTGTCAGATCCCACTTCAGCATGCTGTCAAGCTGCTCCGGGGACTGTGCTGAAGGGAACTCTTACCTAAGAGAGGCTCTCAGGGCATAAACACTTGATAAAAAATCTGCGTGAACTGACTGCCCGTTTTGAAGCGTGTAGGATAGGTTTAAAATGTTGCAGTTTCTTTTCCTTGAGATTATTGTGTCCTGGCTGGCCTGTGGCATGGAGTCTGGGAATGTAACTCAAATGTAGAGAAGTGCCTTGCTTGTATCTCCCAGTCACCCGTACTGCGCGCGCCGCAAGGGAATGCCTTTCCTCTCCATCCCAACACTGCCCATGGCAGCCTCAGCAAAGAGGCACACAGACCTAAAGGGACACTTGTCCTCTCCCACACTAGCAGCTGCTGCTTTTTTAAATTTGCCTTCCTAACTTTTTTCCCCTTTCTGTACTTGTAACTACAACTTCAACTGCATTTCCATAATTTAATACTGCTAGCACTGCCACCACACATTTCAAAGAATAGCCCAGACTGAAAATATGGTACTGCTACACACCCACCTGGAAAGAAGCAATCTCATTGAGGGTAAACGTTGCCTGCTAATTGTCACTTCTGATTGTGAACGCTCCCGGGATTTCCTAAAGGGTCGTTTGACTGCCCATTTGTCATATCTAATTAGCTTTGTGGCATTCTGGTTTAACAACTCAGGTAAACTGAGGCAGTGCCTCTGTCTCTGAAGTACCGTAAAAAAACTTTAGAGGATCATATAAGCAGCTTTTCTGGACAAACTCATCTGAAAACGTCATGGGCTGAATGATCCTTAGACATTGAACTCGCCCTACATGCTAACAAACCCATCAAAATTCCATGGCGAAACAACATGTGTGAGAACTTTTCCTTACTCCTGCTCCTATGTGGTCCTCTCTTTAAAACTAAAGAACTTGATGCATGTAACATATGTGTGCATATGTGTGTGCAGCTGGGAGAGGGTTAAACAGTTATTCAGAAGCCTCACAGTACTCAGTGTTTGTACCAGCAGCCACAAAATTCTGTAGTTGCCGGTATTTTCAAAATCTACTCTGAGAAGAGCACACATTTCTAACTTTGTTCCCTCTTCCTTGGGAGCAGAACGGTAGTTTAAGAGAATTCCTGAGGCTTCAGGGTTTAAAATACTCATCAGGCTCCGGTCACTTGGGAACTATGTTAAGTATTCATGTTACTATGTATAAGTATTTAGGGTTGTTGTTTTTTTCCACTCAACAGTATATAGTATCACAATATTTCAGTATTACGGGCATTAAAAATTTAAACTTTGACAGAAAACACAGAATTTCATACCTTAGCCCCCATTATCTTTTTTGACCTTCATACAGATTTCCCACATTCTGTATGTTTGTCCGTTTTCTGACTTATCTTGCATCATTGAAAATACGCAAGAAGGAATGAGTAATACAGCACTAGATCATGTCATTAGGGAGCACATTTCAGAGACTGCTCCACACATCAGGTGCTGTTGTATGAGGCACAAGGATAGAGGGTTAGAATTAGAAATAGTTCCTAGGAGGCATCAGAGATTCTTCAACCTTGGGCTAAGAATTTGTAAGAGTGGGGGCAAATCAATTTTATTGCTATTGGTAGGCAAAAGAGAGATCTCCAGGAACAATATTCAGCATGCCAGCTCTTCCCTGAAACAAAGAAATGTTCGTGCCACACAGTACCTAATGAGCAGAGAGGTGCATGCTTCTAAGTCTCTCTAGTGTATCTTTAAAGAGAGGTCAGGGGGTTTTAATGTAAGAACTAAAAGGTTTACACTTACATTTCCACCTTTCTTCGGTTTTTTATGTCATTACTGACATGCCTTGAGAATGGCTGAAACTTTCCATATGAAACTCCTCTCCCTGAGAAGCAGAAAAGCTGACAGGTGCTTTGATCGGGGCACAGGATCGCTCGGGATGTGAAGCAGTCTGGCAGGGGTGACTGCTGCAGAGTCCAGGGTCTCCAAATGCATTCGGATGTCTGTCAAAGAAGGGAGGGGATAGTGGGATAGGAGAAAAACTGCCTCCAGATTACAAACACATAAAGCTATCCAAGAGGACAAGGGTTACTTCTTGCTTATTACTCCAATTTCCTCTGTCACGGCGGGTCAAATCACTTAAGCCATGGTTCCTCACAAATGTGCCCTCAGTGGTTTCTCTTGTCTTCTGGATATCTGACTTCTAGATGTGGTGCAACTGGTGGAAGTGATAAACTCTCCCACTCCAGCATAAACCAGAGAGAGCTCTGCTTTGAATACACATTATATGGTGCTAAGTGCATCGGAAAGAAAAAACAGACTAGCAACACCACCAGACAACTTTCAAAATTAATAAACAGTTTTTATCTTAATCTCTCACTGCCTTAGTTCCTCAGCTGTGAAGACCTAATACCGTCTCCTCACCTCTGAGTGGCAATGAAAATAAGTAGATTTATAATTGTGAAGCAATCAAATACTGTTGCGATGAAAGCCATAGCAAAATCCATGAGGAAACCAATAATTCTGTCTTTAGAACCGGACTTGAATAACATACAGTAAATGAGGAACAGGCCACCCACTGAACAATGAGAAAACAAACATTGAATAGCTGCTGTTCAAGAAAGCCCCAGTCAGGCTGGCACAGAACAAGGCAGGCATCCTGTGCAAAGAATGAGGTGACAATGTGAGGATGTGGTTAAAGGCTCACAGCTTAGAGGCAGCACAAGCACAAAGAGATTGTATTAAGATTGCTGAGAACAGTAACACTAGCATTTCCTAACTCCCTGCTGCTGGGCTTTGCCAAATTAATATTAGTTGTTTTCAAAGGGGAGTTGTATGAGTGTGCATGCATATATGGACATACACTAAGTACAAAAAATAACCCGCTCACAAGCTATAGCCAGCCTTCATCCTGAAAGTGAAATTAAATACTTGAGGCAAGGATACATCAATGAGGCTGAAGTGTGAAAAGAATTCTACAGATTTTTTGAAAGAAGAAAGGAATGAGATTCGACAAGGTAGTAGTAAGTGGGAAATAGTCACTGAAAAATTCCCCTTTCTAAGGCAGAAAGCACTAGTAATTTGGGTGCTGTGGAGAGCTAACTAGTCAAAACTGCCAAAAAAATGAGGCAAGTCTCTCTGGGGGGGAGCTTGACTGTAGGAGAGCAATGGGGAACTGACAGACAGGAGACGCTGGGGTGAGAGGAACGAAGAAAGGATGGGAAAAGTCTGAATGAGAGCTCTCCTCTTCTCTCACTACCTCTCCAGTCTGCTTTATTTCAATGCTATAACAAGTTGTATTTC
This sequence comes from Pitta sordida, assembly GCA_013390025.1. Lineage (NCBI taxonomy): Eukaryota > Metazoa > Chordata > Aves > Passeriformes > Pittidae > Pitta > Pitta sordida. Next base: position 131,132 of record WEKX01015774.1, on the reverse strand, counting down.
ATGCAGTCTATGAACCAGCCTAAATGCACTGGGCAAGTTTTATTGCTGCCATGTTGTCCCCGGTGTGATGCCTGCCATTACTGCACATCTCCTTACACCCATGGGCTAAGCAGTGCTTGAGATCTGCTCCTCTCAGCAGAGCTCAGGAACAGCTTTACTACAGCAGCCCCTAAACTTCTCAGCATGTTTCTGTTTTCCAGAGGCCCCTATGCCCTTTTTTACTATTCTCTTCCCTGTGTTTTGCCCAGTTTAGCCTGCCCAATTCATCATGATCTGCAAATTCGTACAGGTTTGCTTCTCTCTGCAAAGATAAAGACACTGGAAAGAGCACCGAGTTTGCAGCTTTTACATCAGAGAGAATTTACAAGCTTTTTCCTAGCAAAAAGCACGTGACCCTTCATTTGGCTTATTCCAAGTCCAGTTTTGTCATGTTTGTTGGGCTCTCTAAGGACCCACATTTCTCTGAGGCAAAGAGAGAGAATCCCCAGAGAATTAGAAAGGGCTCCCTGCACGCTCAGTGTAAGCCTAGATACATTATCATGTAACTATTTGATGGAGACTTTTCAAAGGCAGTGGGATAAATTCATCCCTCAGTTTGACTCACCTGAGTTCAAGGTCTTTTCTGTTCTTGGTCTCCTGCGACTACATCAGGCAGAGCTTGGCCCTAATATTTGGATATATGAAAGCACAGAGTGGGAATAGCATTAGATGTCCTGGATAGAAAACTACTAAACATTCATCTGGTTGGGAGTCTGCAGCTTCCACCACCACTTCAGAAGAAAATATTCTACATGTTATTATAATCTCTGTGTGTAACACATCCCTGATGTACACACTTGAAGGTGTTGAGTGATTTCCCTGTGTCTGTGTCTCTGTGTGCGTCAAGGTTGTGTGCATGTGTGTGTGCAGGAGGTGACAGGTCATTCAATGCCCTTATCTTCTCACCCACTCTCTTTTTTGCGAACTCTGAGATTTTCCACATTTGGAGAGAAGGGGGAAAGCACGCCTCGTCAGGGAATAATGAGCTGTCTGCAACTACAAGTAGGGCCAGTGGTCTGGATACCAGCATGACCCTTCCAGAAATTGCAGTGAACTTGGGAGGAGCAGAGAGATAAGCAACACTGGATGTCTGTCTTCTAGGACAGGAGCTGTTAACATAGAGCTGTTCCTCTCCTGTGAAATTTGAGCACTGGAGTCAAAGTCACTCTCCCTGATACTGGTTCAGCACAAGACTTTGAATCCAAGGAACTTGAAAGGATTCTATCCAGACATGTAAATATTTTTCTTTAAAAAGCATAAACAACTACCTGAAAGGGAGGTGTAGCCAGCTGGGTGTTGGTCTCTTCACTCTGGCTACAAGTGATAGAACAAGAGGACACAGTCTTAAACTGCGTCAGGGGAGATTTAGACTGGACATTAGAAGGAACTTTTTCACAGAGAGGGTGATCTCTCAGTGGAATGGGCTGCCCAAAGAGGTGGTGGAGTCACCGTCCCTAGAGGTCTTTAAGAAAAGGTTGGATGATGTACTTAGTGGCATGACCTAGATATTAGGGTAGTGTGTTATAGGTAGGATGGTGTGTTGGTAGCAGGATGGCAACAGGTTAGGTAACAGGCTTGGCTAGGTTAGGTAATAGGTGACAGGTTGGACTCAATGATCTCTAAGGTCTTTTCCAACCTTACTGATTCTGTGATTCTGTGATTCTGTAATAAGCACAGAACTATTTAGTCCAGATTCATGTGGAGAACAAATTAGGCTAAACAAGTGGCAGAAACTTGTCATAAGCACATGTACGTATAAATCTGCGAAGCCAGAGGGATGGCATTTGGAAAGAAAATTGTCGTTGCTTGTCTATTGTACACCCCTATGAAGGAGCCAATGTCAGTAAACAATGAACAAAAGGATACCTGCTGAGGTGGGACTTAGCATTAATCTATGTCACAAAGCTATGAAAATCCTCCAGAATTCAAAACATTGCACCCACACTGGACAATGCATTTCTAACTTTATTCACCTTTGCATGTTCTAAGCCATGTGTCCCCAGAATGTTTCCTGACCAGGTCCTGGCCACAAAGGAACACTGCATAAGTACATTGAAAAGGCTGCTACTTCCTTTTGGGCACTGGCCATGGCTGCGGGCTCTGCCAGCAATAACAACGTGTTTACATCTTCAAAAAGTACCAAAACCAACCCCCCAGAAAACAACAAAACAAAGCAAAACAAAAAGCCTCTGGTTCTGCCAGGTGGACCTGCCATAGAAGGGCTTTCTTTCAGGTAACCAAGACAGTGTTGTTCCAGGGCACAGAAGATTGTGGTTTGTAGATGTGCTATAGCAGCAGTGTTGTATTGCTGTCACAAGATGTAAGAGGCAGTGCTGCATAAACAAAAGCACATAAGTTTGCAAGTCACAACCCCTGAGCTCTGTTTGAACTCAAACAAGCAGTTTTTCTTTTCTGTACCCCAGTGATCACCATGTGCAAGATAGGGAGGACACACTCTGCACTGTGTGGGATCCTGTGAGACTGGACTACTGTTAACAGGGGTCTGAAGATCCTTAAGTAGCATTAACTAAAGGTGAAAGTGTCCTTCCTAAGCCTGTACACATGGCAGAGGACAGTTTCTAGTGTAGGCTCCACTCATGGATGGCTTCAGCCTGACAGATTTCAATGCAGGGGAAAAGATCTCTGTTTGGTTTTTGGTTTGTTCTCTGTTGTGCCATGTGCTGGCCTGGACCTGGTATGAGACAGCACAGCTGGAGGAAGGAAATCCTCAAGCAATCCCCAGGCACTGACCATGCCACAGCTGGCCTGGATACTCCACTGCAAAGGGCTGTCACTGCCCACGTGCCCAAAGGGGACAGCTGCCTGACCATTTGGTAGCTCAGAGGGGATGCACTAGTCCCAAGGTTTCCACACACAGCCACGTGTCCGGAGAGTGAGCCTCTTAAAACATCTTGAGCCCCAGCCCTCCAGTTTGTTGGGAAATCTCATTAACTATCAGATACACGCATTTGTACCCAACTGAGCAAAGCACACACAGAGATTGGGCAAAAATACAATGGCTTTGAATTCAATACTTTCCCCGTCCCTGGGAACTGTGCTTGCCTCACACAAAGGAACATTCCTAGGAGAGGCTCTCCACATGCCCCTGGGACCTGCCAAGGGGAAGAGGTGAGCCCAGCGAGGGAGAGCAGAAACAGTGTTATAATCAGACTCTCCACTTTATTTTAGAAACATCCTGCAGAGATGGCGACCTCCTGTCACCTTCCTTGTGGGAAAAGCTAGCATGAAGTGTCAAGCTCAGCTATTTATATCACTGCTGATAGTCCCCCCTGTCTTCTGAAGAGGGGAAAACTTTCTTCCTAACAACCACTAGGGAAATAAACTCATACAAAGATGATTGCACAGGAACAGCCCTCCTGGCTCTCTGGTGTGAATATCCTAGCTGCTCATCAAAGCCATGGCTAGTTCCAACCAGAATAAGTGTGCTGGCTGGAGCAAGCAGCAGCGATGCGAAGTACTTGCCTGCCCAGAGCATGTGGCATCACCAAGAGGATGGGAAAAACTGCTCAGAGGGCAACACTTTCCCTCCCACACACAAAGGTAGTGCAAAAAAGGAATGGCTGGTGAGCCAGGCTGGCATACTAGCAGGTGCTGTCCCCACTGGAGTATTTTTAACATGGAATTTGGCAGTCACAAGGCAGCCCAGAGCTGAGGAGGCTCCATGCTTGGCTTGTGGTGTGATACTCAGTTTTCCCCGGCTTTAGTGGCATTCCAGGTGATGATTAAGCTGGGACAGCCACGTTGTTGGGTTTGTGCCAGGCTGCACTGGTCTTTGTCACACACACGTTTCCTGGTGCCAAGATCCCATGACCGAGCACAGGTCCTGTGTTGATCCAGCAGAAAGCTGCCAGCCAAAAGCATGGCAGGGCAGTGGCACAGGCCACAACTGTACATGAATATGCATGACTGCTGTCAAGACTGTGTTCTGTCAGGTGCTGAGACTCCACAAAGATACCCAGAGGTATTTTTTGCCGAGTCACAACAGAATGAGACCAGATTTGCCCAACTGAGCCTGAACTAGAAATATAAAAGGCTGCAGATGCTCAGACACTGAGAGGTCAAAGCATGCGAGGGCAACAGTAGTCTGGGAATGAGGAAAGAGAAGTATATGGAAAATTCCCCAGAATAGTAAAGCCCTGAGGAGAACGGCTAGGTCAGAGGCAGCTCTGCATAGCCAGGAAAAGCTGTTGTGAGGTGACAACAATCCGTCTTTTCTTGCGGGTAGCAGAGAGCTACATGTTCTAGAAGACCCTTGGTTTGGCACTGCAATAATAGCTCGCTAATAACTTTCAAATGTCTAAGCCAAAATCACTGCTCTAGTAGGGAAACTCCTTCTCTGGGTTTCCAAAACCCATTCTCCTGTGACCACCTTCCTCCTCACAACAGCCACCTCAGCTCTCTATGGGGCTGTAGCGGGATGAGCAGGAGGCGTCTTTGGGCACTCCCTCCTTTAGACAGTCTGTACATGGGAGGCCAGAGGAAATGTCTCTATTGTGTAGCTTAAGCCTCATAACTGTCAGCCTTGGATCCTTCTGATTTACAGCCTCTTAAAAAATTCTGTGCATGTGTGAGACAGGTAAATTACTGTTCTTCTCACATCCAGTAACACTTTTTATTTCTGGACTCCTCTTGTGCCTATGTTTGCTTCACTTTGTTTTCCACACATACTGATTTTTACAATTTGCAAGTGTCTAGGTTTAGTAGCCTTCCCTGTGGGAAACAAGCCATAGTAAAACTCCAAACAACCTGCACAAGGTAGAACTGATGGGAAGAGGGGCTCAGTTTGTGATTGTACATCCCTATGGCAGGAAGAAAAAGTCTGCCTTTGCAAAGCCAGACAGAACTGTACTCATTTTTGTGCTCACAAGCAAGGCGAAACAAGAAAAGGCAGCTGTCAGCAAACAACAGCAGGAGCAATAGGGGCACCTGCAATCCACAGAAACTCACCTGGAAAAATGAGGGCACCCACCATTGCCCATGCTGTCATGTCTGGAATATTCTATGCATACAGTTGTGCTACAGCAGACAGACATTGGACACACCTGTACATTGAACTGTAGGTAGCTGGCTGCCTCGTCTGCACTCTGGGGGCAAAAAACCCAAACCCACAGATTTCAGAGACACAGCCTGTAAATATTTCCCATCACTGATTTATCTGCCTGTGTTTAAGCCCCTGGAACTTCGGGGAAGAAGCCATATGATAATTTCTACAGAATGCAGTAACTGCACCAAAGCCATTTAAGAAGCTAAAACAGATGCACACATTCACCAGTTTGCTCCAGTGCAGACAAGAGGAATCAGCTGATTTTCCCGGCTACTGCTCCTCCAGCTCCCTTCTCCCTTCTCCCATGGCTTCTGACAGGTGCTGGGGCAGCAAGTGGCCACTTCCCTGTCTCATTACCTGGGCAATCTTCACCTTTCCACAGGGCAGCCCTTAGAAGGACCAGGAACTTAAGGATTCGACTTTTGATCTTTGTCCCATCCATCCTTGGAGAACAAGTAATGGCATAAGCCATCGTGTGTGCTGCTACGTTAAATTATATCAGTCACATAACCAGAGGAAGGGATATTGTTCCCCCAACAAGTGTATCTCTCTGTTCTCCAGCTTTTGCTCACAGTATTGCTGCAGTAAATTTTCAGCTTTTAACAGTGTCTACTCTCCACAGACACTCTTTGCACCATAAAAATAATTGGTTCTTAAAGACAGGACAAGGGACAATAAAGAAGGAGAGTTAACAATTTGGTCCCTGTGGCTTTGGGGTTTACCTTGACTAGGGCTTTTAATATTTCATTATGATGATTATTTTTACATTTACTTATTAAAATGCTATTTTCCGAAAGAGTAATTGTGGGAGAACATTATCTCCAAGGTAATACTGCACACTTTATAGCACCTAGCCCTTAACTCATGCACAAGGGAGAGCTTAGCAGTGCTCTGGGAAGGTAAGTATGAGGAGTATAACTGGATCAAATGATTGCTCAAACACTTCCACAAAAGATGAATTAAACTCACTGCTGCCTTTTAAACCATGAGGTTAAGTGACAGCCAGTCAGAGTAAGAAACAAAATTGAAGTTGGCTCTCCTACACCTTCACTTTGTAATCTTAACTCCCAGTCCCCAAACCTTTCCTCTCATTCGACCACCTACCAACAGCACTTCCCAGGAGTTGTTAGTTCATGGGAGGCACTTCAAAGGAGGCTTTTTTTCTCTGTCTGTGTCATTTGAACTGCGAATTTTGTCTCAGAACTTAAGAAAAGAAGAAGCAGCAAGACCCACCATTTAGATTCTGCAGCAGTTCCATCTCAGAGAGTGGCAGAGGGTGAGGTTTACAGCTTACTAAAGTCTTTACACTGTCTACACTCCCCAAAACTTTTGCAAATTGTAAATTAAACACTTGCATCTGGGGAGTTGCAAAACTAAAGTAACATCTATGGACAGAGGGCAGGTGGGCAACAGAAAGGTTTTCTCTGCATTTCTTTCAGTGGTGGCATCGAGCTCATAAGTGAAGCACAGAGCTCTGAGTGCTTCATGTTCCAGGTGTCCGTGCAGGTATTACACCAAGGTGACACATGAAAGCACTGGTCACAGCCCAAGCTGTAGATTCCCATCTTATCTCCCAGGGGATCAGCCCACTAAGGATTCCCCAGAGCACAGGTTGAAGACAAATGAACGCTGCTTTAACTATGCAGTCCACAGAGGATGCAATGCGTAGACCGCAGTGAAAGCACTTTTTGAACCAATAATAAATTTGGCTCACCCTCAAGGTCTTGGCAGCTCATTTAATAGGTTGCAGTTCTGCTATGCAAAAGAGATCACTTTGGTTTTCAGTAACTGTATTAAAAAAACAAACAAACCAACCCATTTTTTTCAGTGGATGTGAAACAAAGTTTTCAGCAAACCAGAGACCATTAACTTCAGGCCAAATGAAAACATTTCATACGACACAAAACAAACCACTTCATTTCATGCACAAGTATCTGGGCATTTCCTAACCCTCCTAAGAACCGCTCTCTTCTGTTTTCTCTCACAGAGGCTGTGCCTAATTCTCAAGATTTCTCAGTCCTCCTAGTGAGCAGAAATGGGGGACTGGAGTTTCCTGGGAGAGTTCCTTGAGGAGGTCCACAAACACTCCACAGTGGTGGGGAAAGTCTGGCTGACGGTGCTCTTCATCTTCCGGATGCTTGTGCTGGGTACAGCAGCTGAGTCCTCCTGGGGCGATGAGCAGTCTGACTTCATGTGTGACACCCAGCAGCCTGGCTGCGAGAACGTCTGCTACGACAAGGCTTTCCCCATCTCCCACGTACGGTTTTGGGTCCTCCAGATCATCTTTGTCTCCACACCATCTCTGGTGTACATGGGCCACGCGATGCACACCGTGCGCATGGAGGAGAAGAGGAAGATGAAGGAGGCAGAAATAGAGGCCCAAGAGATGAAAAACAATGGTGACACATACTACCAGCAGAAGTGCTCCGTGACAGAGAAGGCTGAACTGTCTTGCTGGGATGAATCAGGAGGCAAAATCATACTCAGGGGCAGTCTGCTGAACACCTATGTCTACAGCATTTTGATTCGAACTGCCATGGAAGTGGCCTTCATTGTGGGACAGTACATCTTGTATGGGATCTTCTTGGAGACTCTGTATATTTGCCAGCGGGCACCTTGCCCCCACCCCGTCAACTGCTACGTCTCCCGCCCCACAGAGAAGAATGTGTTCATCGTCTTCATGTTGGCTGTGGCAGTTCTCTCCCTGTTCCTCAGTCTGGCCGAGCTGTACCACTTGGGCTGGAAGAAAGCCAAAGAGAGGTGCTCTCGGTCTTACAAACCCAGCCCCAGCACAGCCCCTGCCAGACTGGAGTCTGCCCCACAGGTAGAAAGGGCCCAGATGTACACTCCTCCACCAGATTTTAACCAGTGCTTGTCAAGTCCCAACGGGAAGTTCATCACTCCCTTCAGCAACAAGGTGGCCTCCCAGCAGAACACTGCCAACTTCGCCACTGAGAGGGTCCATGGCCAGGAGCATGCTGCCGGTGAAGGGCCTTTCATTAAGTCCAGCTATGCGGAGAGTCCAGAGGTGGCCAGTGAAAGCGCAGCACCCGCCTTCCCTGAGAACTACTTCAACGAGAAACGCCGGTTAAGCAAAGCCAGCCGTGCCAGCAGCAAGGCAAGGTCAGATGATTTGTCTGTGTGACCTGTCCCCAGCAGGGATGAGGACAAGGAGTAGTTCCCAGCTCTTAGTTAAACTTGTGCAAAGTGGACTCCAAACTCTTGCCACTAATCTCTCTAACACCCTCTCGCTCCTTTCCAGCGAACATCCTCATTATACTGCAGACAGCACCTCCCATAGCTTAAGGTAGGGACAGCCACTGGGATACACGGGCTGAAGAGAAGCACCAATCGTGGGATGTGAAGCCCTCAGCCATATTTTCATCATGGGACCCACAGGGATTAGACTCACCATCCTTAGCCTGGCAGAGCACAGGCCAGCAGCCTCCTGAAGCTGCCCAGCGGGTATCCCCTGCAACACTGTATTCAACACTGACTGCACCTCAATGCCCTTACATCTTCTTTGGTCTCTATTCAACATTTGCAATGTCAGGTTGGCAGTTATACTGAGCTGAAGCTCCTCTCACGTGCAGGGAGCAGAAACACACCAGTAGGCTTTCAGAAAGACTTTATTGTCTGCTTTGTTCTGGCTCTTTCTAACGTTCCCTTTCTCTACCTGAGCCCAGATATTTTATCCTACCAGTTTACCTACACGATAAATCCTACTTGAATTTTTTGACACTGTGTATATAACAACTCTTCCCCATAAATAAGGACATCCATAATCCCTCATGCACAGCTGCCTTATGTCTAACATTGGAATCCCTTCCTCATTCCTAAGTCAGCACAGCAGATTGGCCCCAGAGAAATCACTTAAATGACCAGTTGATGAAGACTAGGGAATTTTCCCAAGACATTTATGTCATCAGTTCTAAGCAAGACAACCATTAACAGAAACAGAGACTCTCCTGTGAGAACAGATATCTTCCTAGTAAAAAAGGGGAATTATCATGTGGAAACAAAGTGGGTTTCCCCCTTTTTAAACTCATCTTTCAAGCAACCAGAATGCTGCTGAAAGGGTGCTGCCAGCTGCCCGTTTGAGAGAAAAGCATCCTCTGTTTATCTGGTACGGCCTGTATCTTGTCACCAACATACCAAAACACTCCAGCATCTCTTCCAAGGAGCAAGAGACCTCCCCAGGTCCTGCACATCATTCAGTTCTTGGCTGCTCTCTCAAGCCTGCCAGCCAGCACAAGTCAAGTGCCATCAAGTCACCATCTCCATTCCATCCCTAGCACATATGGGTTAAGAAATCACCCACGGACCAGGTCTTTCCACTGCTGTAGCCACTCAGAGCAACCACTGGGGCCCAACACTGCGCAGGGAGTCTGGTGGGTGAGATCTGTAGGCAGCTCCCCATTCAAGATACGTTTTCTCAGTGCAGAGCTGGCATCTCTCTGCTGAAGATATTTGTTAAACAGAGCTAAACTGTTCCCCGTTGTTTACCCTGCACTGCCCTTTCAGACACAGGTCACAGCTTCCCAATTCTGGACTGCATGAGTGAATGGCCAGGGACAAGCTTAAGAGGGGACTGAGCCATTCCCTCTCTTAGGGCCACTGAAAGGCTTTGTGAATCCTTGCTCCTGATACATAGTTAGCTTTGGTACAGTTTCCTGTACTATACATACTCACATTCTTGGGGGGGGGAAACCATTTTTTTGTTTGTAAGTTTTTATAGATGTATTTGTATTTTTTAATCCTGAAAAGACCTGTGTGTTCTCCTTAACATGAGATTTTAGTCAATCATGACTAGGTTTCTCCTAATAAAGTTCTAACTCCATCTCTCCTTGTTGATGTTTCTCCTCTCATGCAGCTGAGAATGAGCTGCTAGCATCAATCAGGCTGCCTGCCAGCCTCTGCTGCTCTGAGATCACAAACATTCCCATTGCCTAGAGGAGCAGGAATGAGGGGAGGGTTTGGCCAGGGGGATAAATAATAAACACTGGGAAATGATTGACTGGCTAGCAGAAACCCCCTCCAGCTCCCCTGCCTTGGCATTACCAAGGAATACTGGGAAGAGCTGGCCAGAAAGCAGAGCCACCTCTTGCTGCATCTCCTGGCACACCTCTGCAACCAGAGAAGCCACCTGGGACAGGAGGCCAACTCAGCAGGAAGAGGGCAGCAAAACCTGTCCCCCACGCAGCTGATTGTTTGCCCATGCTGTCGCAGGGCACTGAAGCTTTTTGAAGAGACAAGGTCATGAGAGACATCGAGAATCCACTGCTGCTAACCATCTCTGTAGTGTTCCTGTGGGTACTCAAGTCTAAGAGATATAGCTGCACAGCCCAAAGAAAATCCCTTTCTTCCCCCAGCTATGCCTTTTCTCTGAACTTTGCTCCCACTTTCCAACTTTCACAGGCTCCCTCCTGCTGACCTTGGATCCCCCTGTCCACCCAAAGGAAGTGCCCTTCCTCCCTTTCTCCACATAACCTCCCATCCCATGGGACTCCTCAGTCTGGGAAGCTGGAGACAGGGTCCCAGGAAGGAGCCTGTGAAGGGGCATAAAGGATGAATTCAGAATTCAATGAGGACACTGAGACAAGGACCTTTAATTCTGTTAGAAGCTACAGGGAACCTTTGAGATTAAAGATGCCTTGGGTTTAGGGGTTTTCAGCCCAGAAGTAAGGATACCACCTGAGCACCCACAGACGTAAAATGCAGCAAGAAGGCAGGATTAGACCTGCAGGCCCTGGGTTTTTAAGTGGCATTTGCACAGCCTTGAGCATGCCTGTCCCTTAGGGTACCACACTGCTGGGAGAGATATGCAATGAGGAAGTCAGGAGCACTCTCCTTGGAAAACTTGGCTATTGAGTGACATGTTTAGTAGAGCCACTCAATCATGAACCCAGACCTTGTTTAATAAACTGTTCCTAGTTTAAAAGAAGTGATGGCTCAAACTTTAGGAACTCTGAGCTACAGTCTCTGCTGGAGAGCAGGGTATAGCTGAAAAAAGAGGATAAGGATCTCCTGTGCCGTGTCAAACCTCTAAAATCCATACACACTCACAGGAGACATTTTGGTAATCTTTGAGACCAGAGGAGTACAACCATCCCAGCTCTCTGTCTCCTACACTAGAGACAGCACGTATCCAAGCAGGTAATTTCCCTCTGCCACTCATCTCTTAATGCCTCCATGGTTCTGTCTTCTAGGTATAACAAGTGGGGAATATTTGATGGATTTATGTTTGCACTGGCTGACAGACCATAAACTTGTGATTCTTGGAATCCACTGTCAAGGCTAGCCAGGCTATCACACCACAATAGGAGCAGTTTGCTTCAGGCTGGCCCGTCCTTTCAGACAGATTTAGTACATATTGCTTTGCACCGGATGGATGGGTGGACAATCTTATAGTTGTGACCTGAATCAACATTATATATTAATTCAGTCCTTGGATACACACTCAATCTTTAACTGGCAGCATCACAAAGACAATCCTCTGAGAGGGAGAAAAGTGAAAACATGAGGGGTTTTCCTTCTGCTCTTGTTCCTCTTTTCTCCAGAGTCTTACCTGCTGGAATCTGCTGAGACTGTCAGAACTGTGAATTCTCCAGCAACAGCTGGAACAAACATTTGGCAGAAACAGCATCCCCAGTCATCTCCTTGGTCAGCATACTTCAAAACATTTCCTTCTCTAACTGGCGTCTAAAGGAGCCAGAAGTGGGTTCTGATCTACAGCCTTGTGCTGATCAGCTGCTGAGTCTAAGATAGGAGGACAGAGAAACATGTGTTTCAACAAGCCTTTAAAACAGAAATACTTAATCCTATAAAAGGAAAATCTATATTTAAAAATACATAGAATGCCAAAACTAATAAAGTAATGAATTAAGACAAGGTCATGCCTCTAAGTTCTTCTCCGTGAACAGCACAGTGGGACAGCTGAGCAGGCCAAGAGACAAATGAGGGAGAAATGAAGAGAGATACTTAAAAGTAATGGCTGATCTAGAGCACATGGGTCAAGCAAGTTGTTTCCTCTTTCAGAATACATGAGCAAGGCAAAACTCAGACACACCCAATGCTGATTACACTTCAGACTGTTAAAAGGGAATATCTAAAAAGATGATAGACTACACAATCTCCCATCAAACACCTCTCCATGAAATATCACTGAAGTCAAGGAATCAGGAAGGCCCAAACTCCAAAGAATAAAAGCACTGCGTGTTCATAGGAATGACAACATGCTTGACTGGTCTGCAAATGGCCAAAGTACAAAGAACGTAGAAATTCACAATTCAAAATGACAGCAGAGCACAGCCAACGCTGCTGCCTCCTGGGAGGCCAGGGACTAACACAGGCAAGAGGGGAACTGCTGCTGCCAGGGGAGATCCTCCTGTCTCTGCTCCCCTGGGAGGCTATCAGCAACCATGCAATCTGGCCAAAAGGATGCCCAGGCTCTAACTACACCCAAGGCATTCCAGCACCTCCTCACTCATAGCGGAGGTTACAGGAGGGGATCCTGGTCAGAGCTGATGCCAGTTTTTGCACATATTTGTGAATAAAGCACAACATTTCAGTGATTTAGGTTACTGGCTGCAGCAGAGGTGTGGATGCACTGAGAATGAGGATGGAGAGCGACAGCTTTATTTTGAAGGGGGGTAAACTGTGACTTTGAAGTGCAAAACTAATAGCTTTGCTTGTGCCTGAAGTGTTCATTGCTTATATGGTCTAGATGATTAAAGATCTTTCTAGGGAGAGGAGAAATTGTAATACCACACATATATAACATTGTCATGAAAATATGATGACAGAAGAAGAAAGAGAATCAAATGAGCTCGTAACACTCACTCTAGCCAAATATGCAATGCAGAAATGCTTCATTTTTTCCTCCAATGAACATTGGTTCACATTTTAAGAAATTAATTTACTGAGACCACATTCACATACCACTACTGGTTTCCCACAGATATTTGAGCAATTGAGTTTGACGGGCAACAGAATCCTCAGAAACTAAATGTCAGTCAAGGAAACTAAATTTTAAATTCATGTGGACCAATAGCCACCCCGGAGGCAGCTCTGTATTCCTTCAGCCATCAAGAAGCACAAGCAGTATTGTGTAACCAATCCTGCCAATCACAAAGCAAATAACACACCTCCACCTGCAATAAATACTCACCAAAAGGCATTTTAAAGACACCTATGCATTTAGATTGGTAATAGCAGACATCCAAGAGAACCATGATGTACTGGCTAGTGGAAATGGTGATTACTTCAAATGCATTTCTAGGTCACTTCCAGGAGCCCCTAGGCATTGCCCAAGACATAGCTGGGAATCCTTGATGCCATCCAGGAATCCCACAGAAGGATGGAAGTGGACAAGGAGTGCAGAGGACCCTGCCTTCTCTGGTGCTCATGAAGTTCCCACGGGAAGGTTCAGCAGCTTCTCCATATGCGTGCTTTTCACCTTTTTGTGCACCTGCTCAGAGAGTTTCATCACTCCCTCGCCATACCCTAACACTTCCCAAGCACAAAGCATCCCAAAGGAGGGCCAAGGGGATGGTGAAGGGTCTGGAGGGAAGCTCTGTGAGAAGCAGTTGAGGTCACTTGGTTTGCTCAGCCTGGAGAAGAGGAAAATGAGAGGAGACCTCACTGTGGCCTTCAGCATCCTCATGAGAGGATGCAGAGGGGCAGGTACTGATCTCTTCAGCCTCATGACCAGTGCCAGGACTTGAGGAAATACCATGAATCTGAGCCAGGGGAGGTTTAGTTTGGATATCAGGAAAAAGTTTTTCACCCAGAGGGTGGTCGGGCACTGGAACAGGTTCCCCAGGGAAGTGGTCAGGGCACCAATCCTGACACAAATCAAGCAGCATTTGGACAATGCTTTCAGGCACATGGTGTGACTCCTGGGAGTTAGAGAGCCAGGAGTTGGACCTCATGATCCTGATGAGTCCCTTCCAATTCAGCCTATTCTATGATTCTATGAACATACTGTGGCGCTGGCATAAAACACACTCCCCCGTCCTCTAATGCAGTTTGCCACGCCAGGCTCCCCAGCCAACCTATTAACACAAACTCACCAGTCTCTCTATGAATAAAAGCAATCATTCTACATTTGCTGGGAAAAAAAGTATTCCACCAGGGCAAGTCAGGAAGCAAAACTCATAAAACCTGCAGTATAAAAATGTTCATTTAAAATTATTTCTGGACAGAGGCCTGTAGGACTGCTACATTAAGTCCATTTCCCCCCTCACAAGGTGGCTACATTTTATTAGCAAATTAGGCACCTTTCTTCTCTTTCAATTTCTGTGTTACAAACTCCATTTGGCTGGCCTGTGACAAGTTCCTACAAGAAAAACAATCCTGCTGCAGCGATTGCAGGAGCAAGACCAAGTCATCTGCAGACCACTGTTATTTTCTGAGAGGACATCTCCATCTCTTGGGGCTGGATCACAGTAGGGAGTTGCTCAAGGATTCCTCAGGGCTGGGGTTGTGACTCACTACTTTTACGCAAAAGCTCCTCTTCATTGTAAAGTTATTTTAGATGGGAATGGGTAAAACAGATTGGGCCAAGCCAGAGATCAAAATGAACTGTTAGGGACCCACCAGAGAGTTAAATTTCATGCTCGTGTTAGACATGAACCTAATCTTAAGAAGGCATGTCGATGACAGTCAGCTATATGACAATATAAAGAATGCAAAAGACACACTGGAAGGTTTTCCTAGAAACTGGATATGGGTGGGTAGGCCGTGACATTTTTAACAACAGCTCCAGCAAAACTCAACACTCTCATATTCAGCTGCATCCAGGGCTTCACTAGAAATCATGTTAACCACCAGCTCCTATCCTTAAAAGGAATGAGATTAGCAGCAAGAGGCAAGCCTGAGGTCAGAAACTTGCTGCTATTTGTTTGGGTTTGTTTTTTAAGTAAATGCCATGCCAGTTCTTCAGCCTGGGAACAAAGTCTGAGGTTGCAAAGTGCTTCTGACAGAACCAGTTTGATGGGTGCCAGGCTACAGACAAGACTTTTCAGAAACAAGTGTTTAAAATTAGCCATTGCTAAATCTTGCAGACCAATTAAACCACATTTTCTTCCCACCTTGCTTTTCTTCCACTTCAGCCCAGATTCAAGAAAACACTTAGGTACACATGCATAGAAGAAACAGAAGAAATCAGCATCATCTTTGCTACATCTGTTCACCCAAAAGCATAGGTGGTAGCTGCTATTCATGAAAGAATGTACACTTTTCCAATTAATATTCAGCTTTCACATTCAATTCATTTTTTTCAATCCTTACAAATCACTAGAACTCTTTGCTGAACAGTCTTTTTCCCTGAAGTTAGGCTTTGGATTATTTTTCCTCTCTGTTGTATTTTCATAGGATATAATTACACTTAGCTCTTCATATTTCTAGCTTCTACAGATTCCTTTCATCTCTGACATTTCCACAGAAATGTCAACTTTGAGGACTTTCTGAAATTACCCAGTCCTAAATCAACAATAAAGACATTGATTAAATGAAAGAGAACTCCGAATAATCCCCGCTGATTCCTGAGGGAGGTCTCTGACCACTCAAGGCCGTCACAGCTCCCAGCACAGTGAGGTACCTGAGAGCTCAAGAAGGTCATCAAAGCAAAATGCACAGAGATACTTTATCCCTTTTCCTCTCCTAGTGCACACCTGGGGAGAAGGTGAACAGCCTGCTTCCTGTGGTCCAAATAGGCTAAGCCTTCCCAAAGCACTCCTCCCCACACCTCAGATCAGGGCTCCCACTACACCAGATGTACTTCTCAGCAAGCAGCAAGACTGCAGAGCACATCCACACCACCTCAGACCCAGAAACACAAACACAGACAGGCCTGGCTGCAGCGTCAGCTCCCACGTCACCCCCAGCAGCTCTGTACCACAGACTGGCCTTGAGTGGGAGTCTCCAGCTTGCTCTGTTTCACTTAACCAAGACAAAGGTAAGAAGGATTTTAATCCTGATATGGGAGTTCTTGCAAAGGGAACATTTCTGGCAATTGACTGCTCTTCTAACAGAAGCACTCTTCAAATGAGGGCTATTATTTTAATTAACAATTGGAAAGCAGAGTCCAGGGATGAGGTAATTTCTAATTATTGTGGTGGGATTTAAAAAGGTGTGCACGGGTTATAATAGAAGTTACTGACCCCATTGGAAATGATTGGTTAAGGTCCTCTCCCCTACACTAAGCAGATAGTCAGAGCAGCCATCCCAGCATTAAAACCTACAAATCTGTGAAAAAATTCACTGTGGTTGATACACTGCGGTTCATAATGACTATTTTTTGTCCACAGTGCTGCTGTTTGTTTCAATCCATTTAGCAATATTCATTAGCTTCCTACTTCAAATTAGGGTAATTGAGAGTAAGAGAACATGCAATAAAGTTTTTTACTAAGGGAGACATGCCCCATTCCCTTCTCTGACTCATGTATTGACTCTGTTGACTTGCAGTCATGCTTTACCATGAATCTTTCTTCAAAAATGTCAAATGCATCATGAAAAATGTTGCCCTGTCCCTTTCTTACAAGCTCATTATCAATGAGGATTTTAAATCATATGTTTCTCTTCCCATTTATTCTCCTACAAGGGAAAGATATTAAACTATAATGCCAGAACTCTGTTTTGCCTCTGACCCTTTTTCATGGCTGAAACCACAGATATCAGAGCCTTAGAAAAACTGGTGAGTGTCAACAATCCTTAAAATAAATACTAAAAAGCAGTCTTAGGACAAAAATGATGTTAACCATACCATTGTCTGGGATACTTCGAATTCTTCCTCTCGAGGAATCTCAGTCACCCGCATTAAATGACTCCCAATTGAGACATGAGAACTGGCAGCAACATAAATACCCACGGAGCACTGGCTGGTGCAGCTGACAGCCAGATGGGATCAGAACAGCAGCAAAAGATAACACTGAGCCTGGACAAGCAGTTCAGGCACCAGCATGAAAATCTGGAGAGTGCCCCCATCTTCCTACTCCAGTAAGTTTTGTGTCTGACAACAAGCAAGTTACCTTTGCCTTTGCTTGTCTGAAATTCCCACCTGGAAAATTAGTGTAGTGGCCTTTGCCTCCCACTAAGGAGGCGCTCAGATCCTACAGGAATGCAATGGCCTAAGATAGTAAGTGTACAGGGAAATGAGAACAAAAAACCTCTGTGTCCTAAGAAAAATCAGTTGCAGGGGAAGACAGATCAGGATAAAGGAGTTTAAACTCTGTGTCTTGAGCCACAGTGAAACAGATATGGCACTGTGTGTGTATCCACGTAACGTGCACCAAAGCACCAGGACTATTTCCATTTTGTAGTAGCAGTGTTTTCATAACCACAAGGGTCCAGGGCTGTCAGGAAAGACCTGAAGGAAAGGTCATATGTGTCATTCAAACAGCTACTAAGGTAGTTTGAAAAACAGCTGAGCTCTTGCATATACAAAACCTTCTGCATGTACTTTGCTACCTCACAGCCTTTCTGAAGAGACAGGGAATAAGTGTTATTCCCATCTGCCAAAAGACAATCTGAGTTTGAATGGCCTACTGAATGCTGCATGAGAAATTACACTGACTTTGATTCAGCTCAAGCTCCCAATGCTCCCTCTATGACTCTCATTGTGCATCAGGACCCAGTTTCAAGTTCATTACCTTCATGTTTTGAATTAGCACTCACCATCTGCATACAAATGTACTGTTTGCAGCTAACATTTCAACAGTCTTCAAAACCTGGGAAAACCCTCAGAAGAGATGCAGCTCAGTCCTCCCAGCACCAGTTGCATGGCTCAGGTTCCTGTGTGCTGTTCCCTGTTTTGCCACGGATCCACAGCACCATCAGGGCACACTATTAAATCTCCTCCCAGCACCGTCTCCCCTGGGTGGGCACTGGGAATCAGAATGAAGTGTGTGCCACCACAGCCTGCTTTGCTCTGCATTTATGGAAGTCACTATGGAAATATGAACCAGAAAGTTAATAAGGGATAACGATGTATTTCTTAATTAAAATTATCAGCTGCTGCTTTGTACTGGATTTCTCTTGCTGATTCCACGAAACATCAATATGTCCTCTGTGAATGAATGTAAAAAACATGGCATGTGTCATCCTTCCACCAGTTCTGGATACAAGGAGCATTCACCCTATAATTCTGCCACTGGTATCACCCCAGATGTGAAGACTGCCCAGGCTCTGCCATAATTCAGCTGGTTTTGTGCTACTTCATAGCTGGTGCTGGGGAGCTAACTGCTGTTGGCTCCCTGACATTCTACACCATCCAGTGTCTGAATTAGTCTGACAGGCAAAATAGTTTTTCCATTTGACCATAAGAAACATATTAAAGAGCCCTGCCACACAATTGAGACCAGGCACTGAAAAATAAAGTGCAAGACTCAATGTCTGCTTTGAAAAAGCTCCGGTTCAGGCCAAGTCTGATTTTTACAAACCTGTGGGGAAAGAGCAGTTTTTAAAAAGTTGTTTAGGTTTTTTGTGTTTTTAATTTTTTTTCCCTAGGATATAAGAGCTGCAGCACCAAGAATAGAAGGATGAGTTATAAGCCTTTCAAAGCAGAGATTTAGCATGGAAATTCTGACAGCCATCAATGTGAGCAATGCCGCCAGGCACCACTCACAATCCACAGCATCTTTCAAACCTGTCGAGGGTTTTTAGAAAGGGCTAAAAATAAATGCAGAAATGCAGCAATATATATATACACACACACATATATATATATATTATTGTTCAAAAAAAGAACAGGTGGTCCTGCCAGCAGTGTAAGCAGAGATGACTCTTGAAAAAGGCCAACAAACACCCAGCTGAGTAGCCTCTCCTCACCACGCAAGCAGCACTTTCAGAGCTCTCCTGGAGTTCTCCCACTCTGCAAACCTTAATCATCTGGGACCCTGAGTCTCTGTCACGTCAAGGCCTGAGGACTTCCAAGCGTCTTGATCTCCTTCACCCGACATATTCACACAATTCCACCCTCCTGACCTCTTGTGGATTATTGACCTTCTGAAAATAACACACATGGAACAGCTGGTGGGGCCAGAAATGTCTTAAATGTAAATAGCACAGGTCCCTGAGATGAGTCCTTTCTTCTTGCCCCCCACCACTTGATCTGACTCCCATCCTCATATAACAAAGAGGAGTATTTACAGAAGGGAAAAACGATCAAGGCACTGGGGACAACCCAGAGGGACAAACAGAAAGCCTGGATGGCTGCATGTTCAAACCCACCAGGTCCATTACCTGCAGGGAAGGCAAAGAAGAAAATCTGAAGCAGTCTGAAGTCTCAAAATTTATCCTAAGCCTGCTGGAAAAGAAAAAAAAAAAACCCACATTAACCCAGATTTAAGTTATGTCTCCCCTGCCCATCACAGGAAGAAGACTGATGTCACAGGTTGTATCACACACATAAATCCTACTGCTTGGTTACTTTTCACTGAGTGTGAAAGCATAACAAAAAAGGTTTGCTATGAATCCACTTCAAGGCTAAATGTGATCCCTTTGTAGCCCTTCTCTCCTGGGCGTTTCAAAAGAAAGCAAATGTAATTCACACTTGCACCACCTCCTTTAATTTCATATAGTCCCAGAACACTTGGTTTAATATATAGCCACAAAAAGTAAACGAGGAGCTACAGATTACAAGTGCCAAATGGCCAGGAGCTGCCATGGGGGAGCACATCTGCCACCACATCGGGGCGACGAGCCCCAGGACGCAGCATCTCAGGCACAGCGACAGCGGCAGCTCTCCCACCACACCTGGACAGCTCCACCACACAGGCACAGAGAGCTGTCGTGGCTGGGAACAGCTTATCCAGCTTGCTCCTGGAGGCTCCGACTTCCCTCAGCCTCCACACGAAAGGGAAGAACACTCTTCCAAAGCTGAAGAGAAAACTGGCCTGCTGTTATCCCAGAGAGGCGCATAATTGAGTCGGCAGGATGCCACAGACTACCAAATGCAGCAGATGGCTGTAGGCATCATCCACTTTAGGATGACAAAGTTCGAACACAAGGAACACAGAAGGCAGGGAGCACCTCTTCTGCGCCAGGTTACAGGGCAGGGGATGAACCTTCGTGCAGTCGGAATATTGCCCAGTACACTTCCAGCTCTCCCACTGCCACACTGACCAAGT
The DNA here is from genome assembly GCA_013390025.1 of Pitta sordida. NCBI lineage: Eukaryota > Metazoa > Chordata > Aves > Passeriformes > Pittidae > Pitta > Pitta sordida. Next base: position 110,897 of record WEKX01015774.1, on the reverse strand, counting down.
GCCCAAGCCTGCAAATTAAAAAGAAAACTGAGGGAAAACCATGTGTTCCCAGGTGAAAGGGACAGAAAACAACTGATAACCTGTCTGATAACCTGTTTCTAAAATCCACAGAAGAAAATCTCTCAAAATGTCTTCATGATACCAGCCCTAAATATAACAACTCCAACTTCCAGGACTCTGCCACACAACCTGCAGGAATTCAGAAATTAAATTATGACCTGCAAATATCGTCACACTCCATTTCACAGCTGGAAGGTAAACCACTGATGTGAAAGCATGCAGAAAATGAGACAAGATGTGTAAGATCTGTACATTGTAATGAATGGTACAGTGAGGGCTTGGTCTGCAGTGGCATTTAAGAGTTTATTTTTGCCAATTCCACCCCAAAGGATCACAGAAATTAGGAGTGGAAACATTCCTTCCATTTCCCCAGGCGCCTTGCTCACAAAGCAGCTGGCTACAAGGTTCACCACAACAGACAGACTGGAGTAGACAAGACATCCACAGGAAGCAATACAGCACACTCAAACAATTTATAAATAAATTTCTGCTCTTTATGAACACAATACAGCTTATGAGCCCAGACTGACTAGTTTATAATAGCCATGGTGGTCACTGATCCTTGCAGGACACAGAGCCATCATCATTAACTGGGAATGGCAAGAGCTCCTTTGGCCACAGGATGCAGCAGCCTGTAACTCTGAACAAGAAGGCTGCACCAACTCTTGCTCATGTTGCACCTGAGATTTCAGTAGCCATAATCCCCTCAAGGGATCAGAGTGAAAACACCTTCATTGCACTTGGAGAGACAGACATGAGAGCATTTTGGGGTGGGAGAAGTATTTGAAAGGGTATGAGTACACTTTGTGCTAGAAGTCCATTATGATATATTCCATGCACTCCATGCAGTTCATGGAGCTGCCCCAAAAGAGGCATGTGCCCCTCCAGGCTGAGACACAGAGATACGTGTGGCATGAGCTGCTCGTGGCTTACTCTGGGCACTGACACCAGGTTGGTTCTGCCACACTCCTCTGGCAGCAAGGATCACTGCCAGGCTGCCAGCTCAGCTGCAGCCCATGTTGTGAAGAATTGTGGGAGAACATTTCCAGTTCACCCTCCTTGATCAGCAAAAAGCACCTGAGAAAGGAATGAAAGAAGCCAAGGCAAGATGTCTGTCCTCTGACCCATACCAACCAGAGGGAAACAGACCCACCTGCCTGAGGGGACTTCAAATTCTATTTGTGTCTCCACCACACATTTTACAGTAAATCTCCAGTCCACATCACAAAGAGCTTTAGCCCTTTCACAGAATCATAGAATGGCTTGGGTTGGAAGGGGACCTTGAAGAGCATCTTGTCCCAACCACTCTGCCATGGGCAGGGACACTTGCTCAGAGCCCCATCCAACCTGGACATCCTTGACCTTTGCTCAGGGACAAGGTGTTCACTTAGTCCAAGAAACAATAAAACATTTAAACTCACATGGCTAAATTGTTTCTTTGGTGGGTATTTTTTAAGTACCACTTAATCATGATAGTTGGTCTCACACCTTATCAATATATCAGTCACAAAATGACTGCATGACTTGGTCAACCTATAGGACTTACTATGATCCAGTTTCCTCTTCTAAAAGAGGATGTAAATGCAAACTTACCAAACCAGAGTATTCTGAGGTGTGATACCTTTGTGAAGCACTATAAAAAGGCAAATGATAGCAATATTTCGCTAAGATAGTAATCATTGTAATTGGGTTAAGTTCTAACCAGGAGGAAATTTGCCCTCTGCTTTCAGAGGAGATGTTTTCCTGAAACTTGCTTGCTCATTAGAGTTCATTAACTTCCTTCAGTGGAAAAATCCTCATCCCCCAGCGGCTACTGGATTAGCCTTCTGCTCCTTGCCTGGTCACAGAAAGCAACAAAAGGGTAAAAATAAAAGGTCCTTTGAAAGTGTTTCTGTGAAAGATGGTGCATCATAGAATAAATTTCTATATAGCTGGACAAAGAAAAAAACAGGGCAACACCATTTGCTAAAAAATTGACAGCCGCTTGCTATTTTGGAGGTGCCTCCTCTAACTGCACACACCTGCTGTGGCATGGTATATTCTAAAATATATCCCAACACTAATGCTGCTTGGCAGCAGCTAAGGCCACCCAGGAGGGCCCCCACAGTCCCGGTCTTCACAACTTCACAGGAACTGGGGTTTTCTTCCAGGGTAACATTTGAATGGAAATTCAAATAAATTCACTGTGAGCCTCTTCTCCTGTTCCACCTCTGCTCATTTCTATCACATCATCTCTCGCTGTCTTCCTCCTTCCCTCCCTCCTCTTAACTACATTTTCCTGTTCTCTCTCCCCACAGCATTCTTTCCCCCCCCCCCCCCCCCCCCTCACAATATAATATTTAGGCTTGATTCCTCCATTTGTTACTTTCTTGGCTTCTGAAATGTTCTTTCCCTTCTGTCTGCTCTTGCCGTGCTCCTGTGTTTCACATGCTCTAAGCTCAGAAAACTGTAGTAACCCTTTCAGAGCTGTACAGCTTTGAGAGAACAGAGATGATCAGATTCCCTCATCTGCATGTCCTGGTGTCTGTGCCAACCTCTCACCACGTGCAGCAGCTTCTCCCTCCGGATTTTGTGCAGGTCCTTCGCCCCTGCCCTGCTGCCTACGACTCCTCTGGTGCCTCCTGCCACTGCCGCTCCACCCAGAGGTGCTGTGAGCTCTGCTGGAATCAGTGCTGGGTGCTGCTCCTAAGCGACAGGCAAAGGCATCCTCTGAATTGCCACTCAAGGGACTTGGTTTCTACACCCAGATCTTCCTCCTAACACAAGGCAAATTATTGTCTTCGCCACATATTTTGGTTACACAAAATTTGTACTCCAAGGAATGGTTTGAGGGCACTGGCCTCTAAAGTCTGGCAAGCACTGTGCTGCTCTGGTGACACAGGTCATAAATGAGTTTCCATTGGGTTCCCCCGGGAGCAGGAGATTCTGGGTCTATCAAGAGGACATTTACAGGCACATGAATTCAGCCTGCACTGACCTGCTTTCCCAGCCTAGATACCCACTTGGCACTTGTGCCACACGTATCCACGCAGGGCTCATCTTTCTTTCGGGGGCAACCTTATGGGAAACAGTCTTGTAACACTTTTCAGGATTTCTTTAATTGTCTGTAGTGGTAAAAATGGAAAGCAGGACAGCTGGGAACTAGGGAGAGGTAGAAGGGATAGGAGGGTACACTGGGGACAGGGACACCATGTTCTCTCCTCCCCGCTGTCCCAGCTGGCCCCACACAGCACGGGAAGCCCTCCTGTAGCAGTGAGGCTGCCAGTACCCACTGCAGGGGCTGAGTAAAGATTTGAACTCAAGGGGGCCGAAACTTTTCTTGGTCTCTGCTGGTGTAGAGGGCTCTTGATGCCACACCAGCGACCCTGATGTCAGTCCTAGTGTTAAGTGTTCGGTGCGGCTTTATGATCTTCACCTTCTGCATCACTCACAGCATGCCACTGGAAACAGATTGAAGGAAAAGCAGCAGGAGGCACACAGATTCAGACCAAGCAGAAAATCCGAATCTTAAAAACACAGGGAAGATCTTCCTCAAAGGAAGGGATGCTCAGGACTAGGGCAGCAATAAAGCACCGAAGGGTCTCCTTTGGCTGTGTAACAAACCGTAAGCACTTCATGAGGCCTCAGAGACACCAATGCCTCACTGCAGCAGTTTTTACTCAGTAGCTTTCCTAAAATCCTCTTTTACTGTAGACATTATCTTTTGCTGAGTCTTCATGACACCTGGTAGGCTTCCTTTCAAAGACAGGATCCACCAGTTCCAGTGTTTCAGGGAATGCTTCCACACCCAATAGAGTGTGCCTGCTTCCAAATGGGAAAAACTGGATAAAGGGAGATAGTCAGTGCAGTGTAGTCAAGTCTGCACTTGTCTATAGATTAGTGAAAGAACTGATCTTTACAGAAGTAAAACAACTGATTGATAGCTTTCATCAGCACAAGTAAGAAAGGGAGAGATAAAACAGGCTCTGGGCAAAAGAGAAATCCAAACCTACTGGAGCCTATGCATACATAAGGAGGCAGGTTGGCAGACAAGGGGGGACACAGAAATCCCTAATAAATCTAAATCAAAGACATGTGACCTAAGAAAAAAGGGAACCAGATGTTTAAGTCCTTTCCAACTCAAACCAAAGCCATGGCGGGGACAAGAAGTCAGACAAGACTAGGTCAGCACCCACTGCTCCATTCCCAGGGTGTCTCCACCTGGGCATCCAAACTGAAAAAGACCTTGTTTAGCAAACTGGTAGTGGAAAAAGTTTTCATCTAACAAGTACAAACAAACTGTCATTGCCACATTTTTGCACCAGCTGCAAACCTTTGCAGGTGAGGTTACTGGGGTGAGCGAGCACAGGCATGTTACAGGGGTGAAAGCAGAGCTGTTCCCTCATCAACACATTGCCATTTAACACCTGAACTGGAGAGAACTAGGAAAGAGAAATTTCTCCCACTGCTCATGCTACATCCCCCCAGGCCAATTAAAGACCAAAGCACGCCCAGAGATGACTGGTGTGTGTGATAGTTGAGTCAAATGAAACATCCTCTCCTCCTCATCAATGGCTGCTGACAGGAGGGCACAAGCCACCAGATGGGAAAGGACATGGGGACTTTCCCTCAGCACCAAATCCAATCCACCTGTAAAGCACCAGCATGGCTCTTCCACCTGAGCACACCACTCCCACAGCCCTAGGAGACTTCCGAGGTGGAAAGGGGTGGTTGGGATGAAACAAAAAATCCCAGCCCAGAAGGGTTTCTCCCACTCAAGAAGCTGCACAGAATCACAGATAAAATTAGGCTGGAAAAGGCCTCTGAGATCATTCAGTCCAACCTTTGATTGAACCACCACCATGGCACTAAGGTTTCATGTCCAGTCTTTCCTTAAACACATCCAGGGACGGTGACACTATCACCTCCCTGGGCCACCCATTCCAATGTCTGATCACCCTTCCTGTGAAGAAATTCTTCCTAATACATAATGTTCAACTAATCTCCCGTGACACAACTTCCTTTTGTGCTGTCCCTTGCTACCCGGGAGAAGAGACAGACCCCCACCTGGCTACACCCTCCTTCCAGGCAGCTGTGCAGAGCAGCAAGGGCATCCCTGAATCTCCTTTTCTCCAGCCTGAACGCCCCCAGCTCCCTCAGCAGCTCCTTGCAGGACTGGTGCTCCAGACCCTTCCCCTGCCCCGCTGCCCTTCTCTGGACCGGCTCCATCACATCAGCGTCCTTCCTCGGAGAGAGGGGCCCAGAACTGGACACAGGACTCGAGGTACGACCTCCCCAGTGCCGAGTACAGGGGGACAATCACTGCCCAGGTCCCGCTGGCCACACTATTCCTCGCACGGGGCCAGGGCACACAGCTGGGAACGCCGCTGGCTCACGTTCAGCACCTGGGCCGCTTTCCAGCCGCTCCTCCCAGCCCTGGGGCGCTTCACGAGGTTGTTGTGCGCCCCCGCAGCCAGTGACTCCCACGGGGAAAAGCCCTGGCAAAGCCGGAGCAGAGCCCCGGGGGCAGAGGCTGCAGGGGGACAGACAGCTCTGCTCCGCTCCGGGGCGGGGCAGCCGCAGGTCCCGCCCGGCCCCGTCCGGTTCCCCGTCGCGGTGCCGGCCGGGAGCCATAACCTGTGCCGGAGCCCGCGGGGCGCTGTAGGGATCCCGGCAGCTCGGCCATGGGCTGGGGCGCTCGGCTGTGCGTGCTGGGCGNGTACTTGGTGACATGACCTAGATATTAGGGTAGGATCGTGTGTTGGTAGTAGGATGGCAACAGGTTAGGTAACAGGTTTGACTAGATTAGATTAGGTAACAGGTGATAGGTTGGACTTGATCATCTCTATGGTCTTTTCCAACCTTACTGATTCTGTGATTCTGTGAGCCGGCGGGGTGCCCGCTGCTGCCTTGCTCCCGGCAGCCTGGTGGTTTGGGTTTTATTCCCCTCCCCAAGGCGATACCCAATGTGGGGATTTTGGAGCCTGTATCCCATGGAGCGCCCCAGGCTGTGGGCAGGGCGGCTGGAAAGAGGCCCAGGGGAAAAGGACCTGGGGATGCTGATGGGCAGCGGCTGAACGTGAGCCAGCGTGTGCCCGGGGGGGCAGGAAGGCCAATGGATTCCTGGCCTGTGTGAGGAATAGTGAGGACAGCAGGAGCAGGGAAGTGATTGTCACACAGTACTGGGCACTGGTGAGGCCGCATCTCGAATCCTGTGTCCAGTTCTGGGACCCTGAATTCAGGACGGACATTGAGGTTCTGGAGCGGGTCCAGAGAAGGGCAGCGGAGCTGGGGAAGGGTCTGGAGCACAGTTCTGATGAGGAGTATCTGAGGGAGCTGGGGGCGTTCAGCCGGGAGAAAACGAGTCAGGGATGCCCTTATCACTCTCTTGAACTGCCTGAAAAGAGATGGTAGCCAAGTGGGCTACCAAGCTCAAGACATAGTCTTGAGCTGCACTGGGGTAGGTTTAGGTTGGACATTAGGAAGAATTTCTTCAGAGGAAGGGTGATCAGACATTGGAATGGGTGGCCTAGGGAGGTGGTGAAGTCCCTGGAGGTGTTTTAAGTGACCCTGGATGTAGCACTTAGTACCATAGTCTAGTTGCCATGGTGGTGGTTCAATCAAAGGTTGGACTCAATGATCTCAGAGGTCTTTTCCAACGTAATTGGTTCTGTGAACAACTGCTGCTTCTGCAGGGAGCCCTCAGGGGCAGGATGCAGGGATGGCCATCCTGGCGTTGGAGCTGGGCCCACGGACTTTGCTCCAAGGTTGAGCTGAGCACCACACCTTGCAACTGGTGCTCGGCAAATGTGCAGCTCCTCCCTCCAATTTACAATGACTGATCCAGCTCTCCCAGCTGATGTGGCCTCAGGAGCTGGCAGGTGTTAGTTCAGGTAGTTTGCTACAGCAGCTTTTCAGTGCATAAAAATGAGTATCAATTGTGATTTCCTACAGATTTTTCTCATGTAAAGGGAGGAAAGCAAGTACTGCATTTCCTGCACATCAGGTCTGGAGATGTGGCGTGCAGCACTGCTCTCATTTCTCTACCAGCTGTATGGAGAGATCTCTATGTCTCTGTTTGGGGTTGTTGGGAAGGCAGCACAGCATAACACTCCAGCATTGGTTTAACACTCATAAAAGTAATTGGTTTAATGCTCTTGAAAGTTTTCCACTGAAACAGTTTGTTTGTTTCTTTTGAAGCAGGTGGAATGGCATCCCACCCTTTTAGATGTACCTGCTCAGACGAAGTTTGATTACATGGTGACTGACCTAAATGGAGGACCTCAACCTCCCTCACTCTACGATGAGCACTACAAAAAGACCACATTCAAGGTGAGGCTGTGTTTCCCAGTGGGTTTGAGTTCCCTCTGTAGACTTGTTTATTTCCATAGTCCACTGGAGACCCCTTTCCTTTTCTTTGCTTTTAGGGTGGTGTAATTGCAGGACAGCTGACAACAGTGGGCATGCAGCAGACATTTGCCCTGGGAGAAAGGTTGAGGAGACACTATGTGGAAGAAGCCAACTTCCTTTCACCAACATTTAAGCCTTCTGAGGTCTTGTGAGTCTCTCAATTCCCTCCTTGGCCTTCTCTTGCTTCCTCTCTGCTAACAAGTAGCCCTGTGCTAGGAAACCTTTCTGACTATCATACCCTTCTCCACCCCACAGCAGACTGGCTGGCCCCTGGGCCTTCATCTTTGCTCAGCCTGCAGAGCCTGGTACTAGAACTCTCTCATGACATGTAACACTCAATTCCTGACGCCCAGCCGTCCTGAGAGTGATGTCAGGGACAGATTCGTCTCACCCAGGTTTAGCCATTGGCAGTACTATTATGCACCTTTATGGTTAAGCAAAGAGAAGCCAGGCATTTCTGGAGCACACGTTAACTCACTCTAAATAGCTGAAGTTCAGTGAGATGAAGCAACCCCTGGTGCTCACATCAGTAATGCTGGGAGTGTCTGGCTTAGGATGAGATAAAAGTTACATCAGAGAAGTGCCAGTTTGTTATCTACACTACCTCTGAAGGGAAGTGAAAGGGCAGTTCAGAGATAGATGTGTCTACTTAAGATAGCTACAGTGACAAAAGGTGAATTCCACCACAGGTTTCCAAAGTCACGGTGGAAAGCAGAAGCCTCAGTAACCCCAAGCCCTCCCCAGCTGCAGCCGTGTTGACACGAAGGAGAAAGTGCTACTTCACAAACTGCTTTCTCTCTTTCAGCATCCGTTCCACTAATATTTTCCGGAATCTGGAGTCCACACGGTGCCTGCTAGCTGGGCTGTACCAACAGAAGAAAGAAGGTTGGGGAGACTTCTGAACAATGCCTTCCTTGCCTTCTTCAGTCTTCCCTAGATGCACACACCTGCACATCCCAACTCTCTCTGGCTCCTAGTTCTTACTTCTTCCCTGGGTCCTTGCACTTGGCCCCCTTCCCCATACTCTCCCAGTTCTGTAGGTTCTTTACCAGCTTGTCACTTCCTCGCTCTCTACTGTATCTTGTACACGTGTGTATCTCCTCCTGGATCTTTCTGCTGCAGTTTCAGAGCTGCTGGGGAGGTTAGTGTTAACCTGCTTTTGGAATCAAGAGGGCAAAAAGTTCTAGGTCCAATGTTCATGAGATACACATCTGAAAAGGGTTTCTCTGAGAAACCTAAGTATCTTGACCAAGATCCTTTACAAGTTCAGTATCTGGAGCAACTTTCACCTGTATCTTACAGTTGGTAACTACTTGTATGTCGTAGAAATACGCTCTGCACTTTGAAGATCTCATCTCTGCTCCCTCCACGTTCAGTTACACAAACAAGTAGGAGTGACTTGCTAGAGCGCCTTACACCTCATGACACAGACAGTTTTGGCATGTACAGACAGGAAGAAAAACGAACACAAAACTAGAAGGTTTTACAAGGTGCACAGCAGGCATCCTGTGGAATCCAATGCACAGAAACAAGCACAGTGGCTTGTGTTGCAGGTGATACCTCGGGGGGGAATTGCTAGGGGGAATTGCTAGTTGACAACAACGGACTTGAGCACAAAGACTGAGTGATTAAAGCAGTCTAAGGAAATGCAATGCACTACTGATGACAGAAACTTCCTTTTTGTTCCACAGGATCTGTTGTCATTGTCACTGATGAAGCAAGCTCTGAAATACTCTACCCCAATACCCGCAACTGCCAGCGCCTGAAATGCTTGCAGAGGTAATTGCCAATAGTACCTCCTCGTATGGTTTCACTGCTCTTTCATTTCAGCAGTAGTAATTTAAAACAGCACATTTTCTTCCCCTGCTACTTACTGTTCTTTGGGAATGGTTAGCTAGTTGTTTAAAATACTTGGTAAGCAGAGTTATACACCAAGCAGTGGCACCAGAAGAAAACAGAGACTTTTTCTTGAAAGACCAATTTAATTTAGTCTGTGTCTAGCAAACACTCATTACTAGCTAATGTACAGTTAGTCTGTGGCATTGCTGCAGGGCAGAATTAATGTCATCTACATCCCTTAACAAGCCTTTCAAGTGTGAACATATTGGGCCTCTTTTTTAAATTCAGCTTCTGGTTTGGGGGTTATTTCAACATTCCGGTCACATTCGTACCTTGAAGAAACTGAAATATACTCAGCTTTGACACATTTAACAAAGACTAATGAAGTAAGATAAGGAACATCCTATACAGAAAGAACACTCATGTTAGCAGAGTCAAGTACTCTAAAATGCCTGTGCCAAGTTGGGCATGGGGTAAAAACTGAAGGAGAGAGGCAGATGTATTATAGTTTGGCTGAATTATCCATTAGCATATTATTGTCCAAAACTCAGGAGTTTTCAGAATTCACCTGGAAAAGTTCACTATGTAAATGCTTGACTGCAGGCAAAGGATGGTTCTAGACTGTGGTGAGGTGATGGCCTATAGAACCAGTACATTCAGCCTTCTCAAGTAGAAATGGGAGTAAACTGCAGGGTCTTCTGCTCCCTACCCCCCTCTGCCCACCAACTGAGCACATGTAGTGACCATGCCAAGGCAGACTTCTTGAGCTGCAGTAAGAAGCACTGCCTCATCTTACAGGCTACATAGCCAGCATGGATATTCTCAGCTACATTTTCTTAAATATAAGCTAAAACAGCATAAAGATACAAACGGCTTCTAACAAAGCAAAAAGGTGAATTTAAGCTACAAGTGAATATCTAGGTGTTTCCCTTTTCCCACACCAATTCCCACAGCAATCACTGGAATTCCCACTTCTACCCTTTCTTCTTTCGTGAGCCATTTAAAGGTACTCCCGGAAGACATGGACTTGTACTATTCCAGTATAACCAGAACTGTTAACTGATACACAGCCCTTGCTTATGGGAGCCACTTCTGAAGTGTTCACGTCTCCATTTCCTCCCCCCCTCACCACCTCCCCCAGCCTTTGAGACAGCAGAGAGCCGGTTCTGATCCTTGGCACTGGATACAGCATCTGCCCTTTCTGCAGCTCAGACTCTTAACATCAGGAATCCCTCAGTATACTGTTGTGCTTCTCCTCTACCCCTCACTGGTGTGAGACAACTCAATGGGGCTGGGTCCTGAAGAAAACAAAAGATAGAAAGCTTGGTGTGTGAAAAGTTTTTGGTTTGTTCTCTCAATTCCCTTACAGGCATAAGTTGAAGAATGTTCAGCATCAGCCAGGGATCTCTGATGACTTGAAAACAATTAAGAAGAATATGGGTATTGATGGTGATGAATCTGTGGATTTTTTTGTCCTCCTTGATAACATTTTTGCTGAGCAGGTGAGCTGAGCAGTTCTGTTACGCTGTCGCAGAAGGAAACATCCCTTTACTATGCACATGGAGTAACTATTGAAATGCCAGCGCCCACAGATACCAATGGGTACCTCAGTTACTTTCTGTGCAATCCAGAAAGTTTATAGGAGTAACATGGCCTTTTTTTAAAAGCAAAACATGGAGCAAAACCTTGCTCAAAGATGAATGAAGACTCATCTCCAGTATTTGTGTCCTTACCTTGAAATCCAGTATTTCTTTCAAATGTCATGTAGAGCTAAGAGAGCAGTTGGGCCTTGCTTACCCCATGAAAAAGTGCTTTCTGGTTTTTGGTACTCAGCATCTGCCAGCCATCCTAATCTCCGTTCCAACACAGTACCCATGAGCCAGATTGCTTCTGCTGCTGGAAGAAAGCTGGTCAAATTTGTACCCATTGTACCTCTTTTTGGCTGGGGCTAATTGTAATGGTTCTGGCTGCTAATTGAGAGGCTCAATGTGTTACACTCCCTTCACAAAGCAGTGTATCCACAGGAACAAACATCCACCTTTTTGGTACATAGAGCAAGGCTGTGTGTCTAAAACCGTCCTTAGAACTCCTCACCTGAATGGCATAGTACAATACTGTGGTACATATGGTGTGGCATGAACAGCTGTTTTCTGGGGCCAGTCACCCATGTGTCTTCAGGCTGGGTTTAGAAAGGCTCAGACGATGTTCCTGTGCTGTCTTTTCTTTGCAGACGCACAATTTGCCAAGCTGCCCTGTGCTGAAGAATTTCCAGCAGACAGTTGAGCGCCGAGCTGTTGACTCCATGCTCTCCCTTTGTTCAAGGTGACTGCCTGTAACCTTGGCTCCAGCCTCAAGGGTTGTCTTAACCCAGGGTGGATGTGCTACACCAGCTTACTGCAGCAGACTGAAACCATTCCAATCTGCTGCGTTCCCCCTCTGCAGGCTACTGCCCCCTCATGAGCTGGGGAAACGGAGTCCACACGGAGGAGGCCAGGATGTGGGTTTATGTGCTGGTTCTTTGATAGTCTCAGGATCAGTACTAGTCCACTGATGTTGCCACAGTGTTTAAGTGAACCTGTGTCGAAGGCAAAAGCAAGAGAGAAGAGGAAACGCTTCCAGCCCAAGGCCTGAGGCTGCACAGCCAAGGCTGTCCTTGGGGAAGTTTATCCTAGGAATGGTACCTGCAGACCTGGGCTGGGAATCACTGGTGCTAGCAGAAAAGGTGATGCCAGGCCCTGCACACATGTAACTACTTGCAAAAGAATGTGCTGCTAAGTGCAGTTAGGCACCTCCTTCACAGCTGGTTGTAAAGGTTGGCCCAGTTGCTAGTCTAGCAGTCATCTTTCTTCCAGATTCATTTGCCACTGCCATATTCACCAGCTCCTATCAGGTGATGGTACATCTTAAAAGATGTACCATTTCCCCAATTCCCACAACACCCAGGAGAGGCAGCCACACTCATCTTCCATTTCCACCAACATTTAGGTAGAGGGACTTCCTTCCCAACTGAAGTTGTATAAAAATCATCTCTTTATTCAGTACAAAGATAAAACTTGATTTTTAATCTAGCCACCACCTTCTTAAACCCTGCCACCGAAGACCCCAGCCACTTCAGTTGCTGTTTTGCAGTTAGCTACAATCATCTTGCCTAGCTGAAACCCATGCATCCAAAAATCACAACTAGGGGATCAAAACAGCAGAGAAAACGAAAGAGTTTCTAGATTTCCCTTTATGTGGGTCACACCTGAGACTGCTTGCTAACACCTCTCCCTTCCCAATCTGCAATCACTTTAGAATGTTGACTATACAACCACTGAACTAAAAATTAACCATATTGATTGCCTTTAATAATTCTTGTTATCAAGAACTATATACATGTTATCAATTTGTAGGGGAAAATAAGTGTTCATGTGTAATCATGTGAAAGTTTGAAAACTTGTAGATTTATTTCTGCTTCTTTTCTAGAGAAGTTCTCCAGATGAGTATTGGTCTGCTTCTCAGTACCTTACAGAAGAACCTTAAAGCAGCAGTAAATCCCTCAACTCCATCTGAAAAGGCCAGGTACGGGGCAAAACTCTAATCATTATAAATTCTGACTTGATGTCAGTATGAAGCTGGTTCAGAAAGATATCAAAAGTGTGGGATAAAGAGAATGAGTGGTCATCTGGTAGAAAAAGCATGACTGCTACTGGCTATCCATGGAGAAACACAGCTGATGTTCTAAGTGTGGGTTGGGGTTTCTTTCCTTTTTGCAGAAAGCTCATTCTCTATGCTGCTCACGACTCCACTCTTATTCCTCTCCTGGTGGCACTGGGCACCTTTGATCACAAGTGGCCACCTTATGCTGCAGATGTGATCCTGGAACTGTATCAGCACCGGCAGTCCAAGGAGTGGTTTGTTCGCGTGTCTTACCGTGGGGAGGTAAGATCCCATGGGATGTCACTCGGACAAACCCTGGGCTTTTGGTCTTGCCATACAGCAAAAAACTGCTTTGGCAATCCACAATATCTGTGATTCTGTCTCTGCCTTTGCAGGAGCAAGTGGTGAAAGGATGTAGAGCAGGTCTCTGCCCACTTGAAGAATTTCTAGAAGTTCTTTCACAATACTCACTCACTCCAGAGGAGTACAGTAACATGTGCTCCCAAACAGAGGGGAAACAGCAAACTGACTCATGATTAAGCTGTCTTAAATTAAAATTAATTATTTTATTGTCAAAACGTTTGACTATTTTTTTATACTCTTTACAGCCTTCCTATTCCAGAGGTGTTTTAGATGAGGGGACTTTTTCCTACCAGACACAGGGTGGCACAGTATCACTTTACACTGTTAGTAACAAGCTGAAAGAAGCCACATGACATGACGGCTCAAGTTTTCTTCTGAAGTAGCCACACAAAGCACAGAGAGGCTAAACCAGCAAGGGAGAGAACAGACCATTTTAAATTGTCCCACTGGTTCAGGAATATGAGAGAAAAATACCTCTTCCTATATGCTGGGACCTGTGGGATGAAGCCCAGTTTGCTCTGTGCTACCAGACTTAAAATCAAATGTTATGTTAAAGATTTCATGTTTGGCAAATTTTCAGAAGGCATTGTGCCTTTCCCTTTCTTTTGTCATGCTGAAGAGTTGCTCTCTGCAGACAGATGAACCTCCCAAATTGGAATGCATTGAGCTAACCCATCCTTTTGAGGGCATTTTTGTGCATACAGAACATCTCCAAAGGGATAGAAAGCCTCCAAACCTCTTCCCTGCACTCTTGTAATTACAGAAGTTCTACTGTGAACATACAGAACAACCACAGTGGGTCAAGTACAAGAACACACACTCTTGGTGAACTCTGCTTAATATGCTTTAAGCAAGGAAATGTGTGGAGCTGCTGCTGAGTTCAGCATTGGGCAGCATTGCATCAATTTTGCACTTGCTGAAGGGGAATAAAACAGAATAGCCAACAGAGGTACTTCTGACTGAGATGGTGACACTTCCTCCTGCAAGACAATGCTAGGATCACTGTTTTGCCAAAATAGTGCTGCTTTGGGTTGGAAGGGACCTTCAAGATCTTTTAGTTCCAAACTCGGGCAGGGATGCCATCCACTCGGCCAGGGTGCTCAAAGTGACATCCAACCTGGCCTTGAGCACTTTGAGTCAACCTGTTCCAGTGCTTCACTATCCTCACAGGGAAGAATTTCTTCCTGATATCTAGCCTAGGTGTCTCCTCTTTCAGTTTAAAACCATTTGCCCTTGTCCTATCACCATCTGTCCTGTAAAAAGCCATTCTCCCTCTTTCTTCTAAGCCCCATTTAGCTATTGGAAGCTTCTCTAAGATCTCCCTGAAACCTTCTCTTCTCTGTGCTGAAAACCCCCAACTCTCTCAGCCCATCTTTATAGGAGAGATGCTCCAGCCTACCAATCATCTTTGTGGCCTCCTCTGGACTCATTCCAGGGGGTCCACATCTTTCTTGTGCTGGGGACCCCAGAGCTGACATAGGTGGGGTCTCAGCAGAGTAAAGGGACAGTCTCATCTCCCTAGACCTGCTGCCCATGTTGCTTTTGATGCAGCCCAGGAGGTGGGTGGCTTTCTGGGCTGTACGCACACAAGGTTGGCTCATGTCCAGTGTTTTATCCATCAGAATTCTCAAATGCCTCTCCACAAGGCTGCTCTGAATGAGTTCTTCTCCTAGTCTGTTTGGAACTGCCCCAACCCAGGTGCAGCACCTTGTGCTAGGGCAGAGTCAACCTCATTAGGTTCTCACAGACCCACTGCTCCAGCTTGGTCAGGTCCTCCTGTTGTGTCAACTGCACCACTCAGCTTTGTGTCCTCTCCAAACTTACTCAGTCTCACTGTCTATATCACTGATAAAGACCTCAATCTTTTAATCAGTTAATAAAACTTGGATCCTGACCGACTTGCTTTGGAATAGGTCAGGGTTAAAATAGGGGGACCGTTAATTAAAA
Organism: Pitta sordida; assembly: GCA_013390025.1. Lineage (NCBI taxonomy): Eukaryota > Metazoa > Chordata > Aves > Passeriformes > Pittidae > Pitta > Pitta sordida. Next base: position 95,660 of record WEKX01015774.1, on the reverse strand, counting down.
TGGCCCTGCAATTTTGGTTCTGCATTACCCCTTCTCACTTACTGAAAACAGGCTGCAGTGATGTTAATGTAACTGCTGACAGGTATGTGACTGGAGGCACTACAGCACCTTCTCCCTGAGAAGCGTGGGCTGAATTTACTCTTTCATTAGCCTGCCCCCACCACAATTACATGTTGACACCACGCACAGTGAACAGAATAATTTGAATACTAAATACATCGCTGGAGGTCTCACTGAACTGCTATTAGAAGCTGTCAAAAAAAGCAAACAAAACATTATTTTCCATCAAATTTTTATACAGCCTAAAACCATAATGCCATTATATAAAAATCAATGGCCCTACCCTTGCTTAAGAATGGTGTGTTCTGCTCTGAGCAAGCTCTCTCTTATGCACAGTTTCAAATGTTTGGACAACAGTGATGAGAATACTGGGCATATGATTGCAAGTTATTTGTGAGGCATGGGCTGCTTAGAAAAAGGCATCAGAAGCTTTAGCCATACCACTAAACAAACAGGGAATCCACATACCTTCTCTTAAATAGTAACTAGGAGCATCTCCCAGCAAAACTGACCAGCAACCAGGTTAAGAAGTGCAACACAGCCAAGACCAACAGCACTTGGCATTGCAAATTGTCCTAGTGTAGGTAAGATTGTTACAGGACACCGCATTCCCACTTAAATACTCCTATCACTCTAGGCAGGGTAACACATTTCAGTAACAGCAGCAGACCTCAGAAAAGCAGGCCAGCTTCCTGGCAGTGCCTGGGAAGTAGGCACTGCTGGGAACAGGCTACTTCAATCCTTGTTTCTTACAGGGTTTCTGCAGTGCCCTCTCTGCCCCACTCCAGCCTTACCCTTCCCCTCAGTGTGGAAGTGGTTAGGCCATGCACTGGGTAATTCCATGGCACTTGTGGCCCACAGCATGAAGGAGTTATTTCTGACCACAACTACTGTGGATAATCATTTCAGATGAGGAATGGTTGGACAGTGGAAAAGTTTTAATACCAAAGGACACAGGTAAGCGGGAAGTGCTGAACTGCAAACACAGCATGGAAAAGCTGAGGCATTTCTGAGAACATGGAATAAAAATTCCCAGAAATCAAGAATTTCCCAGTATCCCGAACAAAACACACATCACTTTTTTTTCGTGCATCAGTAACCATTTTTAGGTTAGGAATTACTACAATTGACACAGTGAAGTATGCTCTACTAAATACAGGCCTATATCAAACACGGATCATTTCTCCTTGAGAAGTATCACACAGGGAACAGGTTTCAGCCAGCATCCTGTCAAGGCTGCATGAGGAAAGCATTCACCATCATGAGAGCAGAAGGGCACCACCAATGAAGTATGGCCTTTCCTGGCACCCGAGTGAAAACCTGCACAATGGACAGCCAGCATATCAAGCACCACCAAACTAAGCCCTGTGTATACTGTATTTGTGATAGTCCCAACACTCTGGCACAAAAAATGCTGTATTTCAACCTCAGGAAGAGTCAGGCACCCATGTCTACTCTGAGTCAGGACACGTGCATTATACCAGACGCACCACCAACATTCAAATCCCAGCCAAGACTCCTGCAGATTAGATCTTCCAAAATGCGACCCGTTAGACACCACAAGGAAGCCAGCACTAAACTGCCCGGCTACTTGCTTGTCATCTTTGGTAGATTAGCTAGCCCATGACACAGATACAAAGCTCAAGTTTTTTTGGACAGTGCATAGAACTGCCAGAGTACTTCACAGATGACCTGAATACAAGTCTACTAATTTAAAACAAACAGATTTCAAATATTTTAAACTTTTGATTTAGCAGGCGCATTACTTCGCGTTTCAGAAGTTCACCATCTGCTGGGTTTACCTTTTAAGTCTCTCCACACTCCGGCTGCGCAGCCATCTGGGATGAGATAATTTGAACAGCAGACTGTTTCCTCCCATGTTACTAGAGAGGAAGAGCAGCCAAGCATGTATGAATAAAGTCTATTTCATTCTTTCAAACAAAGGTGGAGGAGGATGATTTGAAAGTTAAAAAAAAGTAAAATGGGAAGAGGAGGGGGAGGGGAAGAAAACTAAAAATGGCAACCCCACTTCTCATCTTCAACTGCACCATGACTACCAGAGCTGAGTCACAGTTACTACTGATAAACAGGAGAGAACAGAGCCTGACTTACAGATCCTGAGGTGAATCTGCAAGGCTGGCAGCTAGAAAGCTTCTTCATTTGCAAAGCAAAAAAGGAAGAAGTAGAACCTAGGCAAAACAACAAAGCTCAGTCTACATCTACGGAGTCATCTTCCCGCCTGGAGCCAGCTACAGCATTAGCAACTCTTGTCCATCTGCTGGTGCAAACCAAGCAACATCACTGAGGGTAAGTGCACCTACGTGGACTCAGGAGAATTCACATCTTCTGCATTTTCTGTAGGAAAAATCTCATTAAGATACCAAATGCCAGCATCGTAAATTAGACCAAGAAGGAACTTTAATTAAGCGGCACCTTTAAAATGTACCCGTTCGCTATCCGGTGGCTTTAAGACTGAATTCCCTGTGCTAATTTTCCTAGAGTAAGTCACAGCCACCTAAAATCCTTCGCTAGTCAAAATACCTCATCAGTCATAGGAGGCACTGAGAAAGCCTGTTAAAAAAAACCCAAACAAACAAACGCTCTGGGTTACTATTTCTGTGTCGATCAAGCATTTTGCTTTGTTCAACATGGTAAAAACAGTCAGGAGTGGTGGCAGAAGTGGCAACACTTAAAAAGGTTGCATTGTGACAATTCCCATGCAAGGTCCTCAAAAGGAGCTGTGCAACCACTTAAAGAAGAGGTAATTCCACTCCACTGAAATAACACTTACTGTGTCATTGTCAGCTCTTTCTAAAATCTTGACAAGCCCCTGCTTCAGGCACACTGCCTGTCTTGTCAGAGGGAAGTACCACAACATACATCCTACACTTTGTCAAAGGAGTAATTCTCACCCAAAATCATCGCAAATTTGCATGACAGCACAAAGGTGAATTTGGAAGCAGGCAACAGAAGGCTCTGAGGCTTGCGTGCCTCCAGTCATTTTATAACGCCAGCAACAAAAGTTTGGTAAACCAGCCACCAAGAGGAATTCTTTTTCCTCCTGTAAAGGATCAGTTAACTCTAAAGAATTCTCATACACAAGCACATTAAAACACTTATTCTCCATATGAAGTTTCACACTAAATGGCCAACCCTCTAAGGAAACTACTCATTGAAATAATTTCAAGTAATGGTAAGTGGAAGGAAGAACAGATTACACGCTCCATATACAGTGCAGGGGGACCAGAGCAGACAGGCACAGAGCCCACACCCTCCCCTACAGATCCACATCTGGCTCATCCTGGTCTTCTCCAGGAGCAAAGCTCAGCTCCCACTCCATGTTTTGTTATCCAGCCTTTCACTCCTCATAGGCAAGACCGTAAAACCTTCTTGCTGAAATCCTCTCAAAAGGCAAGTTAGAAAAGACAGGGGATTAGGAAGCAATCGATGAGAACTGCAGCAAAGCAACAATTTACTCAGCAGGGTTGTCTCGATAAAAATCTGCTCACTGACAATTTCTATCTCACCTTTGTTATTGAAGTTCATCCATTCCCCACTATCTCATGCTCTCAGGGCCACTAGTCAGAGACCTGGCCCAATCCAAAGCCCCCAGAGGGACACACAGTCCCAGTGCCCCACACAGAGCTGGACTCCAGAGCTTGGCAGACAGATGCTGCTGCTTAGGGAGCTCAAAACCATGTACCTGGTAGTGCTGGAAACACTCCAGCAGGAAGTGACAGAGACAACAAGTTTCATCTATTCCTTGACCCTCGACAAATTGAGGAAGTCTGTAAGTATTGTCCCTGGGGTGCACTGAAACAAGACCTCAGTCCAAGGAGAAACAAGCTCAGTTCAGGATTAAGGGAACAGAATCACACGGAGCACACAGCTGCCTACAGACCAGACTTTCAGGAGCTGCCAAAGCTTATCCCACCTGGCCTCTAGGCTGGCTATGAGCATAAGGAAGAACAAACAGTCATCTGGCCAGCTGTTTGATGTACACAGGAACAACTGGACTGCATAAAGAAGACAGTTCATTTTTGTAAGAAACAATATATTTTATTTTTCTGACACCACAGCCCTGGCGAGTGGTTTTGTACCAAATTTAATGGAGGTTACACAGAACGTTTTACGCTGGGGAGGAAAAAAAAATAACCACAAAAAAAATCCTGGATAACTTTTAGTGTCTGTTCCACTCCCACATTAATAAAATCACTTGGGGTTTCTAAGAAAAGGAGAATAGGAAACAGTGAGAGAGACTACTGTAGGATGTAACAGTGTCCAAGTCCAGCCCCTTCCTAAAAGTGGGAAGAGTCCCCACATGAGGAGAGGCTCTCCTAGATTTACTCCCCAAAATAACACAATGTATTGCAGCTGCCATAGGAGGAGACAGAAGGGGACGGAGAGAGAGAAGCCTATTTAATAAAGAGTGGGAGGGAGAGACAGAAGGTGCTGGACAGCACGCCATAATTTGAAAAATATGTCCTTAACTTATTATTTATTTCTTTTAAAAGATTCCCCTCACTGAACTTAAGTTCCTTTTTGTGCTTTTCATTAATACTCTGCTCTGAGGTCGTAGTTTGGTTTTTCTATACATTGGAGTTGAAGGAAAATAGTCCGAAGTTCTGAAGATGGATTCTCCACCTAAAGTAAACAGCCTAGAATCCCATTCTCCTCTCACCCCAAAGACTAAAGTCTCTGCTAAAATCCCTTTTACAATATAGTACAGTACACAAAAAACCCCAAAAATAACCAAGAGTCCTGGGAGAAGCCAGTCCGAAGGACGTAAACATACAGAGAATGGTGCAACTTGTGACAAATGGCAATTCTCAAAATACAGCTACAGATTCTCAAAGCAGGTGCTGTCACGGGATACCCAAGTCCACAAAAATAATTTTTAAAAAATAAATCTTAAAAAAAAAACAACCTGTTAAAATGAATAATTTTTTTTTCAGGTAATTCCATACATTCGAGATTTCCCAAAGTGTCCTCTGGTCTCTTTTCACCTATTGCATGGCCAAACTGTACTCCTGATGCTCCCAAAAAAGCCCTCAGGACTTGGAATCTCATCTTGACAAGGATCAGAACATCCAGTCTTATGGTAGCAGCTTAAAACATCATGTTCCCTGGGTTTCCAGGGCCTTGGCTAAATCCTCCCATGCCAACATCAGCAGCCATACCTCGGGGCCTCATCTGGGGGGGAATCATGATGTTTTGTTGGGGTCCCATCATGCCCTGCATTGACATCATCATACCAGGTGACCCCACGGGGCCTGGGTGGCTGTACAGCCCCGCGGGGGCTCGGTCCTTGCCCGGGATCATGCCCACGGCGGCCACGGGGTTGCTCATTAGCGCGGGCTGGCCGGGCATCGCCGTCTGTGCTGGTGACATCATGCGGTGGTGCGGCCCCATCATGCCCTGCTGCAGGAAGGCAGGAGGCCTCATCGGGTTATGACCCGGCATGGACGGAGCCGTCCCAAGAGGGATATCCGGAGTCCCCACGGGCCCGGGGCCCCCCATGCCAGGCAACGTTAATCCCATCCTCGGGGTCTGCTCTCCAATCATCCCCTGCATGTGGGAGAACCCAGGCCCAGGGCCCTGTGGCTGCTTGCGGCCTGGCACCTCCCCACGAGGGAAATACTGTAGTGTCTGGCTAGGCTTCTCCGATGGGATAATCCTGGACAGGTCAAACTCGGGTATTCCTGTGGCTCCAGGACGGATCACCTCCTGCAGCTCTGGATCAGTGAAAACCGAAGGCATATTGTTTCCAAGAACAGTGAAGGAGTCTGGACCGCCAGGGCCTCCAGTCTTGCAAAGTGCTGGATCTGTGGAACTTTGGGGCAGGTTGGTAGGACGCCCCAGAGGTCCTTCTCCATGGAAGCCCATTCCCGCTGGGAAGTTGCCTTGTCCACCACTGGGCCCGTTGTGTGGAAATGGCACCTGCTGTGGAGGGGACTGTACGGGAGGGAACCCCTGTGGGAAGCCCAGGCGTCCTTGAGGTACCATTGGAGACTCCTGGGAGCCGTGTCCCATCATCGGGTTGTGTGACATCAGGCCGGGTCCCACGGGGACCCCATGAGGAGGTATATTGGGTCCCATAGCATTTGGAGAGGGCATCTGGTTGTTATGGGAAAGAGGCTGGGTCATTCCCATTGGGCTAAGGGTTGGCATTGGACCCACTGGGTTTGGACCTGAAATTCGAGGATTCTGAGAATTAATGCCCATTCCTAGGGAAGAAATAAGGAGTCACATTTAGACAGCAGCAAGTAGCAATCAATAAAGCTATCAGAGAGCTTTCTGCAACGTTACCAAATCCACACATACACACAAACCTCAGCACTAGTAAAATAAAATCAGCAGTGGCTCTGAGAAGTGTTATTTTAATCAGAAATTTTATGGCACCTGAACAGCTGCTTCCCTAAGCTTGTCACTGCCCTATCAAAGAGTGACTAAAGCCCGCTCTGAAAGTAGGCTCTCAAGCCAGCTCATACCTCTACTACCTCCCTGGCAATTTGGATGATGCAGACATGATCTGTGACAGATTATCAGTACATGGACACTTTACCCACTGGGATGGGACCAAATCTCCTTTCAAAAACTCAAGCAGTGATAAATCAGGTAACCCTTGTAAGATTAGGAGGCAGCAATCACTGAGGCTAATGAGTTATTTTACTCAAATAGATATATTTAACCACTCAGATCACTAGTATATGAAATGCATGGCAAAGCTACAGGTAAACTCACCAGGAATTCATTACCTGTTGCCACCCTCATGAAACATCCGTTCATTCCTTCTTTCAACTGTTTGTTGAAACTTTTGTATTAAATATGTACCCATGAACATTAAGATACCAGCAGGGACTAGACTTCTCATATAAACATGCTCACCCACAAGACAGTCCAAAAGGACAATGCTTTGTTTTACTTTGCCTTTAACTCTCCTAGGTAGGGACTTGGGCAGTGTCCCTCAGTCCCGTCTGAGGTCACCTGCCATTACACATTCCCACTATGAGACGACTCTGCAGCAACTCTCGGACAACAGAGAATTCGGAAGAAGTGTCGTCACCGGGTCGAGATCTCACTTGGGAAAGGGTCATGAAAGACTTTTCCTCTCGTGAGAGAAAGAGAGAGAGAACTTTATGAAAGGGCAGAGAGATGGTTCCTACCCTGGATCTGGTCAGAAATACCAACTTGCCTGGTTTACCCCTACCCTGTTCCCCCTTTGTCTCCTGGTGAAAAAAGGGAATATGAGTTCTGTTGTAAGAGAAGGAGGGTTACTGGGGAAAGGTTGCCTTTAAATAATGCTTCTCATGTAAGTTTTGATCTTGTTAGTTAATAAATAAATCCTTTATATTCTTCACTGGTAGTATGCCTTGCTTTTGCCTGTTTTATTTTCTGGTTTTATTTTCCGTTTTTTTCCTCCAGCAGACGTTGTGGGTGAATCTCTGGCATCCAGCCAGGGTCAAACCGCGACAGTTTACAGAAAGTGCTTTAACACTCTCTTCCATTAAAAAGGCAATCCACAAAACCCAGGAATATACTTAATGATTCGGTGCCAAAAAAACCCAAAATCAAACCAACCCCCCCAAAAAAGTGAAGCTTCTATGACACCGCCTTAGGACAGGAGAGGTATGGTTTCCTCTGGATAAGAATCTGACCCTTATTTTCATGAGCAGCCTTCACTCACACAACTAATTCTATCCCTCCCAAGTGGAAATCACTCCCATATATAACAGTTTTCCAGAGCAGGCACTCTCTGGACAGAAAAATAACAGTTGCGAGGAGAATTTCTGTCTCTGCATTTCAGAGAATTGCAACTGCCTTCCTCAAAAAAAAATCCATGGCTACACATTCCTCAAAGTTTTTTCCCCTCTCACCACCTTCATTTGATGAAGCTTCCATAAACATCACTGTCACTGCACTGCCTGATACCTTGTGCTTATGTTTCTTGGATTTTCTTACCTGGTACGCTGTTCATAGGTGGCAAGTTTGGGGAGCGTGCTGGAGGGGAGTCATCGTCCGAGCTGGCCACAGTTTTGATGGCATCATGATAGAGCGGTGTAGAGCTCGGCATGGCAAATTTGGACATCCTGGACATCATAATGGAGAGGGGATTCTGGGAGAGGGTTGGCTCTGGAGGCATTGTGTAAGGACTGCTAGAGGGAAGATTTCCAGGGAGAGTCACAGGAGCAGACTGGCTGACTGTAGAAGGAGGTGGACCACCTTAGGATAAAAGGAAAAGAAAAAGAGAGAAAGAAAGAGTTCAATTTTTACTCCTTTTTACTATTTTCCTCAAATCCAACTCATTTCCCCAAGAAATCTCAAACTAGAAATCTTTTTTACTGCCAAGTCTTAACATGACTAATGTAGTCAATGCCTGTGAAAGGTAACCAGAAAAATAAGCCTATTGGTCAAGTTAGTTAACATCTCTAATCCTACTGGAAAACATTTCTACTGGAACTATCTTGAGCCTCTCCAAATCCACAGGAAGAATTACCTGTTTAGCTCGAAAATCTTTCTATTCAATTTCCGTTTTCTGAAGACAGATTTAGGTACCATGGTTAGCCATAAAAATCAAAATTTTGAATTAATTAATGGCTTCTCCATCCACCAAATGTCAACTCCTTTCCCTTTTCCTTTAGGAGCCTTCATGCAGCACAAAAGACACAGCACAAGCAAAGCTGTAGCAGATATTATGCTGAGACAAGCAAGCACATTTCTGACAAACTGCATGAGGAGCTACAACTCCCTGTTTAGGTTTCATTACATATTTCATATATACATATTTGCTTCTGGAACTGGAATAAGCAGCTTTCTCTGCATTTATTATCTTAACATCATCCTCTGCTCTCCCAAAACTAGAAGTAACTTAACCACACTGCCAACCTCCTTTGTTCTTCCCTGATGAAATTCACAAAACCCAGAAACGTGAAGGAAAGATGCTAAACAAAAGCTGTACTCCCACTGAAAATCTACTGCAGGCTCCTCAGCCCCTCCCAACCAAAAAAGAAAAGGAGAATAGAGAGTACAAAAATTTTGCAATGCTTTGGAAGAGCTGCATGTGAGAGTAATCACTAAGCAACACTTCACACAGATTTCACAGATTATTCTGAGTTGGAAGGGACTTGAGGCACTCTGTAATGCACAGACTAAAGCACTAAGCTTCGACTTGTAGGCACCTGGGCTCACGCTGGGCCTGGCCACAGCAGTCACAACACTAACATCCAGGCTGCCTTCCCCATTACAGACCCAGCTGCCCTGGCTGCCGGCCCCGCAGGCACATCCCGATGCCAATCCCAGTCCCGGCTGCCGTGCCGTTTACCCGCGGCAGCACTAGAGGGCAACGTGGGCAAAGGGCTCCTCTCGCTCTCCCAGTCAGGATAATTCCCAGGCGGAAAGGCCGCTCAGGGCTGTGGAAGCCCGGGTGGAGGAGTGAGAGTGCTGCGGGGTGAGCTCCGGGAAGGGGAGGACAGAGGCATGCCAGCATCTGGAGCCTGAGGTCCCAGGCATGGCACGGCTCAGCACACAACCAAATGCTAGTTACAGTGGTGGCTAGATCACTCCAAAATCTTTGAAGCCTGCAAAACTGAAGCACAACTTTCTGTCTGCAGTGTAAACCTAGAAAGCACTAACCATACCTGAACCATGCCTAGGTACAGAGCTGGCTAATTGTGCTCAGCATGTCTTTGTAGGAGCCTTTTATTTCAAAGAGTTTTCATAATGTAAGCAGGATCTTGGAGCTACAGCAGAACAGCCAGAGACCAATTTGAGGAGAGATTTCTCCCATCAGCCTTCTAAATCTTTTCACACCTCCTGACCCCACGCTTTTGCTTTTATGTCCCCCGAGTAATCAACCCTCAGCATGACACATGGGAAGCACAGTACACACCCACAATACCACAGGACGAAAAGCCCTTTCCCTCCATTTGCACAGCCCCCCTCCCCCCATATCCTCAGCAGAGCTGCCCTTACGCAGGCCGATGGGCATCCAGGTCTGCCCCACTGAGAGAACCCTTGTCCTTCCCTTGCTGCACGTGTTGGGTGGCTCAACATGAACTAAAACGCCAGATCTGGCACCAGAGGCGGCACTCACCTGACTCCACATTCCCCAACATTGCTGGAGAAGACATGGTTAGAGACGCCTTGTGGTTCGGGGGAATCCCAGGGCTCTGCAAAGGAGGCTTTGGAGATGAAGTCCATCCAGGAGAAGGTGCGGGGAGAGACGGAGACTTGAGGTGGACAGGAGAAGCAGCAGCAGACCCCAAGACAGGGGGGGACTTAATGGAGGCAGCAGCAGCTGCGGCAGTGGGGCCCGCAAGCATTCCTGCCAGCTGGGAGGGCGTCTGGGGGGACTTGAGGTTCCCCGAGGGAGACCCCATCATGGGAGACTGGACCTGGCGCATCGTGGGGGACTTCAGGGGGTTGATTCCTGGCGAATGCACCTGACCGGCTGCAGAGATATCCAGGGGCTTGCGGCCGAGGCTGCGCTGCGCAGGGGGAGCAGTGTTGAGGCTATTAGGGTTACTGGTGGGATTGAGAGGTAGTGGCGGCATGTGGCTGAGCCGGTTGTTAGTCCTTTGGTCAGGCCCAATCTGTTCTCTGAGATTCCGGAGACCGACTCCTGGGCCCTGAGACATGGGAAGGAAAGGCCTGGGCCCCATGCCATACTCCTGCTGCGGGTGCTCCCCAAACGGCAGCGGCACCATTTTCTGCTGAGAGGAGAGCATCTCCGAGACGCCGGGGCGCAGCTTCATCATCTCTTCCGGCCCAACTCCTGCCTCCCTCAGCTTTTGAGGGACCAGGGGTGGGTTGGAGCCCATGCTGACATTCATGCCCATGTCCCCCTTCATGCTGCTAGGGCCCATCCCAAACTCCAGCTCCCTGCTAGAAGCCATCTGTGGGGGTATTCCTTTTGGGAAGTCCCCCCTGGAAGGACTCATTGGTCCTTCTACCGGCATGCGAGGGAAGATGGGGTTGTTCCCAGGCTCCATGTGTCTCTGGGAGGGCATCATTCTGTTTATCTCCATGCCAGGCCTGATGCCTTCCATGTTCAGGCCAGGAGGGAGGCCCATCTGTTTCTCAGCCAGCTGCTGCTGGTAGAGCTCTTCGGGCAGGCCCTGCGGATTGGGGAACCGCTCCCCTCGGCCAGGGCCGCTGAAGACACCCTGTCCAGGAGGGAAGTTTCGGCCATCTGGGATTTTTGGCACATCATCTGGCCAACTAACTCCTGAAAGTCCAGGCCGCGAGGCAGGATTCGGGACACTGGGGCCCTCCATCTCTGGGTTCATCATTCCTGCAAAACCAGGCAGGCGCATCTGGCTCCCGGGCACGTTGGGATGAGGGGCCATGCCCCTGGGAGGAAGAGAGTGCGACATATTCATGCCTTCGGGGAAGGGCTCTGGACCACCAGGTCCCCAGCCCTCACCAGGGGTCATCTGGTAGGGAGGGGGAGGACCTCGGACCACCCCACGAGGCCCATGCTGGTGGACCATCATGTCCTGCAGGGAACACTGCTGCACAACCACCTGCTCTTGCTTTCTCCTCTTCTCCTCGTAAAACTCCTGCTGCAGCTTGAGCCAGGCCACCTGCTCAGGAGTCATATGGTCCAGGTGGTCTGGGCCTATGGGTCCTGACTGGGAGTTCATTGGTGGTGGCCCCATTTCATCTGGGGAAAAAGGCATGTCTCTGTGTCCTTGAGGGCCAAATGGAGCCCCTCCATCTGTCCGAGACCCTGACCCTTTGCCTAAACTTTGGGATTGAGCCATCATAGCCTGTATCGGCCCTTCAGGTTTCTTTTGGGGACCATCCACCACCCCAGCATTTGGGGGTGGCCCCCCACTCTGCCCACCCGCAAACTCCTTCTCATCAGGGAAGAGCATGCGCTGTATGTCTCTCAGGGTCTGCAACGAGCGCTCTCGATGCTCCAGCTGCTCCTGGGACAGTCCATCTGGATTCTCGCCCAAACTGGATGGGTCCCCACCAGACACCTGCTGGGGAGGACCTTTGGGGTCTGCAGCAGAGCTATTGCTACCTTGGGAAACTGGGCTAACTGCTCGATTATTGGGGGTCGAACTCTGCCCAAATCCTTCTGTCTGCAACGGGGTGGAGTTGGCAGGGCTGCCCACAGACATCACTTTGCTTTCCACACTGGGACTGTCCTGATCTATGGGACACGGAGGGCCAGTGGATTTGGATACTGGTGCTGACACGGGTGGAGTCGGCTGCATTTTGGCGTTCTGGGGAGGGTTCTGGTCTTGTGCAGCAGTGGGCTGGGGCTGCGGCAGGGGCTTGGGTTCAGTCCGAAGTGCAGTGATCTGGGGGTTCTGCAAGAGAAAGCCGCACACTGTCACTTGCTCTTCTTACAGCCATTTCACCCAAGCAGCAGCACAAACAAAATGCCCACCAGCCCAAAGTTTGCAGGGAAGGACAGCCTTCATGCAGCTATTACAGAACAGCCTCTTGGCCGCGCAGAAACCTACTCTGCTCAAGGCAAACTGCAGGAATCCCTTTCTTCTGAGCTAGCTCTGCATGAGCAATGGGCTGGAAATATACTTCCCAAACACTGCAAGACTCAGCCCCTTCTTTGGATGACCCAAGACATTTATTTGCAGAAGGTTTCAAGTTTTTGAACAAAAACTGTCTCTCTTCCTAAAACTTGTTTCAGGGTGTAAAGAATCAATGATCTCTCCGAAGCACATGTAAGCACATTTACTATTTCCCCTTCCCACCCACATGAGGTATTCCCTACCAGGGGTACAGTGTTTCGTTCCGCCTTGCTGTTTGAGATGTTCTGGATATGAAAGGACACAATGGTTTCCACCTGTCCCTTCAGCACAGCTTCTGCAGCCCTGCAAAGACAGGCAGATGCACATAACCAGTTGATGCAAAGAATAATTTTTTTCATAACTGGTCTCTCTTCTTCAACATTTTTCAGTTGGCAGACTTAACCACACATTTCATTCTAGATGAGCAGCAGGAGAAAAATGCTTAAATCTACAAAGTCATCAGCATTCAGGGTTCATACCTGAGTTTAAGCCATCCTGGATGCTACTCACAGCACGGATTGCAAAATAAAACCTACCAGCATTTGCCAAAAAAAGTCTCCATACCTCAGAGGAATAAACTAACATTTCTCAGAGGAAAGAAAAAGTAGGGACATTCTCCACTCCAGCCCCTTCAGAAATCCCAAAACAACTAATGACTTTTTGCTACTTGATGCAGAAATTGTCCTTGATAATCTCTCAAAAAGGGAACAAAAATAAAATTCCTCCTTCCTGAAGGCATCCAAGCATCCATCTACTTACTTGTTGGCCATCTCAGTAGAAAAGACATAAACCACTTTGGATGGAGTCTTCTGCCCGCTTGCTGGCTCCAAAGTGGCAGTCAGACCATGGGAAGGTGTGGAAGACCTTGGGGCTGAAGCATTTGAAGGAGTCATGGAGTGTGGTGTGTGCTGAGACTCCTGGGACTTCACATGATCAGCAGAATTGCAGTCTGGAAAGGGAGAAAGAGGAAAAGAGAGGAATTACTACCTTGGGAGCATTTTAGAAACCATTTCTGGAATCCGAACAGAGCTTCTCTCCTCTGAAATTTCTTGCCTCTTCCACAAGCAACACTAAAGGCAGTTCTTCCATTACACCAGGCATCTTCTCTCTAATGGCATGGTGCCCTTCAGGCACCACTGTGAGAAAGCTCATCTTGTCCCTTTCCAAGGCAAGTGGCAGTTTCCAGAGGCAACCCATTTGAATTCTCTAACAGCCACATAGAAAACCAGGAAAACTACACACTAAAGTGGGCAAATATAAGTATGTCAGTGTCCAAGGAGAACACTCTGGCAAAACTTTACTTTTTTTTTCCTTCAGCCACCTTCCAGGAGACCTAGCAAACAGACAACAAAGGAAAGATGGACAACTGGTTTTTCACTGCCTCACAGAGGCAATGTTGGAGCCGGGAACAGAACACGGAAATCCCAACTCTCTGGCTTGTGTTACTAGTCAGGGTGCTACAGCTTATATATCTGTGTTGACAAAACAGACTTGCATATTGCTCAAAACCCATTACAAGAGAGCAGCTCCTGAAAGGCCAAAGGCCAGAACGAAACCAACAGGTTGCATTTGTACTTTCAAATCCTCCGGGGGAGTTTCAGAGTTACAAAGGAACTTTCCCACCAGAGTCAGGTCTGCGCTCTAACTGAGGGTGAACAAGACATTTGCTAATGCCAGCTATGACAACCTCTCCTCTTCATCTGCTCTCAAGACCTTTAGACTTCGTTGGAGAGAATTTACAGAACCCCAGACAAATAAATGTTTCTTTAACACTTGCATAGCAACCTTCCACTTCACAGAGGACTCAGACTAATTGTCTGCACTTGCACATGAATCCCAGCAAACATACCTTTGATTTCAGGGTCATCATTAGGAGTCCCAGCTTCCCTCTGTTCAAAGGAGTCTGCTGAAATGCTCCTCTCTCTCTTCCCCTTTCCCTTGGCACCATTTCCTGCCCCATTCTTCAGCCCCATGCTCCCACCTGGGCCAGGGAGCACTTTGGGGGTGTGACCTCCACTTTTGGGGTCACAGGGAGAGGGCTGGGATTGGCTGGTGGAGCCCCCTTGTTTGCCTTGGTTGGAAAATTTGGAATCCAGCTGAGGGTTGCCAGACGGGGACATCACTGTAGGGGGACGGACCATCACCTCCTGCTTTGATTTGGGGCTACTGAGGACAGAGCAAAAAAAGACAAAAAAGTTGGCAAATCACACTTTGAATCGTTCAGCCCTGTAGGAACAGATTAGAGTGAAGGAGAAACAATCACTGTCACCTTTGCAAGCTAAGACAATTGCTGACAAATAAAAAGTGCCTGTAAGCTTAGTGTCATGCAGGTGATTTTTTGAACATGCCCTGAAAGGGTTATTATCCAAGATGGGATCTCATTGCTCAAGAAGGCACCAGGGCAAACCACAGACCTGCCAGATCCCAGAAACCACTGTCACATGAGGACCCACCTCTGGTGCTTCTGTCAATAAAGACAACGGTTTCTATGTGCACAGAGAAGCGCCTCACACCAAGACCAGCTCAGAGTAAACAAGGCACAATAAAGTTCACCTCACCATTCTCCTGGACCTCAGCTATATGCTGAGGCTCTGATCAGAGGAGACCCCCACCCCCTTCCTTGCACCTCCCTATCCAGTTCTGCAGGGAGCACCAGGAAAACCCAGCATTACTGCAGCATTCGTCATACATTGGGGCGAGCTGCCAGGAAAACACAAACCTCTGACCGTGAAAACAATTAAACCAGCTACAACCTGCCTCTGAGTAAGGAAAGAGAAGGATACCATCTCCAACCACAGTCCTGCAAAATGGGGCAGATGGAGCCAAAGCAGATTCGGAGTCTTTCCTTCCTTCTTCCATCCAGCAACTGCATCCTAAAAATATTTTGCTCTTCTAGGTTTTACAGACATATTAGCTACCCCTTCCTCCTTATCCTCCATTGCTATCAGATCTCCTGCATTGTGTTTTCCCATCATCACTACCACTTCCAACAGCATCCTCCCTGTGGGACTCACACAAGCAGTTTCCTCCTTAGGACGGACATCTGACTCAGAAGCATTCCCTCTGAAATACTCTTAAGCTCCAGACGACCTCTAGGAGTAAATATTCAAACCCAAGAATGCTGTCAATCAGACCATTCCAAGTCCCTGGAAACTGTTTCGCTTCTGTATTCTTCCACTTCCAAATTAGTGGAGGAGAGATGCTGACCTGCTGCCCTGGCAGGTGACTGACACTGAGGATCTCAGTGCTCAGCTGATTAGTTCTCTGGGCCAGTAATACAGAAGAAGCATTTTGTGTGGAAGTACAGGCAGAGAGACCTTCTGTTGCCCAAAAACCTCTTGGGAAATAGATAATTAGAAGAGGAAGAAGGGGAAAAAACAAGATAGGAAAAGCATGTTTAGTTTCCTGTAGCCTGCTCAGGCACCTGATGGAAGGGAGGAGGGCACAAGGAATGGAAAATCCACACCTTGTGTGTTTACAGCTTTCAGCTCATCCTGAGCCTTCCAAATGTGAAGGCACATCAGCACTGTGCAGCCACTGCTCAGGGACTCAGCAGGTCCAACGGGAGCACAAAGGATGCCCAGTAAGGAACACTGCATCAGGCCTTGGGCTAATCCGGCAGCAGGGCAGGGATGGCAACACGCACCAACCCAGAGCAGCTGACTGCAGGCTCTTCTCCTTACCTCTGTGTGTTGCCTGACGGGGAGTTCCTCACTTTGGGGTTACTGGAATGCATTGACAGAAATCCTGAGCTCACAGTCTCACACACACGCAGATGGGCTCTTGTCAAGTTCCTCTGGGGAGCGTGCCGCCAGAGGCAGCGTCGAAGCACGTTCTGCCACCCGCTCCTCTCAGTGCTGGCTGTCTGCTTGCCTTTTTTCTCTTTGCTCCTCGCTGATTTTGCACTGGGCACTTCCCTCCTGCAGCTCCAGCATTCTCTAGATGCGTGCCTCCTGCTGCCCAGGGGAAGTCTCGCATCTCCAGGGCACACTGCAAACCACCCCACAAGAAGAGAACAGAAAACCAGTGAGGAACTTTCCCGAGCAGACACATCTGGTGCGAAGCATTATTTCCCCCATTCCTGAGAAGACACAGCTTTCTGAGGGGTGAGTATTTCTGCTCAGACGTAGCCCTGTATGGCCATTCAGTTTTCAGGCAGTGAGGCCATCTTCCCTCTGTCCAGAGCAAATCACTCAGGACACTACAAAACAGGGAAGCACCTTGTATCTGAACAGTTTTGATTCCGCATACACACCTCACAGTAAGACAGCAGGAAGCCAAAATTACAAATCTACAACATGACTTAGCTACCCAGAATTCCCCTTTGAATGGCCGTAATCTGATATTTCTTAAGCACATAAACTCTGCTTAAATCTTTTGTCTCCTCGGTCCAATATAAAAAGACATCTGCTCAATGATGTGTGCTAAGGGTTACACGAAGGGAGAAAAATAAAATAAAATGCCTTCCTGACCACCTGTGAGCTACTGGCTGTGTGTGATTAGTCTGAAAACACCAGGGCTTAGTCACTCACATATATAAGAAAGGCCAAAAAAGCACTAGAGAAGTACCCATCTGAATTTGCTCAGCAACATTACACAGACCACGGAGGCTTTAAAAAACAAAAACAAACAAACAAAACAAAATTACTAAAAAACCCAACCATTTTTTCAGCTTCTTTCTAAGAAACAATATGCACGACACAGGCAATAAGGCACATAGAACTGCTTCTGGAGGAGGAAACTATTGAACATTACTGTTTACGTGCTCTGGGCTAAACTATTTTGGAACAAATTTCTGTCTTGTTTATGTTTCAACAAAATCTCTCTGCTCATCTCACCTACTCAGATGCAAATCCACTTAATTTAGAAACTAACCAAGATTTATTGTTAATGTATTAAGCCTTGCTAGTTAAATATTATTCAAATGTAAATATTCCCAATATTCCTTCTCAGCACCAAAGAAGTAGCTTCTTCCTGTGTGTATCAAATGAAACAAAACTTATGAGAATGGGGAACATCTTGAATTTTATGAAGAAACTATTGTTCAAATTGCATTTCAGAAACAAAAATTGGCTTGTTTATGTGCTGACACCAGAAGATTAAGAAACATATACACAGGCCAAGGAGAGTTATCAGCCTCCTGTAGAACTGAACATCATAGTTTTCCAGTTCCCCAAATTTATATAGTTGTGAGGTCGTGCCATTATTCATTTCAGTAGCTTTGCACTGCTGTACTTTAATATGATAGTGATCCACACAGCAGCAGTTCCATGAAGTTCTGCATCATCTCAAAAAATTCCCTCTACCACACGCCTCCCTCATGAGCCAGAGAAGTCACCCTGCTCTCTATTCTCACCTCCACTGTGCTGCACAAACCCATTAATGTGGGGAATGTTTCTGCAGTAAATGTCTCATTTTTAACAGCTCCTACCAGACATAATCAGATGAACTCCAGTCTGAGCCACACACTCCAGAGGACTCACAGACCTCTCTGGGAATATTAGTTGGTTACCCCACTGGTTTTGAGAGCAATGTTGGAGTTACCCTAACACTGTTGTTATTACTGTACTATCATGTAGCAATTGGAGCTGGTGCCATACAGATACATTTAAGATAAAGAGAACCTCTTCACACGTATCTAAATTGTATCATCTTTGCATGCAAATTTGGCTCCTAAGTCTGTTTTGACAACAAGACTGAAACATTATCAACAGCATCCAACTCCGCTTCTCAGGAGATTGATACATCTGTAAAAGGTAGCGGAACTCTGATACATCACAGTCCTCACTTAAGGAGAAGGTGTGACTGAAAGCACAGTGAATTCCAGGTTAAAAAAAAGAAGGGGAAAAGGCATAACAGCATTAAAGTGCGCAGAGCTCAGAGCACATGGGAGGACATGATGCCTGCATGATGAACTTCAGTATTCTAGTTGTTGCAGCCTCTGCTTTTCCATTTCGATATTTATGCATTATGTTACCTTTTATTACAAGATGAGAATTGCCTCAGACTCCCAGTCTTGCACAGTGCAATCAGAAAACATGAAGAGATGAATCAGGATCACACTAGCTACACAGCACTTCTGACATCAACAAACTTTCAAGTACTTCACCCGGGGGCGGTGTGGAACTCTCCAATTTTTTAACCCTACTTTTTTATTATTCTATATACACATATCTTCCATCTATTAGAACTGATGTGCTCTGCAAGGGAACTGTATTTTCCAATCTCAGTTTAAATTTCTTCTTACCAGAGAGAGCTATAAAGGACACATCAATATATTCATTGGTGGAACAACAGCAACTCAACTTCCTCGGCTTCTTATTTCTGCACACAGGGAATGTACCATCCTTTATAATGTGAAATGGAATGTCTCATGATTTTTCTCAATGCACTTCTAACATGTGTATGTCTGGGTATCCAGGGTTCAATAATGGAAAAGCTCTAGAGAAATGTATTTTTGCAGCTGGAGTCTGCCTGCCATAGCAAAGCCTTTATCATTGCTCTAAAATTAGAGGTAGGGTCACTGACAGCGAACTGTCAAAACATTTTTCAAGACATTTTGGCAAGCTACATCCAAGGCTGTGTTTTCAGGATTGCTTTAAGGTATGCCAGGCAACAGCTGCAGGGAAAAGGGATGGTTTAACAGGCTACTCATTCTCACCACCTCTCTCCTGACCACATCAGGGAAAGATCTGAATGGGAACCAACCCAAGGGAAACAACAGAAGTCTCTATTCAGCTGGATTCACCCCCTGATCTGGTTGATCATGTAACCACATCACTGCCATTGCAAGCTCAAAGAAGGAGGTGAGAACAGGTGAATATGTAGCCTCACCCCACTTGGTTGCAGCCTACGATTTGGATGGCTTTACATGACTTCAAACCTCAGTTGCACAGACAAAAAGAGATGGGCCCACACCAGCAGAGATACAAGAGGTCCTCGCCTTTCCAAGGAGAAGCTTACCAAGACCCCTGGTGTCACGACACGGCAGTACTCATTGTGGAGGCCATGAGTTCCAAACCAGTTGTCTCACAGGAAACGATCACCTGGAAAAAGAAGAGAGAGGAAAAGTTTCAACAAGAAGAATGCGCAGACAAGTTGTGTGCCCCTCCCATGCATCCAGCCACAGAAGCAGAGGAATCAAAACTCGCTCTGAAGAAGCACCAAGGGGAAGCCTCTGCTCAGCCTGGCAAGATTTGTCAGCACCCAAAAAGCCGCCATCAAACTGGGAAAATGGGAAGATCCCCCCATGGAAGGGAAATAGGTCAGACCTGCTTTAGCACTCCCACATTTCAGCCAGCTCAATTCTCATGAGCTCATCTGTGCTTAGAGAATCTGGCACAAAGCTTGGACATGTCACCTTCCCTTCTCTGCACCCATCTCTCTTCAAAGGTTCACCTTCCCCTCACTATGTGCCCAGAAACTCCTGCCAAAGCCCTGTGCTTCATGTATACAGCCTCCTCCACAGCCAGACAATGTTCAAATAAAAACATCACATAAAGCTAGGCAGTCACATCTAGGGGAAAACCAGGCAAGTTTTAGAAGGAAGAAGCACTGTCTACTGTTCTGGCAGCTTCTACTTCGCATCACTGCATACACTACAGACAGAAGGGAATCCAATGGCAACCCTTCCCAAGTAAGACATACTGCAAGTGTGCTCAGGACAGAAGGCTTGGCCCCATTTTGTCCTGTGGTTATTTCCTAGAAGGCCAAAGAGTCCATGGCCCAAGACCCAATCAGCCACACTTTGAGCAATACAGGCAACACTGCACCAATTAATGTTCAGTCACATGTTAAAGCAAGCTTAAGTGCCTGAAAGTTCAGTAATACATACAAGGAAAACAGAGACTTTGAGGAATGGCCTAATGGCAAATTTGAGGTCAGTGAAAAAAGAGCAGCAACCAGCCAGCTTCCCCCTCATCCACTGTGAAAACTGGAGAGGCTGCAAGAGCAGAATAAATCCAGACAACACTCACACTGTCAGGGCCAGTGTGGTCTCTCAGAGCACTCTCAGCTATTTACACAGCATGGACAGCCTTGCAGTTAAAAGTAAGATTGCAAACTGAAATCAGTACCACAGGCTCTCTGTGTAATCCCAGTGCATTCTGCTGACCAGATCTCCCAACAGAAACACAGGAGCTGGAGGCTCAATTAGTTACACATTGTGAAACCCTGTGCATATTCTCTTGCCTCCAACATTCTCCAACCATTATCTACTGCAGCTTCACCTTAATAATGGAGCAATGCACTGCCATGTAATCCACTTCACAAAACCAAACTACAAAGCTAGTCCCAAACAATGCAGCTACATTCTCCACCCAGTCCAGCCAAATCAAACAATGAAATCATCAACATGATAGACCATCCTTATCTCAGCCAAGTCACACCTGCAGACAGAGCTGAAACAAACACCTATCGCAACAGGCTGCTTCATCCAGTAAAACCTACCACAGCAGCACAATCATCGCCGGATCCAATTACCCAGTTGTATCTCCTCTCCCCTTTCCCCCACCCCACCCAACAAAACAATACAGGCTAAGCCATGTCAGTGCCAATACTGACACACCTCTACCAGAGCAGCCACAGAAATCACTTTTTCCCGTGAAGAGGAAAACACGGGAACACCAGCACACATCAGGGTGGACAGAATCTATCACAAACAAATGATTGGAGCTCTTTTGCTTGAAACATCCAATCCCAACTTGGCAAAGAACCAGAGCAAGGCAGCCTTACAAAGCATGGCTCAGACTTGAAAGAGGGGCACTATCCGTCCTTCAGGCTGCCCAGTTCCTGCACTTCTGTAATTCTAATCCTCTACTGTCCCATCTCTGGTGCCGCAGTCGGCACAAGACAGGCTGCTCCCTGCAGTGACTGCTGAGAGCAAAACCTCAGAGCATGTACACAGGCAGCTACCACCCAGTAACCAGCAAGGAGCAAATGCACAGTTTGGTTTACCTTTCAGTTTAGTATTTGTGAACCACACCTCTACTTCTACAAACTACCCACCACATCACTGTACTGCAAACAGAAAGTTAAAAAAGTTAAAAAACCCCATCCAAACTAGCTAATTCCTAATTTATGCCTTGAAACTGCAGAAGTTTGATGGTGACAAGTGGACAAATAGAGGTGTACAGCACTATGGCTGCTCCAGCAGGAACAGCTGCAGGTGTCTCTGATTCACTTCAGTCCTTTCTCCCTCTTTGAGAAGGAGAATGTGGAGAGATGAAATAAAGGCATACCAAGTAGATAAAAGTATCAGACTTGTAGCCTTACTGTGACAGGAAGGATTAAAGGCAAGAAACCTTTCTCGGTGTACAGGAAAGAGCATGCTGCTGTTTTCCCTGTGGCCTTTCTGGGACTGTCAGTCTGTGCTGGACAGAGTGGTGAGAGCCCCAAACCAGCACGGAAAAAGAAAAAAGGCTAGAGACCGTCTGCTACAGAAAACAAATGATAACTTTGAATGCTGACTTGTATCTATGACAGCGGAGTGGGCAAGGAAGGAGAAAGAGCAGAGTAAGAGACTGCTCTAGGAAGAACAGCAGCAGAACAGTTTTGGAGGAACCAAAACCAGGAGCAGCAGGAGGTATCTGACAGCCCCCAGGAAGCCAACCTCTGCAGGAGTATCCACCAGTGGATTCCCCGTGTGACCGGAGAGGTGGGGTAGGGCAATGAATCAGCCAACGCGCTCCTTCAGCACAATTCTACTGGGAAGGGCACATCCTCCTTCTCCGACCCTCATTCAACCACGTAAGAGGGAGAACAGCTGCACTGCCAAAAGGTGACTCCACTACACCCAAGAGGTACCTCTGGTTCTCATCATGCTCTGCAAATGACCAGTTTTGTTAAGCGTTTGCTTACTTTACACACTTGCAGCTAAACTCCACGTGTTACTTTTTAATAAGCCGCTGTTTAATAAAGTACTTGATTGCACACCTCATTGATAAGGAGCACAACTGGGAAATGAGGAGGACTCAGGAAGTGTTACTCAACGCTTTTATTGAGCTGTCAGACTTCCTTAAGATCACGTAGAAGCAAAGAGATAAACTGACATGAGTATTCTACATGCCACACATCTCCCCATGATACAGGGACACAGGACACTCTTCAATCCCTTGAACCAGTCCCGAATCTTAGATATGGCTCCTTACAAAGGGCTACTAAATACATCTTTAAATCTGCCTCTACCTCTTAGCAAAACCCATCCTCCTCATCCTTTCCCAGGAATGCATAATGTATGTGCCTGTAGCACAACTAGGACTGGACCCAACAGCATTCTCTTAAAAATACAACCTTAACTTCCTGTACACCAACTGCGTGCTGGACCCAGGAAAGGTACTTCAACCACCTAAACCTTACCAACTCTATCCCTTCCTGCCACCTCTGGCACTTGTGACCCAGCTGAAAACTAACTCTAGGTGAGACAGGAATAATTTTCAGGAGAAAATTTTCATGTTTCATCCAACCAGGTGGCCACATGCTCACTGCACAGGAGGCAGCAATGACTGATGGCACTGCCATGCATAGACTTGTTGAAACACACTTGCATCCATCTCCTGCCAGGTCCCTCTACCCTCTTTCTTAAACAAGGGCAGAAAACACAGAGGGTACCTAAGGAACTGCTGCTGTTGAAGACACAGTGTCACATGTGCACACTTGCCATCTGGACACCATACTACTCTGACTGACTACCTACCGCGTGACCTCAGCCCCTAACCAAACTACACAAATTAGGACACATCAGACTTTTGGCTGACACGTTCTCTTGCAACTTCTACCAGAAAGGTAGGGCCCACTTGCACCAGGGGCACCTCAGATGGCACATGGACCATGTTCAACACAAAAGAGTTGATGATCTGGGGTAATATATTCTAGCATTCCCTAATAAACTATAAATATCCCTGACTTAGAAATTATTTTCTCAATGTTGAGAGGTAACTTGCTCATCTAAGCTGATTAGACAGCAAGTCACAGTCAGTCATCAATTTCTACATGGTCCTAACTTACCCTGAACAGCATGGACTCTCCCATGTGCTTGTCTTGGCTATAAAGAATGATGGCATACACAAGGTGCTGAGTGCCATGATTTAGATGTTAGGTTTTGGTTGGATTATAGGTTGGACTAGATGATCTTCAAGGTCTTTTCCAACCTTATCAATACTATGATACAAAGCTTCTGGTTTCCCAAAGTATTCCACCTTATCCACACCACAGAAATCAGTGGTAATTCAAAGTCTGCACAGTATGACCTCTCTGCTCACAGTCTTGCACTGGAAATGACTCCAAAACAACAGAATAATCAAGAACTTGTCACCTAAACTTACTTTGCTACATGAATGTGGGGACTACACAATCTCCACCAAGCAGCCTTGCAACTTCCACAGAGAGAACACCTTCTCCTGTACACATGGCTAGTACACACCTCTCTGTTAAACCCTACATGAGTAGGTTATTGCCTACAACTGCCTCCAGCCCAGAAGCACAGACAGAGAAAGGGGCTGAGCAAAGACACACTGAAAATGAGCACCTTGAAGACCTACAAACACATTGACATGGAAAGAGCGTGCAAGATTCTATGCTACTACACGGAGGAGAAGTTCCTTTGACTTGCTTAACTTTATATAAGAATTTAGGACTACAGGATAAGCCGCCCAGGAGCTGTAAGAATGTAGTTAATCACCCAGGTGCAAATACAGCATGTGTGGTCATACAGTGTAGCTCTGCCGAGCCTACCTGTGCCTGCCCATCCACAAACCTCAAGTCAGACAGTGCAGACCCCCTTCCTCCCATAATTCACCCCCAACTCCTGCCACCACACACATGGACATTTCCCAAAGACCCAATCTCTCCTTAAGTCCATTCGGAGCAGCAGTGGCCACAGTTCATCCTTTTGCTCTTCAAATGAGCAATCAAGACCATCACTGACAATCACTGACAAAGCACAATACAAACACACAATTGTTTCATGACACTTCTCAAGTAATCATCCCCTTCTCCCAGAAAACGGTACGTCTAGCAACTATTCCTGCCTCCTTCTGGCAAGCACATGGATAACCAACAGCAGTCATGATGCATAAGTAATTAGTATTATGTAGTATATAAGTAATTAGTCTTCTTAGGTACTTAAAAAACCATGATAAAATAGTCTTTTGCAACAAACACGTTGCACACTACTCTCACAACCATCACCTCTGAGAGTTGTGAGTAACAGTAACACTTTTTGTCAAACAGACAACTACAAGTCCATTAAACTTTTTCTCAGTGCATCTAACAACACACTTCAGTGCATTATTAATCCAGTGGGGATGAATGACTGCCCGAGACAGCTTCTGACTCTGTGCAACTCCTTCCCCAAAGGACTGGAGGACACAGACCCTTATGGATGCTGGTAGCAGATTCAAGGTGTACACAGACAGCCACAAAGTGCCTTTCAATTTCCCAGCTGATATTATGTAAAAGACACTTGAACTACTTCATCCACTTGGGACTAGAATAAGCTCTTGGCAGATTCTGACAGTTCCAGAAATCAGTCTGGGGAAAAAGCCAAAAGAAAAGTCCTTTAAAAACCCCTCAAAGCCTAAGCTACAACTACCTGCTTCGGCACAGGAACGTCATGAATACTTCCCCCTTGGTGTTCACACCATTTCAGCTCCTCCAGCAGCAGTGGCACTGCCAGGTGCTGCCAAGGTGTTGGGGACGGCGTCGTGCACCCCCCCAGAGTGTCACGATGTCACACTGACCTCAGCCCAGCCTCTGCTGCACTCCTGCACAGCTGCCAACACCAGCCCAGCTCCACCTCTGTTAGCCATGCTGGGAGCAGTCTATGTACTTTACAGCTGGAGGTTTAAGCACCTTCGGTGGGGTGTCCCTTACCCGAGCAGCAGCCGGTCTGCCCTGGAGTTCCTACTACGTATTGTTAACGCCGATAAAGATCAAAAGCTCCAGCAATAAAGGATTTTTCAAGAAACGTTTTAACACTATTTCTCTAATATATGACAGGCTTCTGCAGCTTTCTACATCATGTCAGCAGTTAGCAACCCCAACATCAGTCAGCATGGCATGAAGGAGTCCAGTGGACAGGGACAGAGTTTCCCACGGGCTGCTTTCATTGCTTTGGCTTCTGTCAAAAGTTCATCTGTTTTTCAGGAGTTAGGCAACATGTTCACAGACAGAGGCAAGCTCTTTCCTCTCACTTCTCTGGCTTTATTTTTTCAAAACTTTAAATAGGGACATGAACAACCATGTCCCATGGGTAAAAGACACCTGTATCAAGCTTGGCAGCAGCCTATTCTCTAGAAGCTAATCTGTGGAAAGGAGGTGGGGGGAAAATAGGTTGAAATAAGGGATGGGAAGACAGGACTGAGGAGATACCAGCTTGTTCTTCAACAAGTAGTAACACCACACTGCTTAAGCAGAAGGCTTGGGAGAAACGGGTCACCTATCAGTTCGGCACACACAAAAAAGTGTTTTTCCTGTCCTTTCGGCATCCCTTCAACAGAATGAAAGATAAGAAGCAATCCTCAGGCATAGTTCCTTGGGCCGCAATCTTGTCAGTTTTCATAAGCTAAGTGGGGCTGGGATGGGTCAGTACAGGACAGAGCTGCTCTGAGGAAAACTCAGTGCCACAGCAAGCAGTGATTCCATGGTCTGCTGCAAGGGGACACAACAGGATTCCCGTTGGAATTGCTGGGGGCAACCCATTCCCTTTCCTTCATATTCACCTTCACCTTAACAGTATTTGGTCTCTCTCATCCCAAAAGAGCCTTTTTTCAAGGCTCCCCCAAGCATTGCCACTTCCAGCACTGCTTGCCAGACCAGTTTTCCCCTCAGGACTGTCACACCAGCCATCCCTCTGCTCTTCTCCTTTACCAGAGCCCTCCTGCCCTTCTCCAGCACCTGTGGAGCTCAGCACCACAAAGCTGGCACTCCAACGGGGGCAGAGCTGGACAGCTACTATATACCCTGCAGCTTACTGCTGAGTAAGATGTGTCAGGGGGTTCCCAGTCCTGGGGCACTGAACCTCTCATTTCTTTGCTTTTAGACCCACGTTAAGCATGCGAGATGCAGCACGACCTTTAGTGACACAGTGCAGTGCTCCCATACTGGTTTTCTCGTCATTAAATGTAGGATCTTCCACACGGCAATGATTCTTCTATGGAGTAAGGCACTTCAAAGAACTCCAGTGAGCAAAGACTGCATGTACACAGTACTCTGTGATGCTACATGATTATATCAAAGCTGCTGGGATGAAAAACTGACATTTGATAAATAACATGAGGTCACCTAGAAGATCTCAGAACACTGCGTATAAAAATGTTATTTTGACAAGAAATTAAGCAATTGTATAATCAGGTCTATTATCAAATCTACTGCTTTGACATGATCTTATAGAAGTACGAGGAGCATGCAATTCCAATTGCTGCGGGATCCTCCCCTCACTCAACACAAGATGTAGGCATTTAATATTCTTCTAGTTAGCCACGCATGTACAGCAAAGCCCAACGCACTTCAAAGTATTTACAGTGCTGTATAAACACAGCGCTGCTCTCAAAGACTCATAACTGTCAAATCAAAGCTTGCTTTCACGACAGCATTCATGAGCATTTCTGCTGGATGGTGGCTATTTGCCTGACAGTTTCAACCTTCTATCCCCAGCCACAAGAAGGTTAAAATTTTTACATTCATATATATATATATATATGTATGCGTATTATTTTTTCTAAGAGACAGAAGAAAGTGTTTCCGTGCTAACAAGCTGTCAAGTCATTTTGCCCTGAAGTTCTTTACTTCTTTCTCATATATACATATAAAATGTAGTGGAAGACTTCCATGGCACTAGAAGTTCTGGGAAGAGTTTCTCCACTAACTCTCCATCATAACAGCTCTCACTGTGGAGGTTGCGGCCGCTCACCTCGACAGGCTGGAGCTTGGTTTTGTATTACACTGCAAATACATTTCTAATCAATCCTCAAACAAATGCAGATTGGTACATAGATAAAACACTGCCATTTCACAGGCTGTGGAACAGCGATATCAAGACACCTGAAGGAGTCCGTTTAGCAAAATGCAGAATGCAAAGCACCGAGCAACCTGAAAAATGGTGCACTGCTTCATCTTACCTGGTGTTTTTATCACTGAACCACTAAACCAGAATTTTGTTCAGATTTTCACAACTATATACACACTGCAAAGGTGGCAAAGATAGCTTGACACAACACACACAAGCAGGCTCACAGACTTGAAGCAATTTGTAGAGCGTAAGTAACACAGTCGAGTAGATAAATCACAGGAACATTAAGAGCCAGGCTCTGTTCTGAAGTTTGTCACCAAATCCAACCTAACCTGGTTCTAAAGGAGCCCATGGGCCCCAGCCACCCTGCTGATAAGGTAAAGGAGATATCTGCACCCTTTGTTCAGAAGGCAGAGAGGACAACAGGGGCATGGAGATCATCCGGTGACAAGATGGGTCGGTGATTTAAAGCTCCCTTGCTCTGCTACTATGCAGAGCAGCCCCAGCAGAAAGCTAAGGAGCGAAAACACAGTGGCACTGTTTTCTTAAGAGGACAAACAGCCATGAAAGCAAGACAGCCAGCTCAGAGGAACTGCAAATGCCAGGAGCTGAACAGGCAGATGTGTGGCTGTCTGTGCCCGGGTAACAACGGCTCTGAAATCAATACAGAAAACAGCAAGCTCTCCCTCAATTCCATATGCAGCTGAATTATTGTGTATATCATGTACTCCTTTTGTTACAGACTGCACCACTAAGGAGCACTTAAAATCAGCAGTGTTTTCAAGACCACAGCACCCAATTTTCAGTGAACTCTCAGAACACATTGCTCCACCTCTCAGCCCTGTTTCGCTGAAAGAAATCATGTTCCTGGTAAAGAATACTTTCCATATTCCTTCCTTGAGAAGGATTTCACTGATTCTGCTTAGGCTTTAAAAAACAAACATGCCAACCACCTTACAGTTCCACTATTTATCTCCCTTCCCTATTCCACAAGCTCCTTCTCAGATGCCAAACAAGGAAAATCTCACTTCTGCTTTTAAGTCTCTCTGAAAAAAAGGGGATCTTGAAGCACCTCGATCTGCTCCAAATAGAAAACATTTATTCTTCAAACACAGTAAACAGCAATTTCATAACAGCCTTTAAAATTAATTCAATGAGTGTTGTCCAAGTAGATCCAAACCTGAGCGCTCAGATCCAACTGTGAACTCTCCCCAAGAGCAGGAAAGAACAACCCCAGAAGGAACAGTAAAGCAAACGTGAAAAGTCAGGTAGCAGCAGTTCACTTTGCCATAGCCACAGTTTGGTAGCTCAGACCAGCTTTCAGGATGGTTCACCAGGATCCAACCACAAGCCTATGCAGTTCAATGGCACATCTCACACACAGGGCTCCAGCAAGTTTCAGAGAAGTGTGTGAGAACCTTGCAGCAAACCCAGGCACAACAAGCTATTCCCTCTGAATTCAGGAGCACATCTGTTAGAGCAGAATAAAACACAAGATTTAGACCACAGGCTTAATACCTCTACCAAAATTTCTGCTGTCACTGATTACAATAACGGAATATTCTTCGTATTCCTACAGACATCTGATGCTTTAAAAAGCGAGTTAAAACTCTTGTTGAATTCTTGCTCCCCATGATTCTCACAGCATGAGTTTCACTGCTTAATTGCAACCACACCAAACAGTCTATCTTCAATTTGCAGTGCATGTTCTGTATCAGCAGTCTTGACACAGCAGAAACTTTTCCATAGCTAAACAATCATACTCTTCTCTTCGCCCTGCTTAAAGCTTCTCCTCTTTTGATACCTTGCATATATGTTCAAGAGATTATTTTTGGCAAAAAGGACGAGGTAAGCCGAAGGAACTGCTCTCAGGCAAGGGAAGCTGTAACAAATAGGTGTAAAAACCATTTAGCAACTTTAGCAGACTCTTAGGGGTATAGTTAGATGAGCATTCACTCTGGCAGCGCTGCCAGCTTAAAGAACTGCTGCTACTAATATTTACTTCCACTGTCTGAGGTGCCCATACAACCACTGGGGTGGCCAAACAGTGAACCAGTCTGGCAAAATGATGCAGGCTAAGTATAATTTTTCTTTTTTACTTATAATCCAGATCAGCTCCTTGATCCATTTCAGCATCCAGCTGCTCCAGCAGAGTCAGAACAGGCAGCACCAAAAGCCAGCTGAAAGAGCTGCTCACAGGCACGGTAACAGAGGGGAGGTAAGGGTACAGCCACAAAGGACAACCCTGCTTCTCCAGAAACATAAATTAAAAGTCAACATTGGAACAGTTCACTTGGATTCAGCACATTAAAATGTCACTTGTTGTTGCTAACTAGCGCCTGTGAGCCTGCCTGATCTTAAAGGCAACTCTCCAGAAATTTCCTTACAGATAGAGGGGGGGTTTTTTTGTTTAAGTTCTTCAAGATTGTCAGGAATTCCTAATTATTAATAAGATTCCTGTTCTTCTGGACTTGTACAGCCCTACCAAGGAGGTCAAGCTCCAAAATTATTAAACTTTTAAAACAGGGAAGGAAAAAAAAAAATCCACCTCTCAGACAAGTAAGGATATGAGGGTGGAAGCTTTTTTAAATCCAATAGGTCGAGTAGTGCTCGGACAAAAATTCAGCAATGAAATCTCCTTCCATTCACAAATTGCTCTGAAAACCTGAGTTAACACTTTCATTTTGCCAGCAGGAAGACTAGAAGGACTCCAGCAGATCTTGTAAGCAGGAAATCCAAGCCAAAAGCAAAACTTGCTGGGCTAAAGGACTTCACATCTATGTAAACAGACCACAGAACTGAGCAAGGCACAGAGATTTCTGTGAAGTCCAAGGCCATGCAAACTAGTTAGAAGGATTTTATGAAGGCTGCCCACATTGCTCTGAAGAAATCCTGGTAAACTTCTAGAAAGTAGAAGAGACTAAGCCCTGGGAGGCAGCACGGCTCACATTTAAGACGGAAATTAGTTTGAATACTCACTTAAGTGTAAACTGCTCCACGGGATAAAGTTGTTGTTTGGGTTTTGATTTTTTTTTCCTATTGAATTTATAAAAGACCGAGGCCACAGCAGAGTTTGTAAGGCACAAGAATCAACACAGCATGTCAGGAACTCAGGGGGTAAAAACGTAGAAATAGGTCTGGGACACCTTCGTGTTACAGAGTAGCAAGACTTGGACTAGCTAGGAAATATGGATCAAAGGAGCTCCATTCCTAAACTGCTCTGACAGGCTGTTGTATACGAACATTTTAGCCTTGTGGTTTATAGTTGCCTTGGTTTCTATATTTGGATATTTGGTGACAAATGCAGTTTCTCCGGCTGTGGACTAACCCTCACCGAAAACAATCCAAGCACATGAACTGTAAAGACGAAATGCAAGATGGGGGGGGAAGGAGGGGGAAGAGCACAGGCACAAGTCCACACCCTTTCGTATTCATAATACACAGAACAGATCTACACAGGTTCTGGTTGTATGAACAGAAACCTATTTATTTTCTTTCGCATTAGAATTCAGGTCCTGCCTAGCTTAGAAGATTGTGTTCACCAATAAACAAATTAACTGATCGCAGGAGAGGAAAGCAAACAACAACAATAACACCCCTAGCCTACAAAAATATGGGCACAAAGTACTGTCATAGTCCAGCCACTCCTCCACACCGCAGCACAGCACGATTTTTCCCACATCTTTACTACATCTGTGAGCTAAATAATCTGTATTGGGGAAACTACACTCAGAAGCTCAGCAACGGAGCTTTTACCAAATATTGTGAAAGCTAAGTACACACGAACACGAAATACATTCCCCAAAGAATTTCTGATGTTAACCTGACCAAAGATGAGCAGCTGAATGGGAGGGGGACTTACACAAAAACTTGTTTAGGGTGGGATTTTTTTTTGCTTGGTTTTGTTCACACTTATTTAACGTCAATGATTGATTAACATTTTGGATAAAGGAGGTCTTTGTTAGTGATTCAGCATCTCCACCCCTTCAATTAAGGTGTTAAGAGTTCACACAAGTGCAGCGAGACCCAAGATCCCCAGACCCCTCTCCACAATAAAATCCCGACCCAAACCCCACAGATTTAAAAAAAAACAAACCAAAACAAAACCGCACTCGCCCCACTGAGAAAATTCACAAATCCCAAAACTGACATGGTTGCTAACTTCAAGTTAAAAAAAGAAAGATGCCTTTCTTTTGTTGTTTGAGGAGAGGCCAGCAAGGGAGACAGGGAAAGAATATGAGCCCTTGAGCCATTTTTATGCTCCGAGTAAGAAAAAAAGGACACATTCATTAAAAATAATCTCTTTGGAGATCACTGTTAAAAGAAAAAAATCCACACGGCACAACAGAGCCATCATGCCAACTTGTCCAGAGCGGCTATAAAACCTCACCAAAGCAACCCTTGTGATTCAGGGGAGAAAGCGGATCCCTGTGCTGTGGGATGCGGGCATGTGCACCCCTGGGAGCACAGCTCCACTGCCACAGCATGAACACACAACTGCCCCTCTCTGGCTTCGCTTCCACACCTGTAACACCCCACTGCAGCAGGAACCGGGCACTACAGACCTCTGACGGAGCACAACAGAGGCAAACAAAACCACGGGGAAATAAAGGGGTCTGGGTACGGTAATTCCTTCGTTCCATACCCTTTTACTTGAGGCAATACCTCGCCTAGCTTTCCAACATTTGTTTTTGAAATATTGAGCAATCCCTGACCAAATAATCCAACAGAACAGAAGGAAAAAAAAATTGCATCACTTTTTTCCCCTCACGCTTTTAAAGCCTGGTACATTTAAGGATGCTTCAGAGCATTCTATGATGTCTGTGTGGGCTTTTCACGGAGAAATCGGGGACAAAATACTTTCAAGGAAAAAAACATAACTGGAAACCCTAAAAACTGGAGGAACTGTCTTCCCTGGTTCCTCCAACCGTGTTTTGACAGTAGAGCAACCAGTCAACCAACAGGGAGGTTTAATGAGACAAACCTGACCTGGCACAACTGTTTCTTCTCTGCCCAGACCAAGGAGGTTACTTTATCAGGCAAGGGCTACAAGACTTAATGTTCCTCTCCCAGAAAGTGAGGTTCCTGGTTACTTCCAGACCAGTTTCAGTGTCTCAAGTTAGGTTTGGCATCTGGAGAGTAAAAGTATATTCCCTTTCACACTGGTGGTCTTCAAACTATTCCACAACCAGCACCCTACTGACACTCATTTCATAATTTCTTTCTTTGCTGCATAACGATTTCCTGATTTATCGTGTATTTTACCATTAAACCACTAATCATGTAATCATCCCACCCTAATTTTTACACCCAAATAGCAACCCACAATTGTCTGTCACATCAGATTCCTTCCATCTGTGTCC
The DNA here is from genome assembly GCA_013390025.1 of Pitta sordida. NCBI lineage: Eukaryota > Metazoa > Chordata > Aves > Passeriformes > Pittidae > Pitta > Pitta sordida. Next base: position 62,685 of record WEKX01015774.1, on the reverse strand, counting down.
TCATGCCTTGTCTACTCTCTTCAAGTAACATCCGCCTTCATCCACATCTCAAACACTCCATCCTCGGAGGCTTTTTTACCCTCATCATCCCGTCACCTACACGGTGACCTCGGGGACAAAGCTGGACAAACACAGAAACACAGGGTGCTCTCGCTGATCCTAGAAGTGGAGCCTTGCCACCTGCATACATCCACCTGTCCCATCACTTCCCCAAGCATTTGGGGTCTTTAGTGTTCACTTTTTCCTCATTGTCCAAGCCCTGACCTCATGAGCTTGCAGTGTTTCTACAGATTTAGCCTTTCTCATCCCCCTCTGCAGCCAGCCAGGGCACAGAGTGGCTCTCATGCACACACGCACACAGAGTAGAATGCCTTTCCTCTACCTAGCAGGAATACTTCCAAATAAACACATTTTCCCTACCTTGTCAGATACTGCTCTTCCCCACAATCCCTATAGACAAGATCCCCTATAGACAAGATCCCCTCCCACACTTAGTGTCCCACGAACTACTCTCGCACAACTATCCCACACACCAGCTCAACACTACAAGCTGAGCTTCCCTGTGTTCCTGCTCACCTGAACTATCCACAGCTCTGTTCCCCAGCTCTGGAGCCCTGCAGTCTCCCTCATGACCATTTGCACCACCTCATGCTGGAAGCACTTCCTACCCACCCCATAATCTGGCTCCCAACACCTCCCCAATCCCACACCCCTTTCCCCTTTCTCCCAATGACTCAGGCTTCAGCTCCTCACATCCTTCCATCACGACATTCAGCCCCTCATGCAGCAACTTAATTCTCCCCTGCACACCTCATATTCCACATTTCTTCATCTACCTCTCCACATTTTTTGCCAGTAGATACCCATATCTCAGTTCTTCCTGCAACAAAGCCCTCCCGCACAACACATCTCAGATGATCCAATGTCCCACACACCATCTCCCACCTCATCACTGGTGTTCCCATCCCTACACCCCTGCCCCTGTGCCCCAGCCCCTCGCTCCAGCTGCACCGCAGAGTTCCCTGCACACACGCAGCTCCCACCACACCCACACCAGGTTCTTCCTCCTAGGGCAGACCTCACTCCCAATCCAAGGGCCCAGCCCCTCACTGGGACTGGAATCTCAGACCCACCTCTCTAATCCACTCAACACCGTCCTCTTCCAGGGCACAGCCACGTGTGCCTCCCAGCGCACATCCCTGCGGGAAGCACAGCTCCGGGGGCATCCCCAGCACAAGCCACCCGGCCCTTACGAAATGCAAGATGCTCTGGCATCCCCTGCAAGCCCGAGCATCCCATACATTCCTCCATACAGCACAGCCCCCAGGGCATCCCCTGCACCACAAAGCAACGCAGAGCATTCCATGTGCCCCTCCACACAGCACAACCTCCAGAGCTCCCTGAGCACAGCTCCCACAGCATCCCCTGAGCCCCACACATCCCTCCCCGAGCACAGCTCCCATGGCATCCCCTGAGCCCCACACACCCCTCCCTGAGCACAGCTCCCATGGCATCCCCCGAGCCCCACACATCCCTCCCCGAGCACAGCTCCCACAGCATCCCCTGCTCCCACACATCCTTCCACGAAGCTCCTAGCACACCCCCTGAGCCCCACACATCCCTCCATGGACCACAACTCCCAGAGCATCCCACCCACCCCATGTACCCCTCCCCGGACCGCAGCTCCCAGGGCATCCCCCGTGTGCCACACATCCCACAGACCCAGCAGCATCCCCGGCTCCCTCCGTGGAGCGCATCCCCCAGGCACCCCCGAGCTCCCCTCTCCCCCTCCTTCGGGGCTCCCCGGGCCCCCCCAGCTCCCGAAGTTG